>JAMAJE010000039.1:32752-195128 GCA_023629255.1 Pichia sp. PB3310 | reverse complement strand
CAACATTTGATGCAGAATTACGTAGATTACGTGGTATAGAATATGTCTTACACATGGTTCGTGAACCTGATTTATGGGTAATTCGCAAGGAGAAACGATGGGGTGATGGTTCAACTGCTTATAAAGCTTCCCCACCACCAGGAATGTCACTAGAACAATTTGTTGGAGGTGGTCCAGGTCTGGATGCAGTAGATGATGTTGATGTATTAGCAACTTTTTTCATAGTAGGAAGCAAGGTTTATATGGGAGCTCGAGTGGGAGATGTGGTGGGAGCTGGGGTTTTAAGCGTGGAACAATTGATAAGTTCCGCCCTGGATCTCGTGGGGAACTTAGATTCAAATGGGGGTCTTAACCAAGAAAAGAAAAATGCTGAGGATGATGATGATTTTCTCGTCGATCGACGCAGACTGTTTGTTGTTGCTGCGCGAGAAAGAGAACAAAAAAAAAGAATAGGAGAAGAGGAGGGGAGAGTATAGAGTGTAGAGTGTAGAGTGTAGAGTGTAGAGGTGAGTGAGTATATAGTATATTATAGTATAAATGGTAAAATTGAATTGAATGTCAATTTAGATAATCATATTAAATTGATTTGTTCAAGAAGTATATATTAACAGGTAACAATAATCAGTCATGAGATTTACTGCACTTCTCAAACAAGCAGCAGATGTTGCTGGAAAGACACCAGTTCTTATTAGAGCAGCAAAGGGTAACCCAACTGGGCTAACTGGTATTTACCAACATCCAAATCCTAGACCAGCTCTCATCTCTTTATATAAGGCTACTTTACAAGAACTTGGTGAAAGATTTCCAGCTGATTCTATTTACAGACAATCTGTTGAAAATTTAACTAAATCAAGACTTGCTATTGTTGAATCTAATGAAGTTATTGAAAAAATTGAAAATCAAATAGGTTGTGGTTTAATTGAAGAAGTTGTTATTCAAGCTAATGGAGAATTAGAATTATTAAAGAAAATGGCTGAATGGAAAGTTTGGGAACCATTACAAGAGCAACCACTTGAAGACCAATGGGTTTATTTTGGAAAGAAAGTTTAAAATCTAATTTATATACTTCATACATCTATATAAATTTGATCTAATATTTATATTTATATTTATATTATTATTTAGTACCTTTATATTTATACACACTTTATTTATTCTTTATTGTTTTTTGTTCTAAACACTGAAATTCGTCATCATGCAATTAATGCAAGTAATATAAATATACCTATAACTGCAGCAAATATTAATATCCAACTACATCTACGTCTTTTCTTATCCCAATTATCAGCCTTTCTTAATTCTCTACTTGCTAATCTCGTATTTTCTAAAGTATTGTAAATATTATTCTCAATATTATCAATCATTTCACCTTGACTTAATACTAATGCATCCATATCATGGAAGATTTGATTTAATTCTCCCACACTATTTACAATTTTATTTATTTCAATTTCTCGTTGCATTGCTTCATATTCTTGTCTTTCAATTTCCTCTGCATTTATAGGGGTATGTTGAATTTGAAATTTAATTCCATTATTTTCATTACTATCAGTTTCATTTTTATCTTGTTCATTTTCTATAATTCCTTCATCTATTCCAGTAGCCACACCTTCAATTTTTATACTAAGAATTAACATTTCTATTTCATCTATTCCTTTCTTAAATTTATCTACCACAAACCTTCGGCGTTCTTCTAGAACATTTTCTTCATCTTTATAATTTCCACTGCTAATATATTTTCGTAATAATACTAAATCGTCATTCATTAATTCAACTAATTTTCTTAATTCATAAACATCATTCTCAGTTTTGGCCTTCCTTATATCATTTGTAGCTTTTAATAGCTGTTTACTTAATTTATTTGATATTTCTTCAAATGACGCTTGGATTGTATGCAATGATATATCCGACATGTTTTAGTTAATATATCTGAAAACAGTAAATTACATAAAGAAAAAGGAAGCATGTTAAAAAAAAACCAGTGATTTATCTATGACAATAAGTAAATTATATAAAACATGTTATCTGATAATTTATAATTAATTAATTAATAAAATCAATACAAATCGACGCGTCGACATTTTTCAAATTATATACAAATATTAAAATACACCTTTCCGTATAAATTCATCCAAACGTTTAGATATATCTTCAATTTCTTTACCATTATTATTGTTATTATTATTATTATTATTATTGTTGTTGTTGTTGTTGTTATCATCGTTATCATTACTGTCATTATTACTATTATTCTTATTTTCCATTAGTACATGTTCTTCTTGTTTAATCTCTTGATTAATTTCTTTTTTTTTTTTAGTTTGATTAATTTCAATTTCATTATCATTATCATTATCATTAATTGAATCACTTAAAAAAATATCAGATTCTAAATTATTTTTTTTACAATAATTTAAAATTCTTGATCTTAATTTAGATAACATATTAGTTAAATTATTTTTTTCATCAGTTAATAAATCAATATCTTGTTGTAATTTTTTTTGTAAATTTTTCTTTTTTGCACGACATTTACTTGCTGCAATTCTATTCCTTTCTAAAATTTTAGCCCTTTTCCATGCATTTGTACCAGGTATTGGACCATTAGGATTAAAAATTACTTCATTATTATATAATAATTGACGTGTTGGAACACCATTATTATCAACTTCAATTTTATTTAAATTATTCCCATTTCCATTTGAATTTATTGGTGCCATCATTGTTGTTGAATCTGTTGAATTTGGTGTTTCAGATGTACTATTACTAGTATTTGGATTCATTTGTGAATGTACCATCATACTAATTTGACCAATTTGACCATTTGAAATTGATAAACGACGTGTTGGTAATGGCAGTTGTTGATCATCAAATTTAATATCATCAAGTTGAAATAATGGATTAAAATTATTAGATTGTTGATAAAATGGATGTTGTTTTGATTGTGGAATTTGTTGTTCATATGTTGATGTTGATGATTGTTGTTGTTGTTGTTGATGTGGTTGATGGTGGAAATTTAATGGTTGGTGATGAGGTGCAGTTTGAGTTGGAGAAATACCATTAAATCCTCCTAAATCTAAATAAGCATTGTCATTAATAGTAGAAGTATTATTATTGTTATTATTAGTATTATTAGCATTAGTATTATTAGTATTATTAGTAAATGTCAGTTGTGGATTTAATAGTTGATCATTTGAAGAAGTTGGAGGAGATATCGGTTGATTTGGTAATGAAAGTTGATTTAGAAGCTCATCTTCTAAATTTGGTGAACTTTGTTGAATTACTGGTTGTTGCGGTTGTGAATGTAAAGTTTGTTGATTTTGTTTGGATTGTGATAAATTCATATAATAATGACTTGAATATTCAGTCAGTGGAGGATTAATGAGCAAAAAATTTTGAAAATCTTGTGGATCTAAATGGAAATTTTCGTAAGAGAATCCTGATGAATTTGAGTGATTCATTGTTTGTGAATTAGAATTATGTGAAGGTTGCTGATTCTGTTGTAATTGTTGTCTTGACCTTTGTGATTGCGATGGGTTTTGTTGTGATGCGAATGAGTCAAGAACTTGTTCTTGCCTTGAAGCTTTTGAATATGTGGCGTAATTTTCCATAGTTAAGTGTTTCCTAATATTTCGCTATTTATATGTTTACATATATATATATATGAGTAAATCTATGAGTATCTAGTATATGTATATATGGATGGGTATATATATGAAAGGAAAGGGACTTATTTAATAGACATGTATTAGAAAAATTTAATAATATGACAACCGACAATAATAATATATATTGAAAAAAGTATATTCGAAATTTGGCAATCGAGTATTGAAGTTATCACTTAATTTATCAGTTCATTTGGTTTTTTCTAGATACAACATTTACTATTAATTTACTTTCCTTGCTTATTTTAATTTGCATATATAAAATTGCGGTTATTTTTCCCGCTGTATTTGCTTTGGCTTTCCGCTGTATTGTCTTGTTTCTTATATTAAATTTGCTACCTGCATCATTGTTTCTTGTTTCTTGTTTCTTATTTAGTATTTAGTATTTCTTTTTATTATTTTATTGTACAAACTTATAAAGTATAAATAAATAAATATATATATATATATATATTTTGGCTTTTTTCTAAACTTTCCTTTTTTTTAATGGTGGTTCTTCACTTTTTTTAGTTTCTTCCTTATTCCATGATGTCAGAAAAGTGTTGATTGTAGTCACATTGGCTTCTGTTGTATCCTTAAAATATACTCCACGATAATATTCCAGATCTTGAATACTCTCTAAAATATCTTCACGGGCAGTATGCGCAGCTTTCTTCTTAGGTCTACTGTTAGCAATTAATGGATGAAATCTCTTGGCTGTTTCCATAATAGATGAAACATCAATAATACGATAAGTTAAATAATTAACAACTTTTGGCATATCTTTGAGCATAAATAATCTATCCATATGAACACTATTACCAGCAAGTATACCAACACCTTGATTCATATATTTTTGCAAATATTCTAACAGCTCATTTTCAACTTGTTCTTTTGTTTTTTTACTTTTAATAACTTTATCAGTTAATCCAGATTGTCCGTGATGTAAAACACACCATTCATTCATATTATCCATAATTTTTTTATCTTGATGTATAACTGATTCATATCCGATATCATCAATTAATTTTAAATTTTTATCAGTAATTAAACAACAAATTTCAATAATACTATCATTTTCATGATCTAATCCCGTCATTTCACAATCAATCCAAACTATTGGCTTTTGTGCATCACATTTAGGATCTTTAACTTTTTCTTGAGCTTTTTGAATAATTTCTGATGCTGTAACTTTTATCGTTTGTGGAATTGCATTTTTGGAATTTTTAGTAGCATTTCTACTAAATATGCTAAAAGCTCTTTTTAACATATTTTATATGATTCTAATGATATTAAAAAAAAAGAAAAAATCCCAAACGATGAATAAATATTAAATTATGGAGTCAATAAACAACAATCATAAATAAATGAATCATGAAATTCTAAACTCATTGGCAAATTTTTCTGCCTACAGTTTTCTTTTTTTTTTTTTTTTTTTTTTTACTATTTTCCTCTTGATAGATAAAATATTTTATGAATGAAATTTATCTGGTGGGAAAATAAAATGTCTCCCATGAAATCATTATAAATTTCCTGGGAGACACATCTTTTCCCAATTTTCCCCACGAAAAAAAAAAGGAGACCAGGAATAAAGTTTACTATTATCGATTCTGATTCAAATGCTACTTATTTAGATATTGATTTCAATTACTATTAATATATCAATTATATCTTCCATATTTTAACACTTCCATCATCACCACAACTAACAACTGTATCTGCATCAGCAATAACAACATGATTAACCTCATTTACACCATGAGCTAATCTCTGTATCCCAGTAACAACCCATTCATCATTGATCTTTCTGTAAACTGCAACAACACCATCTCTTCCTCCACTAACAATCACTTCATTCTTACTTTCAACACTATAAACACTTCCATTATGTATTTTACTTACAGATGAACGGAATTGTGAATTAATTCTCCATTCTTCTACTTTCTTAATTGTATTAGGTAATTTACTTTCGGATTTATTA
This sequence comes from Pichia sp. PB3310, assembly GCA_023629255.1. Lineage (NCBI taxonomy): Eukaryota > Fungi > Ascomycota > Pichiomycetes > Pichiales > Pichiaceae > Pichia > Pichia sp. PB3310. Next base: position 189,509 of record JAMAJE010000039.1, on the reverse strand, counting down.
GTAATATCTTCATCAACTTCATTTCCTTCTTTAATTCTTTCATACATTAAAACTTCACCATCATCAATACAACATACAATTGTATCTTGATTAACCCATGCTGCACTCCATACTGTACTTTCAAATCTAATAACAGCTGTACAATTCCATTCATCATCATCATATTCATCTTGTCTCCAAATCCTTAATGTATCATCATATGAACAACTTATAAAAGAATGTTCATTATCCCATTTAACATATTTAACATCACCTTCATGTTCACTTAAAACGGCAATACATTCAAATTCTTCATTCATTTCATCAGTTTCCCAAACCCAAACTGTTTTATCCCTTGCACATGTTGCTAAATATTTCCCATCTTTTGACCAGTCAATACATTTGACTTCATTTTCATGACCTTCAACAACTGCTAATAATTCCCAATCACTTTTATATGAATCAGCTCCCCATATTGAACATGTTGAATCAAAACTACCTAATGCTAATGTTGGATAATCTTTACTACTAGATGGTTTGAAACTTACACTACGAATTGTTTTTGTATGCGTTTGTTCATCTAATATTGTAACTTCTTTAACATTATTCAAATTACTAATATCATAAAGTTTACTTGTCTTATCACTTGAACAAGTAGCTAATAATGGTAATGTCGAATGTACAGAAATACTCCAAACTGGTTCTTCATGTGCTTTAATTTCTGTAGCTAATTGTAATCCTTGTACAGTCATATTATAATATTAATATTTTTTGCCCTTGAATCATAAATCTGTTTAATCCAAAAGTTTAAATTACCATTACATGAACTAATTGAATTATTTATTCATCTTTCTTTCTTCCTTCCTTTCTTTCTTTCTTTCTCGATTTTTCTATTTTTTATTATTTTTTATTTTGATTATTTTTTTATTTTGACAACTTTCACAACTACAACAGTTACATTATTTTATATGGCTTTCTTTTTTTAAAAAAAAACTAAAGATTAAAAATAACCAATTATATTAGTAAATGTATATGTATCAAAGGCAACTACGTGTATTAAAACACTTCAGGCCTTTAAAATTAACTCAAGTTAGATTCGAATCTTCAAAAAATGAAAAATCACAAGATTCAAAAGGAACTTCAAATAATTCAAATAATCCAAATAATGAATCAAACCTTCCAATAAATAGATCTGAAAATTTCCATGAATTAACTGAAAAATTTAATCCTGATTTATCATCTAAAGTTTCAAAGCCATCAGCATCATTACCTGGAATGGATCCATCATTGAAAGCTTTAATGACTAAACCAAAAACTCAATATAATCCAACTTTAAACACTCAACAAGAATCTTATGAATTTAATGCACCAAAATCTCCTAAACAATTATATAAAGAGCAAATGCAAGAAAAGGCAAGGCCAAAATCAAAAATAAGAAAAATGTTACCATCATTAATTATTTGTGGTGGTTTATGTTGGGCTATATTTACTTATAAATATTTAACAAAAGATTCAGATCCAAAGAATGATAATGATTCTGCATTATTAAGAGATGATAAATTTTTAACATATTTAATTTCATTTAAACATCAAATTAATGATGATCATTATTTAATTGAATTAACTCGTAAAAATAGAGCTGAAAAATTAATTCATAATGAACAATTATTTAATGGTGATAAATTATGGAGTATAGAAATTATGCAACCTGATATTAATATTGTTAGAAATTATACTCCATTACCAATGTACGTAGCAGGTATAAATCCAAATACTAAAGAACCTCATTTACGTTTAGTTAAAGAATTAGAAGAAGAAGGTAAATTTATTATAATTGTTAAAAAATATGATGATGGTGAATTTTCACGTTGGTTAACTAATCGTAATTTATTAGATGAAATTAAAATTAGAGGTCCAATAATTGAATATAAATTTCCATTCCATCCATTAAATAAATATGATGAACGTCCTCAAATGTCAAATACTCTATCGACGATTAAACCAGATCCAATATGGCCTGAAAATCTTCCAAAACCTGAAAATTATACTTTTTTTGGTGCAGGTACAGGTATTCTACCATTATTTCAATTAATTTATTCACCAAATCCTCCACGTGGATTTATTGATGTTTGGTATTCATTAAAAGATGAATCTGAATTATTACCACAAATTAAAACTTTAAATTTTTTTGCAGAAAAATGTGGTCGGGTTAAATTTCATTATTTAATTTCAAATGAGAAAAATCATCAACATTTAACTCCTGATAAAATTTCATCTCCAACTTTACCTAATTTTACAGGTGGTTTAGATTTAAGAATTAGTGAAGAAGTTTATAAACAAAAATTATTGCGTGAAAAAAAATTAGAAGTTCAAAAACAAATGGGAGATACTACTACATCATTAAATAAAGAAAAAACAATGCAAGAAGAAGCTAATGATAATGATAAAGATTTTATTATTTTTGATAATTCATCTAATGATAAAGCTGTTGTAGAAAATATTATCAAACCAATAGATTTGAAAATTAAACCAGATAATGCATACCAGCAATGGACTTTCTTTAAAAAATCAAAGGATCCAAAAGCATTAAAACCACCAACGTCATTCACATTTATTTGCGGTCCAGATAGTTATATTGCTGATATATCTGGTAAACCAGACTTAAATAATCTTGAAAAGAAAGATAATGGACCAATTGGTGGTTTATTAAAGGAAAAGGGTTGGGACTTGAAAAATATTAAAAGATTACAATAGCTTTTTTTAACTTGTATATAGACTAGAAAACAAATTGTTTATATAGATTAAGTAATTACTTATTTATTTAATTACTTTCTTTTACTAGTATCAATATTAAATAGGCATTGATTATTTTATTAAATTCTTATAATACACACTAGCTAATTAATTAATTAATTAATTACCACATCAATCATAAATTCGGATTCTAATTCAGTTTCCGCAACAGTACCGTTAAAATCCATATCCTCATCATCAAACAGTAATTTTACATTTGTCGTTTCTGGAAGAGATGCCTTTTGAAGATAGTACTTAGCAATATCAGAAATTTTCGTACTTGGTTTAACATCAACTTTAAAACGTTTTTTATCTTTACCTACAACAAAAATTGTGAAATATTCCTCATTTGAATCCTCATTCTTATTTGAGTCTTCATCTCGTCGTATTATTAAATCAGCATCTTCATCTAAGTCTTCATCTTCATCTTCGACAAAACCAGTTTCCGATCGTAAATCATTCACATCTTTAACATTATATTTGATGGTAAGAATTTCATTTTCCTTTATTTCACACAGGTCTAATGATTTTGAAGATTCTAATTCATTTTTACCATTTGAAAAGAGAGCTACCTTTAATTCCATTGGCAATTTAGCTTTAAATTTATAAAGACTGATTAAATCTGAAACAGGCATACATTTATCAACCTCTATTTCCACAATTTTTGGTTGTTTCTCTTGTAAATCCTTTGAGTCGTCGTCAAGATCAATAATATCATCCTCAAAATTTTCAATTTGTGGATCATGAATTTGAACTTTAATTAAAACAAATTCACTACTATTATTTTCTCTATCAAGTGAAAAAGTTTGTTTACTCATACGTTTTTCTTTCTCAATGTTCTGTAGCATTTGAGCACTTTCTAATATTATTATCATTGCAGTCACTTCAAATCCTAGGATATTTTGGGACGGTTTTAATTGATTTTTATATGCCAATAATGCTGAACATCTTAATCCTGAATTTAAAATAAGGTTTAAATCCTCAATGTACATCACTAGCGATGGCCATAGGGTTTCGGGAAATTGTGGATTGGCATCATTGTTGAATAGCGGTATTAATTTATTGATAATTTTGCTTATTTTGGTTGATCCTTTAACTTGAAGATCATAAGAACCCGAAATTTGACCTGCCGCTTGAATGGAAATATGAAATTCAAAATTTATTAGACTGGCTTCAACCATTTTACCATTTATTTTAATTTGTTCTTGTTTCTGTGCTTGTAAGAAATCCTTCGTCTCTGATCCCGTCTTCTTTACTAAACTCATATAACTATTTAAAGATTCGAGGAAATTATCTTCCTCTTCAATAACTTGAATTCCTGATGAACTACCAGATGACTTACTAGTAGTAAAAGTTGCTGGCATCGGAGATGCAGAATCTGAAAAAGATGGTGTTTCAGATAGACCAAGGAGATTAGTTAATACGTCATCGTCCTTTTCATCTTCTTTTAATGTTGATTTATCATATTCCTTAGAACGTAAAAACTTTCCTTCAGCCGGATGGTGTTTATTCTGATTCATGCCCCCTTTTTCCGGTATTTGTGTTTCTGTTTTGGCAGTAAAACTAGAATTTGCAGATGTTGCCTCAGTTTTAGTCTTTACTTTCTTCTTCTTCTTTTTCTTTTTCTCTTTCTCGATAGGGGACCCATAATCATCTGTGTTGAAAGCAAAAAAATCATCAATAGGATTCATTATCTTTTACAGTTATGCCCTTGTTTTATGTTTTAAAAATAATATATAAAGAAAGTTTGATATATTATATGATGGAACAGACCAAAAAGGGAAAATTGTAAAAATGACTCGCCGTTTTTTTAAAACATTCAGAATCATGTTATCCTGTACACAGAGATTAATGCAAGTTTATTATGCCGTCTTGAATTAATATATTTGCAATATTTTGTTATAGCTTGAATGTTGAAAAATAATACATTAAAGTTTAATGTTTGCTTGCGAAACGGTAGTCGATTATTCACTACAGAATCTACCGTGCAAACTGTATCAATAACTGATCCAAACTTCAAACTGCCTAACAATTCGACAATATTAAGTGGTATTCAACCAACTGGTACATTTCATCTTGGTAACTACTTTGGTGCTATAAAGTCATGGCATGATTTAAACAGTTTAGTTAAAAGAGGAGGACCAGATTCAAATTCATCATTATATTTTTTTGTTGCCGATTTGCATTCATTAACTGTTCCACAAGATTACCAGCTTTTAAAACAACAAAGGTTGGAAGCATTTGCATCCATTATTGCATGTGGAATAGATCCTAATTTATCCACCATTTATTATCAATCGTGTATACCGGAAATTACTTCGGTTCAATGGGTGTTTTCATGTTTTACAAGTATGGGGTATTTAAATAGAATGACACAATGGAAATCTAAAGCAAATTTAAAAGATTCAGCAAACGTTTCGGATAATAATGCGTTAGGCAAGGTTAAATTAGGTTTATTTGGATATCCTGTTTTAATGGCATCAGATGTATTGACATTTCGTGCAACGCATGTTCCAGTTGGGCAAGATCAAAGTCAGCATTTAGAATTAACTAGAGAAATTGCTGAGTCTTTTAATAAAACTGTCAATTCTCAATATTTTAACATTCCTAACACTATGTTAACCCCAACTAAAAAAATATTAAGTTTAAAAAATCCTACAAAAAAGATGAGTAAAAGTGATAAAGAGCCATTATCTAAAATATTCATAACTGATCCTTCAGAAGAAATTATTAAAAAGTTTAACAAGGCAACAACTGATTCAATTGACGGTAAATTGACGTTCGATCCACAAGAAAGACCAGGAGTGTCTAACTTAATTGGGATATTAGCTGCTGCAACAAATAAATCTATTGAGCATGTAGCGGAAGAAGTTGCCGATTTTAGTAAAAGGGAACTCAAACAATTTGTAGCAGAAAGTGTTATCAAAGAACTGGAGGAACCATCAAGAAAATATAAAGAATTAATAAATAATCCTGACTATTTGGAAAAGTTAAGCAGACAGGGAACTGAAAAGGCTAGAACTGTAGCAAACCAAACTTTAAAAGAAGTTATGAAACTTACAGGAATGGGACATTATTAGTATTGTTTATATTTGTTATTATTATACATCATGTAAATAGGTTATTTTCTTTTAAAAGAAAAAAGTAGAGTAAAATTACAAAAATTATTTTTTTCATTTCTTCGTCATAAAATATCAAGATCCGAATCATCTTCCAGATTTAATAAGCCAATAGATTCACTGTACTGGACGAGTATATGTTGTACCTCTCTATGTCTAGAACAACTTAAAATCAACTCGACTAAAAGCTTATTCTTTGGATGGCCACAAATTTCACCATTCATATCAACAAATAAACCATTAAGAATTTCTAATAATCTATTTTTCAAATTAAGTTCACTTAGACGTTTAGCATAAATAATCAAAAATGTTTTGTAATTATCATAATCATTCAAAAACATGTAAAAATTGATTTTATTTTCTAAATGGTTTAATGATATAATGGTCTCCAAATTCTCATAGCCTTCTCTCATCAACATCATTTTGGAAATCTTGGTAAAAAATTTAGCTTTACCCCTACGTGTAATTTCCTCATTTGTATGAGATTCCATAAACTCTAATAATGAAACATCTTTCATATGGTCAATAGTCAATGAGCTGTCCCAATATTGTGATCCAAACGCCCACCAAGAATCACTTATTAATGACCAGGTGTTCATCATTTTATTAAAAAGATATCCATTACCATTACTTAATGTAACAATTGGAATACCTTGAGAAGTTATTGAACATATAGTTAAATTTTCACTCCTTGTCAATAGTTCACCATTAACTGAAACTAAATCACACTGGTCAAGATTAACATTGAATTTGCCTGTATTATTATCAATTGGTTCAGTCGGATTTGTATTGTTCATCGAATTAACTGAAGATGCTTGGCCTGATAAATACAATGGTTGAAGCAAAGGATGTAATGAAACTGGCTTAAATAATGACTTCTTTTCATCCAAGTTCCATACGAACAATTCACCTGTGCTTGTGACGGCTAATAAATATGCATCTTTAAGCTCTAAAAATGATAATGGAGATCCTAATACAATTGGAGGTAGGATCCGTCTTCCAAATTCCGTGTATGTAATAACATGACCTGTTGAAGTAGATAATGCAAAGTATTTAGACGAACCGCAAACAATATGAATTTTATGGGGTACAAAGTCAACAAATATTTGTTTATTATCCCCTTTACTTACTTCTTTAATTAATGAAATCCTGGTAGGTTGAGACTCTAAACCATTACCATTTTTGACCTGAAGGATCAAGGAATCATTATCTGGTAATTTATAATTAATATTATTTCTTAATTTCGGCGTTGCAATTCGAATATTACTAAAGGAAATTTGAGGGTTGACAATAATTGAACCAACAAATTCAACGTTCTCATTTTCTCTCTTTTTTTTAGTAGTAATTGGATTGTTAGAAATCACGGCATTTGAGGTTGCATCCTTTTTAGACATTTTAACAACTTTCCCATTGACTTCCTTTGGAACCAAATTAGAAGGTAAATCAAAGTTAGAAACTGGTAAAGGGCGCTTTTTCGGTATTTCTTTTGCTGGTTTGACCGCTGAAGAATTGAGCTTCTTTGGTGACTCTTTGGTACCACTAGAAGTATCATTTTCTTTAACAGCCAGATCTGATTTATCGTTTTTGTTCAGCTTATCAGCTTTAGTTGGTTTATCACTTCTAGTCGATTTGTCAATTTTAGCTGGTTTCTCAATTTTAGTTGATTTGTCAATTTTAGCGGATTTGTCAGTTTTACTTGATTTATCAACTTTACTGGACTTTTCAATTTTAGTTTGGTTATCAGATTTTACTGGTTTATTAGTTGTGATGACTTTATCAGTTTTATTTGATTTATCAGCTTTAGTTGTTTTATCAGTTTTGGTTGGCTTATCATTTTTAATTGGTATATCAATTTCTGTTGATTTATCAAATTTCGTGGATTTTTCACTGTTTTTTGGTTTCTCCTTCTTCATTGGTTTTTCATTCTTAGAAACGTCGCCGTTCCCCAGCTTTGCTTCTATCTGATTTTTTTCTTTTGGTTTAATATCTTTTGATTGTTTTTCCTTTGAAGATTTCTCCTTTAATTTTTTTTCTTTCGAATTATCTTTTGGTATTATTTTGCTTGGTGTTCCTGTTATACTATCAGATTTAATATCTTTTGATTGTACGGATAATATTTCTGGCGTAGAATTCGTACCAACAGGGTTTGGCTCCTGTTTTACTTCTGTTATTTTAACTTTTAATTTCTTCTTTTCCAATTCCATGAGTTCATGCTCTTTCTGTTGTACCAACGAAGGATGATCTTTTACAAATAATCTCCATTTCGTCATTTTCTCAAATTCGATCGGTAAAACCAACCTTGTCATTTTATGTAATTCACTAGAAAGTTCATTGTTTGGGTATAGAGGTTTACCAAACTCATTTTCTCCAAAAACTACCACAGACATGGCACCATTAGTGTGGGTTAAAAATACCATTGAACCGTCAGCACTCCAACACATATCTGAAACAGATGCAGTTGGATCAATATAAATGTATAACGGGGTAAATGAATCAGATCGCCATACTGAAAATGCAGAGTCTGGTGCTAAAGTAGATATTAAATAAAAATTTTCATTTTGATCATTCTTATAAATGTTTGGAGAAAAGACTGTCATAAAAGATTTTAATCCACTTGCAATAAATTCAGTCTTAATTTTCCAATCATCATTTTCTTCATCATGAGACAAAAACTGAAATTTTGAAACTTTGCTTTTTGATGTATTTGGGCATACAAGATGTTTATCATCAGGGGAAATAGAAAGTTTTTTAATTGTCGCTTTGTTTAATTTTGGACTGGTAATCACATCATCAACTTCATTAACAATTGAATATTCAAATCTCCTACCTAATATCTCATCATAAACGAGTTTATATTTAACAACACATAAAATTTTATCATCACCCAAGGTAAATAAATGGTTATTTCCTAATTTATCAAAAGTTATTCCTTTAACAGGTGTACTTATTTCTTCAGTGGTACCTTCTTTTGAATTAATTATTTTAGAGTTTGTATGAAGATATAAAGTTGCAATAATTTTGCCATAAATGACATCATAAATTATAACTTCATTATTCATTGAAGTAAATGCCATTAATTGATCATCTGCAGACCATGAAAAATCTAGTAGCAGACCATTGGCATGTTTAAAAATTTGTTGTATTCGACATTTATTAACATCTTGAGGATTTGTTATTATATAAACTTCACCATTTTTGTAAATTGCAGCCATCAAATTTGAATTTGTAAATAAATTTGCATATCTTAAACAAGTAACCTTACTCCTAGTCTTAACAGTAACTTTGTTCAAACTTCTTTGTGCCTCAAACAACAAACGTGGGTTAAAATTTGGTGTTTTCGAAATTTCAAATTGAGGTTTTGAATGTTTAGCACTTGAAACATATGCATTTGCAGACGCTTGTCCGGCATTGTTTAACTGAGCTAATGTTGATTCATCATCATAAACTCTTTTAATATCGGCAATTGATCTAATTGTAATTTTTCCATCAGCACCAGCAGCGGCAACATATTGGTTTGTAGAATTGGTAGAAACAAACAAAGAGGTTCCTGTGTCTAAGAACCCATTATGGATGTACATAATTAAATTGTAATGCCTTTTTCTTTTCCTTATCCCTAATACTAATGAGATATAAAATGCACTTAGAAATATAATAACAGAATAAAATAATAATAGGAAAAAAAAATTATCTATCTAAGTTTAAAAGTTGTTATTGATACAGGGGATAAAATAAATCAAAAGCTTGAAAAGTAACAACATTAATAAACGCTGCGAAAAGAAAAGTTGTCGACGGCGTTGAAATTGAATTGTATATTGTATATCAACGATAAACCTGGTGATTAGGATTTTACATTTTTTTTTCTACTTATCAGACAATAATAAAATTCTGTTAGTCCCGTGGTGACTTTCAAGTGGCTTAAAGTACATAAGTTATAAATATCAAGATAAAGATGGCATCACAGGACTACGTGACTGATTCAGGTTCAGAGTATACCGAATTTTGGATTGATTGGTTTTTAGGAAATAAAGGTAATGAATATTTTTGTGATGTTGATGTTGAATATATTACTGACAGGTTTAATCTTACAGGTTTAAATCAATACGTAGAGCGTGTGTCTTTATTAGTTGATATTATAACTGATCGTCAACAAATTAATGAAGAACAACCAGAAGAAATCAAACGTACGTTAGAAGAAAATGCCAAATTTTTATATGCTTTAATTCACGCAAGATTTATTATTACAATGAGAGGGTTAAATAAAATGCTTGAAAAATATAGAAATGGTGATTTTGGGTTTTGTCCAAGAGTTTATTGTAAGCTGACACCTTTATTACCAATTGGATTAAGTGATACACCAAGAGTTGAAAGTGTTAAATTATATTGTCCAAACTGTGAAGATATTTATAATCCTAAATCTACAAGGCATGCATCAATTGATGGTGCATTTTTTGGTACTTCATTTCCTGCAATGTTTTTACAAACTTATCCTGAATTAGTTCCTACTCATAATACAGATATTTTTACACCAAAAATTTTTGGATTTCAAATTCATGATTTTGCAAAATTAACAAGATGGAGGATACTACAAAAGGAAAAATTGATTGAAAATTTAAAAGAAAAAGAAATTGATTATAGTGAAGATGTAGCTGGTGGATTTGCAAAGCCAATCCCTGAATATGAACGTGCATCAAAATCTTCATCAAAACGTAGTAGAGGTTATAAAAGTAAAAACTAATTCTTTCTTTAAGCTGTATATTTTGTTTTATATTTTGTTGTTTGGATAACAAGAAAATTTAATGTTTATTCCTAATTTATTTCAAAAAAGTAATTTTTAACATTAAAAACACCCAAATGGAAAACAAAACAATGCAGCAATTCTTTACATGAGTATGACAATTGTTTTGTTGCAATGAAAAGTAATTTTTTAAGTTTTATACCTTGTTAACTCAGTTAATCATTCCAATAATTGATTTCTTTATGAAAATACAGATCACAATTCATATCTAAATTAAAGTTTTGTCTAAAACACGTTTTTTTGCCAAATAATAGTGTTTTTTGTAGAATCAAGGATTTTTTCTAAAAATCAAAATGGGTACTGATATTTTTAAATAAATTTTAAAAGCGGTAAAAAATTTACTTTCTTTTGAAAAAAATAAACAAATATCGAAAGGCACTACGTTGAGTTAGAATTAGATTTCGAAAATTGCTTAGTATAGTAAATTACAAGTGATTCAGTATTTTATTACAAGCAGTATTTCGTTACATTTTTGTGAGACAGAAAAAAAATATTTTAAACGGAATAATTCTGCAATAAAATTTGGGAAGACTTAAATAGTATAGCAACAACTGTTACCAATATATTAAATATTGCAATCAGTAACTAGTTAATAAAGATGATATGACGAAAAATTTTATGATACATTTGTATAACTTAAAATCATGGTAATGATTTGAAATTTAAGGAATAAAGATTTATGAGAAATTTTTTTTGTAGAGATAATATATATATGTTAAACTTAGTTTATAAAGAAGAAATGAAAGCTTTTAAATGGCAATATTTATGAGGTCATTATTTTAGAAAGGAAAAATGATAAACGGAAAGGAATGTAAATTAATGAAAGTATTAACTTGAAATTGAAATGAAGGGTGAACTTTTTTTTTATAATGTTGATAGTTTTTCAACTTCTAGATTTCCAATCCTAATTAAGTAAAGGTAACAGCAGGTGAATTTGAAACAATACCAAGTTGTTTATTGTCAATATCAAAAACGACGTCCAGATTTTTCATTGCATATTGACCGAATGCGATTTCGAAATTAACATCATCAGGTAAATCACCAATCATTAATTGACATAAGTCATAATCTGCTTGATAATTATTCCAAGATAAATCAATAATTGGAATTGTAAAAGTTGTTTCAGAATCAATTGTAAAAGATAATTTAAAATCTTTATAATCAGAACATGTGAAAAAACCTGGATAATCATTTTCAAACTTAACACCATTTAATAAAACATCTTTATAAGCTTGTTTAATTAATAAAGAAGTTGAACCAGAATCGAAAACTGCAGTTTTAGCACCAAGTAAATCAATTGAATTACCATTAGAGTTACCAACTGAACTAATTGGGATTGCTAAATAATATTTAATATTATCAACCATATCAAAAAATTTAAAATTTTTAGAAGTATCATAACCACCAATTGTTAAAACACCATTACCCATAATTTCTGAATCCCAATTATCAATATTATTATATTCAATTTGGAAAATTCTTTTATCAATTGCACCACCATCTTTTAAAGCATCTATTATATGAGATTGAGAATCAGTTGTAAATTCATCAGAATCATAACCAAAACCAGCCCAAGAATATAAACCAGTTGAACCTTGTAAAGTATTTGCTAAACCAAATTTAAAATCAACAGATTTTGAATTACCAATAGATAATGGAGCAGTTGCCCAATCACCGAAAGCACCAAAATTACCTCTATAATAAATTGCATAACGATCATTTGAAATGGTTATATCATTCGTTGATTTAATACAAGAATTTGATTGACATAATATATTACTTGGATCATTAACACCATTATAAATCCAGGTTGAACGTGAACCAGTATCAACAACTGCATCAAGTGATTGGCCACCTATAGTAAGAGGGAAAGTTAATAAAATTTGATGAATATCAACATCAGTTTGAACTATATTATCTCTTTTTAATAACTCAAGTAATTTTCCACTATTCTTAATAGTTGTTGGGAATCTAAGAACTTTTGGGAAGCTTTCACTAACTGGAACAGCATCAGCACTAACTAGTAATGCTGAAAAAACTGAAAATAATAAAGTAGTTGAAAGCATTTTGTAATCTTTTATAAAATATTTATAATGCTATTAAGTTTTGTAGATGCTAAATTATTATACAATAGTATTGTTATTATTGTTGTTGTTATTGTTGTTGTATATATTTTTCTATAATTAATTAATTTTAATATATGTTAATAAAATCGGAAATAACAGAAAGAAGAAAAACAAATTAAAGACACAATCTATCGAAATAAAATTAAGGAACAAGATCGAATAAAACAAGAAAGAAAACATTGCATTTAGAATTTTAATTCTAGAGAAGAAAACAACTCTTATATATCTGACATTGGATTTTAGAAATTTATTGAATCCCAAAATATTGGTTCATATAACAACAATATTGTAAAAACAAAAAAAAAATTAACGAAAAAAAAAAATTAAAAAGAGCAATCATAAATTAATTAGTTCTAATCAGCTCATACGCGTTTTACATTATGCATTTATGCATTCATGCATAATGTACGCATATATAATTAACTAAATTCTGCAAGATCTGTATAGGTGTGCGAATTATATAATACAATGTTAATATTCAAACAAACAAACGAAATCATTTTCTTTGTTCTTGAAAACCGGCTTTAAAATTTTGAGTCGTCTCTGAATTAATTTAGTTAGTGTAATAATAATTTGACTATTTTATATAATTTATATAAGCTATATGAATTACTATTTTCTTTTAATTTGTTGTTCTTAGAAATTTTTCAACAATAGTTACACTTATTAAGACTATGAATCAATATGAGTTTAATTTATATATATATATATCAGCCGTAGAAAAAACCCAAAAAAACCCGCAAACAAGTAAATTTTTAAGATGGGGGAAGAACGCAAAATTTTTTTCCTAAAAGAATAATTAATATGGATATAATCCCGATTTGATAAACTTTCCGCAACTCAATTAAACTTTAATTTATGCTTTCTGCTGAGGAATTCTACTTTATTTAAAATATTTTCCCAAATAGGCAATTCTGTCGGTGATATGTAAAAAAGTATTAATATTGGCTATAATAGGTAATAATCATGCTAATCACATGTGATTAATCACAAGTTTTTTGTTTATAGTTTCTCAAGAATTTTACTACAATATAATTCTACATAGTCCATGTACACCATATATATACTATAAAGATATAAAGATTCTATGCAATCATATATCGAGCATGTATATATATCTTTTGAGATAATTTTAAATTAGTAATAAGAACGATCATGAATAATTAATTATAATAGATTATGATATATATATATTATAATTACCTTACGGGTCAATCAATAACTATTAAGTTTTCTTTTTTTTTTTTTTTTTTGATTCAACTAAAAAAAAAGAATATATTTTTCCTTCTAATTTTATTGTCATGCTAGATTTATGGCTTATAATATACATGTAATGTACTATAAATTTAAGTAAATAAATGCTTGCGGGGAGGCGAAAGGGGCTTTCATCAACATGGTAAATTTTTTTTCTAAAATAAATAATTAAAAAAAAAAAAAGAAAAAAACGAGAAATTAATGATCAACATTAATTGGTTCGCCTAAATAATAATTAATTATTTCAGTCTAAATTTTTAAAACTACGATGTAGTGGGTCTGGGAGATCATCCTAACCAGGAAGTTTTTAACTAAATTTTTTTTGTCAATAGATCAAATTGATCGTGTAATTTTTATTTTTTTTTAAAAAAAGTTTCTTAAAAAATACTTTATCGATTTGTTCAATTTATTGTAATTAATTATTCGATTTTCGAATAAACATATCGTTTGAAAATTTTCAAATGTATTTATAAAGCTTATTAACTTATTTAAAATGCATGGAACAAGCATTGGTCGAACGATCGATGATACTTTAACTCTCTTTCTCTCTTTCTCTCTCTATCTATCTATATATATATATGATCATGAATCTATTATTAAATCTGTCAATCCCTGATTTTAAATTTTTAAAAGTTTAATTAACACCACCGTATATATATATAGCACATATATCGTATGTTTGAACATTAATATGGGTTTCTAGATTAACTAAATCTTAATTCAGCTCACCCCTATCGTAATTTAGACATTACACTATAAATTTGTTTACGGTTGTAACCATTCATCTCTTAGATTATTTCATTTTAGTATATTTTATTAAAACCTTCCTATTATACATTATCTTTTAGTTATTTATTAATCATGTGATCTAATAGAATTTATCATAACTAGGTTAACGATTTTAAACTAAATTTCAATTATTAGGAGTTTCTAATATCTTAGATGTCTAAGAGTACTATATTTAAGATTTACCTATAATATCGGGCCATATCTAGTTCGTAATCCATTATTGGGCAATATTTCGATACAGCATAAAGACGTTATATATATATCTATCAAGAAATGGGTGTCATAAGCTATAAGTATTGTTGCTGCTGATCTACAATCTACGATCTACGATAGAGAGAGCTAGTGTATAGAATTCAAGATTAATAAGGATGGGTGCACATTCAGAAGCCTAAAGGCTAAACTGGTAAAACTGCTTGCATTAGCTTTTAGGGTAACTAATGGTAGTTTCTTCTTGATTAATGAGCACCGGTTGACCGAAACAAAACGGTGTATATGCTTCGTTAAAACCAATGTTTGGGTGGATTTAATTAATCGATCAATAAAATAACAATCTGTTGATTCACAATTTGCAGCTTTATTAACTTCAAACTTCAATATATATATATGTATGTATGTATATATTTGTATATAGACTGACATTATTTTTTTTAAAATTCTTATATATATATATATCAATCGGCCTTTGTATCTGATCTAAAAATTCTAAAATTTTTACCGGAGAATTTGAAAACTGCATATCCCTACATAGTCTATCAGTTTTATTTCAATGATCTGATATTATATATATATATATAATTAATATTGTAGATTCGAAGATAGATGAAAAATTTAGTTTGAAAATTTCAACTTTTATCTAATCTAGTCCAACTATTTTATGTAACCTCACTGCTTATCGAATGCGGTAATTAAAATTGTTCATGGATTTTTTTATCCCGAATTAGAATTAGAATATGTTTTTATATTTTCTTGTTCCATCCGTTTTCCATCTCTATTTTTTTGGTTAATCTTAAATCAAGCATTCACGTTAAAATATAATCATGTCTGAATCAGAAAATGAAATAGTTATTGAAAATCCTGATTTTTTATCCATTAAAGATTTATTAATTGATTTATCATCATTAGAAAAATCTATCTATCCATTGTCAAGTTTTGAAAATTTATCAAATAATAATAAAGCATTATTGATGCTGAATCAAAAAATTAATTTACCTAAATCTGCATTTGATAAATTATGGAATTCAAGTAAATTAAAAGTTTGTGCAGATGGTGGATTGAATAGATTACGAAATTATGATGATTCATATATACCTGATTTCGTTATTGGTGATTTAGATTCGGTTACAAATTCAAGTTTAGATTATTATAAATTAAAAGGAACAAAAATAATACTTCAATCATCACAATATTATACTGACTTTCATAAATCTATTTCTTTGATAAATTCATATTTTAATAAACCAAATTTAATTTTAAATATATCAAATGATATTGATTCTTTAGAAATTGAAGAAATTAAACATATTAATGAAAATAAAATTCAAAATAATATTGAAGTTATAATTTTAGGTGGTGTTGGTGGTAGATTTGATCAAACAATGGCAACAATTAATCAACTTTATACATTTTCAATATCTAGACCACATTTAAATTTAACAATTATAAATCCTGAACATCCAGAATTTATCTTCCTTTTAAAATCTGGTTTAAATTTAATTAATTATCCTAGACTTTCAAATTTAAAAGAAACTGAAATTTTCGGTGAAGAAATCGAAAAATCAAGACCTGGTTTAAGAAATGTTGGTATTTTACCATTACTTGAAAATGCAATAATATCAACTAATGGTTTAAAATGGGATGTTACAAATTGGTCTACTAATATAAAATCTAAAATGTCTTCTTCTAATTTGCAAGTCGGTCATGAAGGTTTTATAATTTCTACGACAAATCCATTGTTTGTAACTTTAGAATTTTAATTATGTAGATTAGAAACGAAAAAGACTAAATACAGAAGACTAGATAAAAAAAAAATTCAAAAAAACCTAATAAACAAAATAAAACGTAAAACACAAAAAAAAACTAGTAAAACATTCCTTTATGATTGTGATTGTGATTGTGATTGTTATTCTCAGAAACACTAGGATTTAACTTAATATTTTTATCTAGATTATTAAGCCCTCCTAAAACATCATCCATTCCAAAATTTATACTATTATTTATATCAAACATATCTGGAGTTCTAATTGATGAATTTTCAGATCTATTGGTCATACCGGTATATTGATCAGAAGTTGATACCGAACTTTTGGAAGCAATCATATTAGCCACTCGATTTACATCCGCTTCTACTTTGTCCTTCTCGCTAGATAGTTCGTTTAAGTTAGTATCCATTATATCGCCAAATACATTGCCACCGGATGTATTATTATTAAATAACCCAAGTTCCCTCATTTTATACTGTTCTTCAGTGTCTTGAAAAATGTCATCAATCATATGATCAATATTTTCATAAATTAAAGCATCTAAATTATTACCGGTATTTGTAAAATTATTTGAAATTGGAACAACCGTATTCAAAAATTCATCCATAAAATTATTATCTACGGAAACTTTACCCAATTGATCTAAATTATTAGCACTTCCAGTTGTTGTGACAGTTGGCGGTGAATCTGTTAAAATATCATTCGTTGAAACAGACTCATTATGTGATATTGATGATTGCTCAGTACCAAGTG
Source organism: Pichia sp. PB3310 (assembly GCA_023629255.1). NCBI lineage: Eukaryota > Fungi > Ascomycota > Pichiomycetes > Pichiales > Pichiaceae > Pichia > Pichia sp. PB3310. The sequence goes on along the minus strand of JAMAJE010000039.1, from coordinate 171,922 downwards.
AAAAGGGGCAATCTTCTCCGATATTAAACAAATCATCGTCGTTATTACCATTATTAACTAACGTTGGATGTAAAAATTCAGAACATTTATTGTAGTTTGAACATTTGAAAAAATTAATGAATAATTTAATAATCATAGTATTTCTCCAACAAATAAAATATTCATTTTTTAAACCATAACTCATGAAAAATAAATCTTTGACATATTGAAACAATAAAAAGCAAAACTCAATACTTTCTTTCTCAATACCTGTACCATCATTATTCTTTAAAGCAATATTCGAATTGAACCATTTAAGTGCGACAGTTGCATCAACTGTATTAGAAAAATTTTTCATAAAAATAGGAACAGCAAATTTTGATTCATTGGTTTCATTTCCTGGTGAATTATTACCATTGCCATTTAAATTTTTCAAGAAAACTGAAGATAAAAAGAAAAATGATCGTAAGAAGGAAGTTGCAATACGATTCAGAATGAAAACATCACATTTAGCAGAAAAATACTTAAATGCTTTATACTGTTTTGAATCGCCATGTAATGTTGGAGATGATGTTATGTATTTGGTATAATCATAATTCATTTTCAAATTCGTTAGTGCGAGCTCAGTTGCACGAGCAACATAAGTATGCACTTTCTTTTGTTTCTCAGTATCATTCTCAATTTCATCAATATTATCAGGGCTAATATCATCCTCGTAACAATCATCATCATTATTATTTTCATCATTTAAATATAATAAATAATAGAATCCCATTAATACCGTTTGTGCAGTTAATCTAATTTCAAATTTTCGTACTCTTGGAACATCAAATAATTTTTCTAACTGATTTGATATTGAGTTATCTTGTAAAAATTCCCATAAACTGGAAATTTTATAATCAATAAATTGTTGTAATCGTTCTGCAATTTTCAAAAGTTGGGATCTTTTTGTTGAACATTTGAAATTTTGGAAAGCTTCCAACCCTTCTCGCATCAACTTAACAGCTTCAAATTCTAATGCTGTGTCTTTATTAATGGCATTTTCAATAACTAATTTTTTGATTTCATCACCAGATTTTGTAACTGATAATCCTTTTTTGAAATCGCTCAACGCGTGTAATTCTCTATCGCTTAATGTTGGCAATTTAACATCAAATTCATTTTCTGAAATAATCAATGAACAACCATATTCAAAAGCATTTTGAACATCTAGAGTTAATAACTTATAAAATATCCTTCTCCAAACAGTTATTTCTCTTTCATCTTTAAAAATATGTGGAAAATTTGATGGATCCCTATTAGTACCTAATGATCTACACATTTGGATAATTAAAGCTAATGTTAATGAATGTTCTCTATTTTCTTCATGCATTTCTGGCGAATAAGTTTGATATAATCTCAAAAATAATAAAACTTGAATATTTCGCAATGTAATTTTCTTAAATATGCTATCATCACCTGGCAATGCCATGAGTAAATTTTTAGCTGATAAAATGAAATTAGAATCAATTACATGCCCACTTTTTATCATGGCGACTAAAAATTCATTACCGATAGCCTTGTTGTCTTCACCGTAATCTTTAAAATTAACAGCTAAATAAGCATACCTTAATATTAGAAGTAATAATGATATAATTGTTGCATTTTGTAAGTGTGTAATTGCAACTTTACAACCACCATTTTCGGTTGGAACTAAAACTAACGCTAATTCTTCTTTAAAAATTTCTTCATTAATTAATGGTAATAATGGATAAACAAACTTGAAAAAATGATTAACTAGGACATTAACAACATATAAAGGAGGTAACCTCTTATTAATATCGCCAATTATATCGAGAACTAATTTTGCTTGCATATTAGAAACAGCATTTGGTGGATCCATTGTAGTAAATTGAATGGAAGAAGGATTATCGATATCGCAAGCACTAGCTTCAGATCTGGCATTTGCTGTTAACCAAGATAAGTGATTTTGTGAAAAATTAATCGGAAATTCTGAAGCTTTAATTTTTTGCTTTTCTTTATAAGATTCGTAAACTAGCAAATGTCTTTTTTTATATGCCTCAAAAACTCCTGCTAATTGTTTATCTTGAACAATAAATGTAACATATGATGTAGTACCTGAATGTAAAATTTTATTTTCTTTTATAATCATTGAATCAAATTGATTAGATAATGAAACCATCGGATCATTTTCTTGATCTGTATCAGAGTCATTATTAGAAATTTCTGGCATTATATTACTATAATTTGAGATATCAATGTTATTCATTTGTAAAATTCTTTCCAATTTGTTAATTTGTAATTTCAATTTAATAAGTTCATTATTCAAATTAACTTTTGGTAGAGTATTTGATGTTGATTTCGCAGATGCCGCATATTTGCAGAGTTCTTCTGTTTGACTTTTAGTACAGTTTCCACAAGGCTTCCGACGATCACATTTTAATTTTCTTTTCCTACAGTGGTCACAAGAAGTTGGAACTCTGTTTCTAGTTTTTTTCACCTTATCAGCAGAAGAGGAGGATGATGATTTCTCCATGATAAACTTCCCTTCCCTTTCAATATAATTTCAAAGTAAAATAGATCTATGGCCCAGTATATTTCGGTAAACTCAAATGTTTTCTTCTTTTTTGAAAAAAAAGTCAGTCTTTAAATGAACACTAAACTGAATTTCAAAGATAATCTTGAAAGTAATTAATCTTTTGATAAAAGAAAATGATATCTCAAGACAGAGGCAGCTATGGAATATTCACTCTGGAAAATAAATAAATTAATAAAATAGTTTGTGTACAACGGCAAAAACGTAATACACTACATCTGGCAATAGTTCTAAATTGCCCTCGAAATCAAGTAAAGGAAATAAGAAATACGCTCCGAACCAAGTTTATCTGCAAATCGATCGCGGAACAACCATTGTTTATCAGATACTTATCAGATGCAGAGAAAAATGGTATCGAGGATCTAACATTTACTATATAATTATTATATTTGAAAGAGAAAATAGAAGAAGAGAAGAAAATAAAAGGAAAGAAAAGAGAACAAGGGAAATGAAAGGAACAAAGAAGGGCAAAGTTATACAAAAGAGAGTTAATATTAGAACAAAAAAAAGTAAAAACCAAAAAGAGAAAAGAATATGATCTTAAATAAAGTAGATTTGGAATAATAACAATCCCAGCATTTCAAAAACAAATAGAACAAAGACGCAAAAATTCCAGAAATTAGTAGATTATTTGTAGTGTAATAATGCATCTTTTTCTTTCTCTTCTTATTATTTTGTTTTTAATAAAATTGTTTTAAAATCAAGGTGGAATTAAAATTTAAATCATTAGAATAGAAAAATAGTTTATCGTTGAATTAACCAATGATCAACTTATATGTCAAAAGATTTTTTTTTGCAGTTTGTTTCAATTTTTTATTATTTTATAAATTATGATAAGTGCTCTTTTCAATATTCATCGTCAACAAATGAATCAGCTGCTAATTCAAGGTAATCTTTCTCTAATGCAGCTAAATCTTCTCTAGCTTCAGCAAATTCACCTTCTTCCATACCCTCACTAACATACCAATGAACAAAAGCTCTCTTTTTATACATTAAATCGAATTTTTTATCAATTTTTTGCCAAGCATCAGCAATTGCAGTGGTATTTGAAAGCATACATACAGCTCTATCAACATCTGCCATCTGAGATTCTGGTGATTGAGTAGGTTTTTCATAACAAATACCAATCTTAAAACCCGTTGGACACCAGTCAACCATTTGAACACTTTTTTTAGATTTTGCAATGGCAACAGCATTCTGAACATCTCTGTTAACGACATCACCTCTATATAACAGACAAGTAGCCATGTATTTACCATTTCTTGGATCACATTTAACCATTTGATTACCAGGTTCAAAACATGCTGCAGTAATTTCATTAACGGAATTTGCTTCATGATTTGCTCTATCTTTTGATATAACTGGCGCATAAGAAACTAATGGAAAATGAATTCTTGGATAAGGAACTAAATTAGTTTGAAATTCATTTAAATCAACATTTAATGAACCATCAAATCTTAATGATGCAGTAACTGATGAAATAACTTGTGCGATTAGAGCATTTAAATTATTAAAATTGGGTCTTGCAATACCTAAATTTTTACGACAAATATCATAAATAGCTTCATTATCAACCATAAATGTACAATCAGCATTTTCTAAAGTTGTATGGGTTGTTAAAACAGTATTATAAGGTTCAACAACACTTGCATTAACTTTTGGAGATGGATAAACAGCAAATTCTAATTTTGCCTTTTTACCATAATCATTTGAAAATTGTTCTAACAGTAAGGAACCTAATCCAGATCCAGTACCACCACCTAATGAATGAGTGAATAAGAAACCTTGTAAACCATCACATTGATCTGCCATTTTTCTAACTCTATCATCAATATCATCTAAAAGTTCTCTGCCAACGGTATAATGACCTCTTGCATAATTATTAGCAGCATCTTCTTTACCATTAATCAGTTGTTCAGGATGAAATAAATTTTTATATTTACCAGTTCTAACTTCATCGATAACATTTGGTTCTAAATCAACATAAAGAGCTCTTGGAACATATTTACCAGAACCTGTTTCGCTGAAAAAAGTTGAAAAACCTTCTTCACCGCCTCTTGGTTTTGTTAAACCTTCTTGTAGATAACCGTCTGGTGTAATACCATGTTCCATGGAATATAATTCCCAACAACTGTTACCAATTTGACAACCTGCTTGACCGACTGTATTAGAAAAAAATAAAAAGGAAATTTAGACATAATAATTTCAATCTTTGATGTTAGTATTTGTAAGTCATTTAAGGTAAATCATTTATCTATTTATAATTTATGATAAAAAAAAAGAAGGAAGAAGGTCCAAAATCATTATCAAAAGGATGTAAATTCGTGTGGCAATATAGTATCTTTTTCCCCCTTCCCCCTCTTTCCAATCAACTATTGCGAACATACCGTTAACTGAAATAACTTCTCTCATCTTTAAATGTACTGCAATGCTTATGTACGTGTATGTATTTATAGCAGAGTGTACTCGACGACGTGTGTTGAACTTTGCCTTTAAGTAAAGATCAAATTGGTTTTCTGTTTTGTTTACATATTGATTTGTTTACTTTCTAACGATCTTCCGCTTTTAGAAAAATGAAAATTTGAGAAAAATCAAAAAATCTGATGCGTACTTTTTTGTTTTCTTTTTTTTTTTTTTTTAAAAAAAATAAAGACGATCGACGCAGTGGTAAAATGTATTAATTTTTTTAATAAGATAATGTTACATATTAATACTTTACTTGTTATCTGATAGCAGAGATAAGAGAAAGTCAGATGAATAAGCAAAAAAAAATTATATATCTATATTATTCTCTTATTCCATTAGGCTCAATTGTGCAATCATGCAGAGATGATCACTAGGGAATTCGTTTTCACGTGGCTGTCCGGCTCCCATTTCTTTTGGATGAGGCATTTTAAGTAAACGTTCAATCCTAACATCATTTTCTGATTCAAAGACTGTCAAAGCATCAACTTCTTTATTCTCGTTTCCTAATGGCCAATGTTTAATGAAAAATATATAATCTAAAAGACCATGCCATGTATGCGCCCAATTAGAAAAAAATGGTTCATTCCTCTCATTATCAATACCTGAATTATTTGGATCAATATGTTTATAAGCAACTGAATATAATGAAATTGCACGTAATGATAATTGATTATGTAATTTTGCAATTTTTTTAACTAATAACTTTTGTTCTTCATTCGGTTGGAAATCTTCTGGAACTGGATCTTTTGGTTGGTTTTCACCAAATTTTTCAATATTGCCACCTTCTTCATCTTCTGCAGATCCACCTTCCCTTAATGAAGAATATTTATATGCTGTAGAACATGAAATAACTTTTTTACACCTATCATCATATTCAATTGGTTTGCTGGTTATAGATAGATATGGTGAATCATATGGTTGTGAATTAAAATCACCTGTAAAAAATTTCCAAATTTTATCAATATTAGGATGTAAAACTTTTACACGATTTTCAAATTCTTGTGCTTTCGATAAGACAACATATGTCTGTCTTGTTCTTTCATATGTACCAAATGGATGCCAAAATAAATGTGCTGTACCAATACAAATTACTTTGTCTTTTGCATTTCGCAAATTTAATGCAACAATTAAACCAACATTTTTAGTTACTGTCCTTGGTGAAATGTCTCCTGACTCTTCCTTATCAAAATTAATTAAACATGTATCAATTAAATTAAATAGTTTCCGTTTATAAACAATAGAAACACCATGATTTTTGTCTACACCTCTATGATATTTTATATAATATCCTAATTTTTCTAATTCTGGTCTCCAAAATGATTTATAATGATCGTAGTCAACTTCTTGTAAGCATAAAATCTCACAATCATAATCTTTTATTTCTTGAATTAAAACTTTGGAACGTATTTTCCATTTTAAAATGTCACCGTTATCAGGAAATAATTTTCTTCTAATCAATGTTTGGGCTAATATATTATACGTCATTACTTTTAAACTAATTATACTTTTACCATTCGTCTCGTTTTCATGAGGAATTTCAATAAGTTCTCTTTTCCTGTATTTTGGGATTTTATTATGATGATATGGATCAATTCCTTGAGCAATTAAAGCAGCTCTTTTTAACGCTTTTTTATCTTCCCTTACCTTTCGCATTTTCTCAATATATTCTGGAGTAATTTGGTCCTTTGGTAACTTACCACTTCTGATCTCGTCCTTGTTTTTGTCAGATTTTTTTGAAGACTCAGTAGGTTCTGAAATTTTTAATTTTTCAGTTTCAGTAATAAGAGAAGTCTCATCTTTATCCGTCGTAATTGGATTTTCAACATTTTTTGAACTATTCATAACTTTAGTATTATGTAAAGACAGTTAAATAATAAATAGCTGATTATTGTGTTTAACAAGAAAGTGTAGAAGCATAGGAGTCGAAGAATCCACTCACTTATGTAACAAAAACTTGCAAATCATATTAAAATTTCAGATCAAAAATCTCAACATACAGCCGAGCATTGCCAGCCAGTTAATTTAGTAAAATTTCATCTATGTTAATAACTAACAAGAAATGGTAACTATCACTTAGCTTATATATATAAACCTTCAGCTTTGACGCAAGACTATATATTTATCATGGATTCTGAGCAGCCGGAGACCAATAAAGATAAAGATTTCATTCATACAGAAATTCAATCCACTCTGAATGACATTGATAATTTAATCAAACTAATCACATTGCGTAAGAAAGACTGTGACGATATGGAAAATGAAACACGTTATTTGAGGGAATACGTAGGTTCTTTCATTACTATGAGTGATATGAAGAAATAGTGAAGGGATATCAAGGAGATACAAGGCACTTCAATTGCAGAAAAAGGCATATAATGTTTTATTTTGCTTTTCCTCCTTGCATAATTACATTGTTCTCTTCTTTTACATACAATGAACATCAAAGAATAATAATAAAGAGAAGAATAAAATACGCCGGATATGACATGCAAAATAGCTATTTTAAACCATTATTATTAATAACCATAATATGGTATTTGTTTTTTATTGATAACTTAAAAAGATCAAGACTTCTTGCTGCTACTGCTTACTTCTGTAATTTCAAGCTTTCAAGCTGCTGGAGAAGTCTTTAAAAATAGTATATTCAATGACATAATCATGTATTAATGAATTATTTTAGATGATTATTATTGATAACAAATAAAAAGAGAATAAGTGGACATCCCATGGGTTTTGAAACATGAATAAAAAATTTAGAAAACTCATTAATAGGATATTATGTTTAATTTACAAATTTTAGAAGTTGTAAAAGATTCAGTATGGACATTTATGTTGTTTGTTGAGAAACCGAAATTTAATCTATCTATCATATACTATCATATATATATATATATTTGAGTTTTTTGTGGCCTTTAAAAATTATAATGACTCTTTTAGAATAGTTTATTGAGTCTTATTCAAGTAGTTTTATTCTAGTTTAATGAGTCAATTATTAGAAACAATTTTTCTTTTTACTAATTTTATTAAGTTAGCTCGTGTAAACCTAATAACTAATGCTTAAAATTCCAAATTTTTGTGCATACATGTGCAAGACAAAATAGGGAAAATTATTTTACGATTATACGTTGATTCTGTTTTGTAAATAATGCTTTCCTAATAGCACGCATTGTTCTCTTAGTATATATAACCATTTCTTGGTTATAGGATATGTGATATGAGATATGAGTGAATAGTACTCAATTTCAACCACATTGGCAAGTTATTAGAATAGAGTATTATCCCACATCAAAGATTAAATAATATCTAACTATAATAATTATTTAATACTGCATATATTATATTTTATATAAACCCAGTTTTTTGTAATTCACTATTTTGAGCGAATTCCAAAGTTTAAATGGTTAATTGGTTGATCTGATTGTGGAATGGGGGACCATGCAGTTACAACAGTGCCAACCAACCAGGTGACTGAACCAAAGATCCCAACATATTTGCCGGGTTTAAAGTTATATTTAATGCTCGTTTGAACAAGTTTCATCCACATTAAGCTTCCACATAATAGAACAGAAGACTGTAGATTAGCGTCAACAATATCCCATATTCCCGTTTCGGATTTTTTAAATGGATGAGAAATAGCTAGAGAATTTTCAAATTCGTTTGAGTCAGCTGTTAAAATAAATGGAGATTTGTTCAATTTCTCTGCAGATATTGCAAAAATCAGTACTGAAAAACCCACATCTCCTAATGAAATCATAATTGATCTTGTCCAGATAAAACAATAAAGAAAGAAGCTACTATGATAAAAATATCCTGTGTTGACTATATATATATATAATAAAATTTGAAGAATTATAATAATGTTTATTTAGGTATATGTGTCGCATACGGCTTAAATTAAAAACTTGATCATTAATTGCTGGAAATAGTTATTTAGAAAAAAAACTTAGATTTTAATAATTATGATACTGAAAAGATTGCAAATGTCAAAAGTACTCATGAGAAAATAGAATTATTAATGGATCATTACCCGCTGAATTAATTTTTGATAACACAAACAAATTACTATGCAAACCCATTTTTGAAACAAGTGACTTCAGTTTGTATTACATAGTGAAACTGCTGTCTTACAAAAAATTCAAACTATAAATTTGAGCTGCCTTATATATATTATGGTACCCGAGATGTATAAGGTATAAAAATAAATTCAATTGGAAATCTCTAAGCATTTGTTTTTTTTCTTTTAATTCTTTTGGACGGCTAACTAAAGAAAAATATGATGAACAAGCCAAAATTATATTATGCTTAACAAAGAAACTTTAAACGCAGAATTGACTCCTGGTCACTACAATCCAACTTGCTATGCTTTTAAGAAAAGCTATATAATCATCCCATTATCTATACATATAATATAATATGATATTGAAACATAATTTTACTGTCATTCTTTCCTTATTTCCCATAAATCTTTGCTTTTCTTCAGATATTTCATAGTATCTGAATAAATACTAGCACCTACCCAAGGTCCCAAAGTTTTAGTATTATTTGCATTTTTAGAATCCAGTAAATTTTGGATTTCATTAATCATCAATTCTTTGAATCCTAATAAGTTTGCTAAACCGCCAGTAATAATAATTTTATTTGATAAGGCTTTTCTTAAATCTATAGGTAACTTTTTCTCAATTAATTCCACAATTAACTGAACAATTGGTTTCTCATTAGTATCCAAATTATTTGAATTGTTTTCATTCACTAAAATACAAACATTTTTAATGACATCTGTAAAAATTTTACTATTTATAAAATAAGGGCCACAGACCAAAGTTTTTTCCTCATCTTTTTCAATTGACTTTAATTCAAATAATGCATTTTCTATATTTTTAAAGGTGATATTTGAGATATCATATCCATTCTTGACTAAGTTAGATAATATTGTATAGTGAACCATTGAGCCTGCTTTATTAGTAAAAGTTGACAGATTATTTAAAATTCTGTTATCAAAAACAGGATCAATTGTTGTAAACGACCAACCAATATCAACAACTATTGCCGATGATGATCCAGAAGCAACACATGACATCAATGGAGATGGTACAACAACTACTGCTCTCATTAACAGTTGATTAATTAGAATTTCGGATATAATTTTGATATAAAAATCAGAAAATGTCAAATTGCATAATAAAACAAGTTTGGCATTAATTGTACTTATACCACATTTGTAAAATATTATTGTCAACAGTTTACGCAAATGAATTTTAAGATCAGATGCATATATTTCGAATTCATTATAAACAAGGATATCCGGATGGAAAATATATTGGAAATTTGAAAGATCTGAAGATATAGCTTTTTGTAGTTTTATGTCATTTTCTAGCATATTATAATTATTTAAATCTTTTATCACCAATGTATGATCTTTATTGAATGGTGTTATTTTTTCTTCTTCACAAATTGTGAAGTTTTGTTTTTCAGCAAAATGATGCACGTTAAAAAATGCAAGAGGTTTAGCAGAGCCTTGTAATCCACATTCGATAGACCGAGAACCTAATCTTAAAACAATATTTTTGTCCTTCTCTGAAGTCATTTTGTATATGAGACTTTGAACGAAATCACTGTTCCAGAGAAAAAGAGAAATAAGGTTATTAAAGAAAACTGTTGATTCCCAGTAATTCAATGACTGGTTGCTGCTGATTCAGCAGAAGACAACAGAAGCAGAGGTAGTAAATAACAGAAAGACACGGACACGAGTTCCGTCCGGTAGAAGAAATGTATGGGGTTCGGTTGTACAATAACCGCATCTTGATGAGAAAATTTTTAATTTTCCCATGAAAGTATGGTATAAATATAAATAGCAGGCGCTTTGATTAAAATTTCGGCGGCTTAATTGCAATCTTGTCAATGAGAAAAATTATAACAACGCACCATAACAGCGCATTAACTGCGCCCAATGTCTTGTCTTTAAAAAAAAAAAAAAAAAAAAGATATTGGAGGCTCAGAGATCAGCAATTCATGATATTTTGCAACTGCAAGAGCTTCAAGAGCTGCATGGCAGATGGCTCAGTATATCTTTCAGTAATTACCCTTGATCTATTCTTTTATCCAAACTCTTTGATTTTTTTTTGGCAAACAATAAGTCATGGCGAGAGCAGAAGACATTGACGGTATGATAGCTCCAGGTAGTATCATTTTAGTAGACCAATTACAAGATTTAGGAATCAACGCAGGAGATATCATTAAACTTAAAGCAGCTGGCATTTATTCAATTTCTGTATGAGATTCACCCATTTTTAGTATTTAAATAATAAACTGGAATTTTAGTACTAACAATAAATTAACTTTTTATAAAGACAGTTATGTCGACGACAAAAAAAAACTTGTCAAAAATTAAAGGGCTTAGTGAAGTAAAAGTTGAAAAAATTAAAGAAGCATCTAATAAACTTCTTAATTGCGGGTTTGTTTCAGCATTAATTCAATGTGATATTCGTAAAAGAGTTATTAAAATTTCAACTGGTTGTAAATCTTTTGATCAAATGCTTAAAGGTGGTATTAGTACTATGTCTACAACTGAAGTTTTTGGGGAATTTCGTACAGGTAAAACTCAATTATCTCATACTTTATGCGTTACAGCTCAACTACCAAGGGATCAAGGTGGTGCCGAAGGAAAAGTAGCATATATAGATACAGAGGGCACCTTTAGACCAGAAAGAATCATCGAAATTGCTGATAGATTTGATATGGATGGTAATCAATGTTTAGAAAACATATCATATGTTAGAGCTTTAAATAGTGAACATCAACATGAATTAGTGGAACAATTAGGTATGTATTTAAGCCAAGGCGGCTATAGATTGATTATTGTTGATTCGATTATTTCATTATTTCGTGTTGATTATAGCGGTAGAGGTGAATTAGGTGAACGTCAACAAAAGCTTAATCAACATTTATCCAAACTTGGTCGTATGGCAGAAGAATTCAATTGTGCAGTATTCTTAACTAATCAAGTTCAATCAGATCCAGGTGCAAATGCATTATTTGCAAGTGTCGACGGTAGAAAACCAGTAGGTGGACATATTCTTGCACATGCATCACAAACTCGGATTTTACTTCGTAAGGGCCGTGGCGATGAACGTATTGCTAAAATCCAAGATAGTCCTGAATGTCCTGAAGGTGAATGTACCTATGTTCTTGGTGTTGGTGGTATCATGGATGCTGCCGGGTAGAATATTTCATTATTTGCATTGCTAAAAAAATAATTTCTTTTTTATATAGTTGTTGGCACTTTATTTTATAGTTAAGGATTAAGGATTAAAGGTTAAATGGTTAAGAGTTAAGGGTGTACAGCATACAGCGTACAGTGTATGGTATTTTCTCATATTCTTGAAATTTTTAACTTTCTCTAGATTTTGAGTACACAATTTAATCGAAGGGCTTATGGTTTATGGCTTATCGAGGGTAATTTTGTAGTAATATTAATTTGTAAGTACCACATGTAGTCTGTTTTGTTTTTATTTGTCCTTAATATATATGAAAGGTGTCGCCTTTTAATATCAAAATAAATAGAAAATAGACAAACCATTATGGGTGCAATTTTATCTTTACCTTTAGCTCCAGTGAGCATTTTAGGATCATGGTTATCATCTTGTTTGGGAGTGTCACTATGTTCATGTTGTATGAACAAAAATGTTAATCCGTTAATGAATACATTTAAATCATCAATTGCAACGAGGATTATGTATGCAGTGATATTTATGTTCAATAGTATTATATCATGGATTGCATTATCTAATTCTTTAACAAAATTTGTTGAAAAACTAACATGGGGATTATTCAAATTTGGCAATAAATTTTGTAAAGACGAACAGGGATGTATTGGATTCACAAGTGTTCAAAGAATAAATTTTTCATTGGGAATACTACATTTAATACTTGCATTTTTATTAATTGGTGTAAAATCTACAAAAAATCCAAGAGCTGTTATTCAAAATGGATATTGGATGACTAAAATATTTATATTATGGACATTTATTATAACTAGCTATTTAATACCTGATAAATTTTTCATAATTTGGGGGAATTATTTTTCTATTATTTTTAGTACAATTTTTATTGGAATTGGACTTATATTATTGGTTGATTTTGCACATGAATGGGCTGAGACATGTATTGAAAAAATTGAAGAAGGCGAAATTTATTTAGATATCAATGATAATGATGATAACAATGTTTGTAATTTTTCAGGTGTTAATTTTTGGAAAAAAGTACTAATTGGTGGTACATTACTAATGTATTTGGGTGTTATTATAATGACTGTTTTGATGTATATTTATTTTGCACAAGATGGATGTTCAATGAATAAAACAGTTATTACAATTAATTTATTGTTTACGATTATTATTACCGGATTATCCATTACTCCAATTGTTCAAGAATATAATCCAAATGCTGGTTTAGCGCAATCTTCAATGTGTTGTGTTTATTGCACATACTTGGTTTTTAGTGCTTGTTTAAGTGAACCTGATGATAAATTATGTAATCCATTGATTAGATCTGCTGGAACAAGGACAATTACAGTTATTGTTGGTGCAATATTTACATTTGGTGCTGTCGCATATACAACTACAAGAGCAGCTGCAAATTCAGCATTTAATCATGAATCATTATTAGATTCAAATCATCATCCATTAAATAATTTAATAGAAGGTGATGAAGAAAATAATGTTATTACTGAACAACCAAATTTTAAACGTAATATGAGGTATCAGGCACTAAGACAAGCTGTCAATGAAGGTTCATTACCTGAAAGTGCATTATCGGATTCCTCATATTATGATGATTTAAGTGATGATGATGATGATAATATAGCAAATAGGGATTTAGGAGAAGAAAAAAATTATACAAAATATAGTTACGTGTTATTTCATATTATATTTTTTCTTGCTACACAATATATTGCGGCCCTTTTGACTATTAATGTTGGTGTTACTGAGACTGATAATGGTATGTTTATTCCGGTAGGACGAACTTACTTCAATACATGGTTAAAGATTGTATCTTCTTGGGTTTGCTTTGCACTTTACGGTTGGACACTGCTGGCTCCATCCATTTTTCCTGATAGATTCAGCTAGTATACCAATTTGATGTTTAAATTGTACGGAATATGAAATTGAAAAAAATAAAGGGTTGGGGTTCTACTTAAAAGGAAATTTAATTAAATATTAAATATAAATAACAGTTATAAGGAGATTAAATGCATTAAGGATTAAGGAACAATAGCAATACAATACAATCCAAACGAACCAAATTAATCATCCATAAAAAAAAATTTTTTTTTTTAATTTTTTTTAATTTTTTTTTATGGTGAACGCTTTTCGTGTCGATTTATAATTTTTGTTTTTTCAGTATCAAGTTGTTGTTTGTAGTTTGTGGTAGTCGTTATTGAATCAATACATATTATTTTTTTATTTTGAAAAGATTATTGCTTTTTTTTTTGTTTTTACTGATTCTATTAATTATACAAATCCACATAAATATATTAAATTATGTCAGAATATACAGATAGTGCTGCAATTGCAAGTAACAACTTATTTGCCGGACTAGCTGGTTATCGTCAAATGAAAACACATTTCCCATCTGCTAGAGTGAAGAAATTGCTACAGAGTGATGAAGATATTGGGAAAGTAGCTCAAGCAACACCACTAGTTGTAGGACGTGCAGTTGAGTTATTTATGTGTGCACTTGTGGAGAAAACATTAGAAGAAGGCAGTAAAGGACACACTAAAAAACTCACTGTGCCCATGTTAAAGAAAGTGATTGAAGAGAATGAAGAATTTGATTTTGTTTTAGATGTATGTGACAAATATATTGGTGAATCCAAAGAAAAAGATAAAGAAAAGGATAAAGAATAATAATAATAATAATAATAATAAAAATAAAAATAGTACTTTAAACAACGTACTACTATTAAATAATAATATAATATAATATTATAATATACTGCATATTAAATTCAACAAATTTCGATGAAGTCATACTTAAATGTGAGAACAGTGAGAACAGTGAGAACATTGAGTTGAGATGTGAGGGACATGCTGTCGGATGTCGGATAGACATGAGAGACCTCCGGCAAAGTTTATCTTACTTTATTTTACCTAATCTCTAATCAAATCACTGTTTGTTGCTTTATAAAGCTAAGTATTCTTCTTTTTCTTTCTTTTTTTTTTCTTTTTTCTCTTTTCTCTTTGAACCCCTAGATATTTGTATTATCCTTTCTTGTATACTACTGATTAATTAACGACTAATTACGACTTATATTATTATTGTCACTGTTTATCCACTGTTTATCCATTGTTAGCTATTATGGAAGGGAAAGTTTACTATGCTGGAGTTGATGTAGGAACAGGATCTGCTAGAGCCGTTATTGTAGATCAAGATGGAAATATTCTGGGTTTATCAGAACGTCCAATTACTAGACATGAAGCGAAGGAAAATCATATTACACAATCATCAACTGAAATTTGGGATGCAATTTGTTATTGTGTTAAATCAGCTGTATCACAATCAGGTGTTAATAATTCTAGAATTTTAGGGTTAGGTTTTGATGCAACGTGTTCACTCGTTGTAGTTAATGAAAATGATAATAGTCCAATTGCAGTTGGACCAGATTTTGAGGATTCTTATGAAAATATTATTCTTTGGATGGATCATCGTGCTCAATTAGAAACTGAAGAAATTAATTCAACTAATGATGAATGTTTGAAATATGTTGGAGGTCAAATGTCAATTGAAATGGAATTACCAAAAATTAAATGGCTTAAAAATCATATGCCAAATGATATGTTTAAAAAATGTAAATTTTATGATTTAGCAGATTTTCTGACTTTTAAAGCAACAGGTAAAGAAACAAGATCATTTTGTTCTGTTGTTTGTAAACAAGGTTATATTCCTAATGGAATTACAAATAGAAATGGTTGGTCATCTGATTTTTTAAATAAAATTAATTTACCAGAATTAGTAGAAAATAATTTCAGTAAATTAGGCGGTTTAGATGGTATAAATGGTATTTATTTAACAGCGGGTGAAACTGTCGGTCCATTAAATGAAATATCTGCTAAATCATTAGGATTAACAACTAATTGTTTTGTTGGTTCTGGTGTAATTGATGCATATTCCGGTTGGATTGGTACAGTTGCTGCTCCAACTAATTTACCAATTCCTGAATTAATAAAACAAGATAAAAATAAAAGAGGTTTAAATAAAGGTATTGGTAGACTAGCAGCAGTTGCAGGTACTTCAACTTGTCATATTTGTGTTGAAGAAAACGAAATATTAGTACCTGGTGTTTGGGGTCCTTATAGAGATGTTTTAGGTAAAGGATATTGGGCAGCAGAAGGTGGTCAATCAATGACTGGTGCATTATTAGCTCATGTATTATCAATTCATCCAGCTTATGCAGAATTAGGAGTTTTATCTGAAACATCAAATTTATCAAGATTTGAATATTTAAATTCAAGATTAGAAAATTTAAAAATAATTAGAAAAGAAAGAAGTGTTGTTTCATTAGCTAAAAATTTGTTCTTTTATGGAGATTTTCATGGTAATAGATCACCAATTGCTGATCCAAATATGAGAGCGTCAATTATTGGGCAATCGATGGATGTTTCCTTAGATTCATTAGCAATTGAATATTTAGCTGCTTGTGAATTTATTGGACAACAAACAAGGCAAATTGTTGAAAGAATGGAAGAATCTGGTCATAATATTAAAGCAATCTTTATGAGTGGTGGACAATGTCGTAATGGTTTATTAATGAGACTTTTAGCTGATTGTACAGGATTACCAATTGTTATTCCAAGATATATTGATGCATCTGTTGTTTTCGGTACTGCAATGTTAGGTGCAGTTGCATCAGAAGATGCAATTAAAGAATTAAATAGAAAATTAAATCCAAATTTACGTCCAAATTCAATTAAAATACCCAAATTTAATGATTTAAAAATATCAATTAATGATGCTCCACCATCACCATATACTGCACCAACAGCTACAGCATCAGTTACTTCAATTAGTGCAATGAATAATAGGGATGGATTCCCATTTTCTTTAACTCCACTAGATAACAATAAAAAATCAGAAAAAGAAAAACCGACTAAGTTTAATGATTCTGAAGATTCTGAAAATGAAGATTTGATTACATTTAATTCAAAATCTAAAGCTCAAGCAGTAGTTAATGAACATTATCGTGCTTCTTCTCCTGCAAGTTTTAAAAGTTATACTGATGAAACAGAGGAAACTGCTGCAGAAAAACTTTGGAGGGTAATGTGCAAACTTTCTAGTACTGGTAATGTTATCTTTCCATCAGATAGTAGTCATCCTGATAGGAAATTATTAAAGACAAAATACAAGATATTCCAAGATCAAATAATTACACAGCAACGTTATCGTGCAATGGTTGCAGCTACCGAAGCCGCTATTGAAAGTTATCTCAGTTTATAAGATG
The DNA here is from genome assembly GCA_023629255.1 of Pichia sp. PB3310. Taxonomy (NCBI): domain Eukaryota; kingdom Fungi; phylum Ascomycota; class Pichiomycetes; order Pichiales; family Pichiaceae; genus Pichia; species Pichia sp. PB3310. Next base: position 154,385 of record JAMAJE010000039.1, on the reverse strand, counting down.
TCAAATTATTCTATTGATTATACATATATATATATATATATATATAATTCAAATAATTAGTTTAAAAAGTTAAAATCTGGAATATATGGATTATACCGGCTTGTAATTTGTGATGATTCGTAAAAAACCAAAAAGACGTACATGGATGTAAATAATAACATTACGTCAGTGTTTGCCTGTACTTCCGAGGTTATCAGCTGATGGCGAATCATAATATAGAATTTTTTTTCTATTATGTTATGCATGAGGTCCTTTTTACGCCATACTACCGAATTGGCTGGGGAGGCTCCGGAAGTTGTGTAAATCTTACATTATTATTATTTATAATTTAGGCAGTTCCCTAATTGAATTGTTGGTTATCAACATGTCGTGGTGTTGTTATACTTAAAACTGCACAAACTAATCACTACAAGAATGACATTATCTGCTCACATTGATCCGGACACAATTGAAGATAGAATCTTTCAAGATTCGGCTAAAAAATCTTTGCTTATAAATAAATATTTGAACAAATTTTCAAAAAAAGATAAATTAGAAAAAGTTGCCAAAATTCATAATTCTGAAGAAGTTGTTGCTAGATTTCGAGGTGTAGCAAATAAATATAAAATACCTGAAGATGGAATGTCTCCGAAATTAGCTTATGAAATGGTTCATGATGATTTATCATTAGATGGTTCAATTGAACTTAATTTAGCTTCATTTGTTAATGTTCATACTGAACCTGAATCACTTAAATTAATTATTGAAAATTTAACGAAGAATTTAGCTGATTGTGATGAATATCCAATGTTAATTGAATTACAACAACGTTGTATTTCAATTATCGCAAATTTATGGAATGCACCAATTGAAGCTGTTGATACTGGTATTCAAACTCCTAATAAATCAGAAAGTTTTAGTAAATGGAAAAATAGAGCAATTGGTACACCATGTACTGGCTCATCTGAAGCTATTATGCTTGGTGGCTTAGCAATGAAAAAAAATTGGCAAGCAAAGAGAAAATTAAAAGGTTTACCTTATGATAAACCAAATATTCTTATGGCTTCATGTTGTCAAGTTGCATTAGAAAAATTTGCAAGATATTTTGATGTTGAAAATAGATTGATTGGAGTTTCTGATAAAGATTTTTTAATTGATGTTGATAAAATTAAAGAAAATTTGGATGAAAATACAATTGGTATTTTTGTTATAGTTGGTTCAACATTTACTGGTGGTTTCGAAAATGTTGAACATATTGCTAAATTATTAGATGATTATGAAAATGAAACTGGTAATTTTATTCCAATTCATGTTGACGGTGCTTCTGGTGGTTTTATTGCACCAATTATTTATCCAAGTTTAAAATGGGATTTTAGAATTCCAAGAGTTATGTCAATTAGTGCTTCTGGTCATAAATTCGGCTTAGTTACAGCTGGTTTAGGTTGGGTTATATTTAGAGATGAAACATGGTTGCCAAAAGAATTAAAATTTCAATTACAGTATCTTGGCGGTTTAGAAGAATCTTTCAGTTTAAATTTTTCAAGACCTGGTTATCAAGTGGTTCATCAGTATTTTAATTTAATTAGATTTGGTAAACGTGGATATTATGAAATTTTTGATAATTGTTTAATTAACGCCAGATTATTATCATTATTTTTAGAAGAAACAGGTTATTTTACTTGTATATCTAATTTACATTTACCATTAGGTGTTACAACAAGAAATCGTAATGGAAATTATTCAGCAACTTTAACCCATTCTATGATTGACCAACATGGAAAATTTAATCCTGCATTGCCTGTTGTTTCATTTCAATTAACCAAAGAATTTATTGAAACTTATCCAGAAATTCCCCAATCTTTAATTTCAACTTTATTAAGAAATAAAAAATGGATTATCCCAAATTATCAATTACCAAGAATTAATGTTCCAAAATTAAACGAAAATGGTGAAGAAATTGATGATGATAGTTTATTAAATGAAACTAATGGTGAAAATAATGAAATTTTAAGAGTTGTTGTTAAATATAATTTAACTGCTCAATTATTAGATAAATTAATGCATGATATTGTTGAAGTTATTGAAATGTTAATTAAATCAGTTGATTTGGTTAGAGACAATGTTAAATCATTGAAAGAAAATGGTGAAGAAATTAACAATGAATTAGTCTATAATATGTTATTATCTATCTCTAATGATGGTGATGAAAGGCTTATTAGACTGAAGGGTAAAAAGAGAAAACACAGTGGAAAGATTATTTGCTAAGATAAATAATTAACAAAAACAAAACAGTTCTTTTTTATTTTTATTTTGAATTTTATTTTTAGTATACATATATTTATATATTTATATTATTTAATTTTATAAAAATTTATTCACTTTTGACTTTGCAACATTTAATTTATTAGTACTTTGATCAACTTGTTGATTTAATCCTTTTAGTAATTCATTTTGTATTGTCAGTTCTTCATTTACCGCAATGCCTAATTGTTTTTGCCTTACAATCATATCTTTCAATACATCCAAATCTTCATTTTGTAATTGCATTTTTTGTTCTTGCATCTGCAATAATCCTGTATTATCATGAGACTTGGTTTCTTCGGTTTCTTTGGCTTTACCAAAAGTACGACGTCCACTACTAGCATTTTTACCGAAAGTATTAAACAGCAATTCTTTATTATTATTCTTTTCATTAATAGGTTCAGTAAATTTCATATTTTGTAGCATATTATTCAATTCCATTAATTCTTCATTTATTGAATTTAACAAGTCTTTACGTCTTCGTATTTCACCAATTCCCAATTCTTTTGTATTAGATAAATAAATTTTTAATAAATGTAATTTATCTTCACAATTTTTCAAATTTTTCCTTATTTCAACTACATTACCGGAATTAAACATTTTAGTTCTTGAATCTTGCATCAAAGATTTAATCAATTTATAAATATCCATCCATTGTTGTGCAGAATCTATTTTATTAACATTTTTTTTAGTTTCCATTATTTCATTTTTTTCAGATTCATTTGGTTTTGTCGTAAGTATGTTAAACTCAATCATTACAGATCTTGGTATATTAAAGAAGGCTAAAACATTTTCATTTATCCTTAATTCTGGGTTATCTAATAAAACCTGTATAAAATTATTCAATCCAATTTTCCTTTCATTTATTAAAATTTCATTATTTTTATAAAAACTTGAATATTTTGATGGTAATTCAGGTAAATTTATAAACTTTAAATTAATTAACTGTTTCCTTAATTCAACAAAATCACTGAATCTTTTACTTATTCGATATCTTTCACTTCTAAATTTGTTAAACACTAGAAGTATTTCCAGATCATATAAAATATAAGTACCTACTGTTGTAGTTGACGGAATTGATACATTGATATATGGTGATATTTCAGACATTTTATGATCTTTTTTGTCTGAATTAAGTTTAGGAAAAAAAGATAAGAACAAGTATTTAAAGTAGAAAAACTAACAATCTTAAATCAATTGGAATATCTTGTTTTCGCTCACACTTCTCTGCTATCATAGTACTGATTACTGTTTATTTATTTGATAGTTAAAGTTTAATTCCTATTCAAAAACTAACTTATTTAATGAAATAATAATTTTGTTTTGAATATTTAATTTCTTGTTCTTTTACATTTGATTAGATAGCAGGATCACGCCGATTCTTTACCATTCTTTTAATACATCTAATTCTTAAAAAATTTGCCTTATCTGCAAATTTTTCATATTCATGCATACTGTAATTTTTTTCTTCCTTTTCATTCAGTTTGAGCTCATTCATTCTAATTTTTCCCTTTTTTTAAATAATTTTAAGTGTTTCAATATTGTAAACATACAATCAAATGATCGACTCTTTTGAGTAATAAAAATGAAATTTTTACAGTTCCCATGTAAACTCTGAACAGACAAAACCACTGCGCCACAATACTCTAAAAAATAGGTGGCGGCTCAGCGTTTAAATAATTAAACAATCCAGAAAGAGGAAGAAGTTATAAAAAGTTCGCGTTCTTTGGAAAAAATATAAAAATGTAAAAATGGTTGGTTTTTCTTTACTACTTATCCTCAGATTTACTAATTGAAATATAGAGTCTTTAATTATGATACTGATTAAAAACACATTTTTTTGTCATTTTTTCAACTCATAAATCGATTTATAAACAATAGAATAAAAATTATGAGTGCTCCATATATTAGTACAGCAACTGTTGGATTAGCACATGCTAGTGATATACTTGGCGTTTGTATTTCAGATAAATTTACAATTACATGCTCATCAGATGGATATTTAAAATTTTGGAAAAATGAATCATTAGAGAGAAATTTACATAGTGAAATTTTAGTTGATAAAGTTGGATTACATCATGTTGAAATTTTACAGGATGTTGTTGATGCAAATAAAATATTATTAATTTCAACGGTTTCATTTTCAGGTAAAATTTATATTTTTAAATATGATTATAATAATGATTTAATAATTAATTTAAATTTTAATCCATTCAATTGTGGACTAAAAAAGAAAACCGCATTTTGGGCACCAATCTTTGATTTTACAACAGGATTAACAATATTTGCATGTACAACAGTTTCAGGAAGGACGATTATTTTTAATATTAAAATTGAAAATAATGAAATTTTATTTGAATTTAAAGGTGAATTATTTTCAAATGATGAATCATTTGCTACATGTATTTGTTCAAATATTGAAAATAATAAAATATTAATTGGACATCAAAATGGTAATGCATATTTATATGATTTTAATAAATTAATTTTATTATATAATTTTGAATCATTTGGATTAAAAGAAAATTCAAAATCTTTAAATATAATTAGATCAGTTTCATTTTCACCAAATAATGGTGAATTATTAGCAATTGCAAATGATTCAGGTCCATTTGGTACAATATCATTATATGATGTTAAATATGGTGAATATTTAGGATCATTTATAATTTCAACACATTCATCAAATATTGGAATTGGAAATTTTGCACATTCTAAATGGTGTCTTTCAATTTCATTTAATAAACAAGGTAATAAATTAGTTTCATGTGGATTAGATAATTTAATTAGGATTTGGGATGTTGAATCAAGGACTTGTATTAATTCAATTAAATTAAATTCAACTGATTTAAATGATGAAGATGTTGAAAAATTAAATGATTTAGATACAGCTGCATGTACTAGTATAAAATTTGTTAATCAAGGAATTTTTAAAGAAGATGGNTTTTTTTTCTATGTTTCTATGTATATATATATGTATATATATCGTTAACTATCGTAATTTATTTTTTGTAATTAAATTAATTGCATAGGTTTTTACAAATTGGTTTATGATGATTTTAATGAAACAGATCTAGGAACAGAAATTTTGTAGGATAGATAATTTAACTTTCAAACTACAATAAATTGAATTATTTGAATTATTTGAATAAATGTAGAAAATTATTAAAATATAATTTTAAAATATAATTTTAAAATATAATAATATTGAAATAATAATGATATCATAAAAAGAGAGTGACTTAAAATTGTGTCATTGAATCTGCGGATTTGTAAATTTAGAGTTTAACATCATCATTAATCATCATCTCATGACATGATAAAAGTTAAATTTATAACAAAAAGGGCTGAGCATCAGCAATTTAATTTTTTTTTTTTTTTTTTTTGATTAGATTAGATTTTAAATGTCTATATTTATTATATTATCATCAGTAAATGAGATAGAAAAGAATTGAATATAAAACTCAAACAATTATTAGTAATGAAATTGTAATTGTAGTAATAATATCAAGGAATAAATGTATGTAAATAATAAGAAAAAAAAATAAAAGAAGCCTGGAGAAAATTCCATTATTATTGTTATTATTGTTATTATTGTTAAACATTTTTTTTATGTTGCTATCAATTATATCGAAATAAAAGTGTAGGACAAGCTACTAAAAGCAAAGATTAATAGTAATTAAATTAAATTAAATTAAATTAAAGATAACTAGATAAAACAATTGAGTTAAATATAAAAGATTAGGAATGTTAAAAAAAATAAGTCAATATAAAGATAATAACGATATAGATAAAGGTAAAGATGATAATTAAAATTTAATTTATTCTTCCTTAGAAACAATATAACAAGCATGTAAAATTCCTGGAATCCAAGCAAAGATACAACAAACGATGTTGATACCTAAGTCCATACCGACACCTTTTGCCATGAAAACTGCAAGAGGTGGCAAAATAATTGCAATAATGTAACTAATAATTTTAGAAGATTGCATTTTGATTTTGTGAATTGATTAACAAAAGGAGAAAAATGAGTTGAGCTAAAAGAAAGAAGAAGGAAAAAGAAAGGATGAAATTAAAACTAGAAGGTATTAGATGAGTTTAAGAATACAAAGATTAATATATATATATATATATAATCAGTAGAATGGGAAAAACATAAAAAAACATAAAAATAGGAAAAACAGCAAACTTTAACAATAGAAATAAGACAAATAATCCCAATTAAGTAAACAAAAACAGTTGAAAACAGAAAAAAAAACAAAGAAAGAAATCAATCATCAAATGACCTCGCGCCTCATCAGGCTGTATTATGTATTATGCATGCACTATATACTACATACTATATATATTCTGTTCCTTTATTTCGGAAGTTAATATTATCATTACTAATATCTAATATCCCGTTATATTCTATTACTATATATATATTATTGTAATATATAAATTTCTGCTTTCTATTTTTAAGAGTATATATATTCTATCAATTAAGGTATATATATAATACATAAGATAATATCACCCTCATATTTAAACCCCAGAATATCCTCTCGCAACACCTGTACGACCTTCCTCTACAATTGCGCCCTCCTCAGATTCTTGTTCCTTAAAATCACTGCCTAGACCAGTCCATTGACGGCCCTGTAATCCTAATGCGGATGTAGAAACTGTATTTCCCACAGATAATGTCCCTGAAAATTTCTTAACTAAGCCTTTTTCATCAATAGAATTATTGTTATGATCGTGATTATGATTACTATTATTATTTTCCATTTCAAGCTCTAATTCCAAATGTCGAAGTTGACGAAGTGGTTGATTCATCTTTAATTTACCTGTGACTGGATCAAATTCTGGCGCATAATCATCATCATCATCATCATCATCATTCTTACTATCTTCTTCATTATTATTCTTACCTTCTTCTTCTTCTTCTCTTGCTTCTTCTCTTTTTAACATTGAATCAAAATCGGTAATCCATTTACCTGTCCACGTAACTTGCGGTTTTAATGCTAAATGTAATTCATATGGGGTAACTATTGGTTTATAATAATCTCCAAACATATCAATAACAATACCTGATTGTCCACATCCAATAATACACCAAACATCAACACATTCAAAATTAGCAAGCTTTGCAACATTTGGTTTACCAACAACAAACATATAATGTTTTTTACCTGCTTCAATTATTGATTTAATAATTTCATTAAGTAATAATTTAGTATTTGATAATGATAATGTATTAACTAAAACTCCAATTGTTGATGCACTACGTGTAACTTGCATATTTCTATAACGTTTCATTAATGTTGGAAATTGATCGTGTAAAATTTCAACATTTTTTGGTTCAATAATTTTTAAATCTTTAAATTTAGTATTTAATAATAAAATTCTAGCATCATGAGGTCTAGTTATATGAAATAATGAATATTCTTGTGTTAATCCATCAAATTTACTACTTTCAATAAAATTTTCATCATCAAAATCAATAGTTTCTAAATATTCATCAATATCTTTATCATTGATTCCTATTAAAATTCTATTTGCGGTGTATATTTTATTATTAGTAGTATTAGTATTACTTTCAGCTGAATTTATTATTTCATTTGTATCATCTATAATTTTAACAGTTTTCCCTGTCTTTTTATTATCAATATTAGCAATAACTAAATTATTATATTCATTTTTCAATTGATGATATAAATTAGGAAGTATATAACTATATGAAGTATCTGTCATAATGATAGTTTTTTCATTTTTATCAATATAATTATCTTTAAATGTTTTAATTAATTTATTAATATCAATATATGGTTTACCAAAAACATAACATGAATTAATCTTATCAACTGGATTTAAACATGCATCTCCAAAATGAACAACTATATCTGCATTAATATGTTCAGCTGCAACTTCATCGATACAACATGGTGAATATGATGTATCCGCTAAAATCCAAACTTCTTGATTATATTTATTCTTATTTTTACAATTGGATTGACAATTACCATTACATGCTTTATTATCAATTGTCTTCTCAACTGATTCAATATCCCTTGACATTTTAGTTGTAGTCTTAGCTAATTCAATTGTAAAATCAATTTCTTTATTTTCATATTTTCTTTTTTCTAATTCTTTTTCTTCTTCCTTTTCATGATTAAAATCATGAAATTTTTTATTCATTTTATTTAAATTTTCTTGTAAAATTTCAGAAACAATAGTTGAATCACACACAAGATCATCAGGAAATTGTAATGAAATAAGTGGATATTTTAAATTATTTGTATCTAAATCTCTTGCATTAAGAAATTGAGAAAGTTTATCTAAACTATAATATTCAGAAATTAATTTCCTTGTCTCTTCCTTTGTTATATTCTTATTGTTCATATATTCTCGTCCTAAATGTGATCTTTTCTCACGTAACATTTCATCTGTCAATCCTTCAACTTTGGCAAACGCTTCTTCTTCATTTTGAGCTGTAGATAAAGCTGGTGCTGCAATTGCTTCAATAGATTCACTCATTCTAATTACTGATAAATTATTATTATCTTACTATTTATTTTGATCTTAGTATTTTTAAGGAAATTTTGAATATTTAAAAAAAAATATCTTTAATTTGTCGAACATGTATAAAAAGAAAAAGAAAAAAAAATTGAAAAAATGAAAAAATGAAAAAATCTGATATATTTAATTTAATTTAATTTAATTTAATTTAATTTAATTTTCCTAAATTTTTTCCCCAGGAAAGAAAGAAAGAAAGAACAAATTAATCTAAAACTGATGATGATTCATTCTTTTAAAACCGAAAATGATAACCCTCTTTTTCTTCTTCACACTTAAAGTTTTTTGTTTATGTTTAAGCATAAATTCCTTTACAGTATAAGTGGATTCTCTAAACGTCAATACTCTTCAATTATTTCCAAATCTTCCAAAATGTCAAGAATCGAATTGGGTTATACTGCAGATTATCATGTCCATCTAAGACAAGGTGAAATGATGGAACATATCACTCCTACAGTTAGGGAAGGAGGTGTTTCTATTGCTTATATTATGCCTAATTTAACTCCACCAATAACTGATATTGAAAGAGTTGTTCAATATAAAAAAGATCTTCAAAAATTAGCTCCAAAGACAACATTTTTAATGACCTTTTACCTTTCAAAATTATTAACTCCTGAACTTGTTGCAAAAGCAGCAGATGAAGGTGTAATTCAAGGTATTAAATGTTATCCTGCAGGTGTTACAACTAATTCACAAGCTGGTGTTGATCCAAATGATTTTTCTGCTTTTTATCCAATTTTTAAAATTATGGAAGAAAAAGGTTTAGTTTTAAATTTACATGGTGAAAAACCTTCAATTAAAGATAATGGTGAAGATATTCATGTTCTTAATGCTGAACCAAAATTTTTACCTGCATTATTTAAACTTCATGAAGATTTCCCAAATTTAAAAATTGTTCTTGAACATTGTACATCAAAGGCAGCAATTGATGCAATTATTGAAATTAATAAAGATTTAAAACAAAATGAAAAACCAAAAGTTGTTGCTTCTTTAACTGCTCATCATTTATTTTTAACAATTGATGATTGGGCAGGTAATCCAGTTAATTTTTGTAAACCTGTTGCAAAATTACCTGAAGATAGACGTGCCCTTTTAAATGCTGCAGTTTCTGGTAAACCATATTTTTTCTTTGGTTCTGATTCAGCACCTCATGATTTATCTAAAAAGGCAGTTCATGTTGGTGTTTGTGCTGGTGTTTATACTCAAAAATATGCAATTGCTTATGTTGCTGAAATTTTTGATAAAATTGGTAAAATTAATATGCTTAAAGATTTTGTTTCAACTTTTGGTAGTTCATTTTATAATATGGATGAATCAAAACTTGTTTGTAAGGACAAATGCGTTTTGGTTAAAAAAGATATTATTATACCAGATGTTATAAATTTTGAAAATTCTCAATTTAGAATTGCACCTTTTAAACCTGTTGAAAATTTATCTTGGTCTACAGAATGGATTAGCAATTAGATTAACATAAAAATATATTTCTTGTAAAAAAAAAAGAAGTTTTATATATGCATATATACAGTAATTTTTTATATAAAAACAGTTTATTAATCCACATTTTATGTCTATAAATTTATCATCTCAATTCTTATACATTTCCTAATAAAATCATGAATTTTAGATTTGGATCTTGACCTTCAGCAAATGTTCCATCTTCATTAAAAACACACATATTATTACTTTTCCAACCCCAACTTTGAGATTTACTAAAATCATTAGGTACAGATAAAAAAGATGTTATAGTTGGAGCTGAACGTCTTGATGGCGTGAATATAACAAAATAAACTTTGATTGCACTTCTGTGATCTTCGTAATGAATTATTGATTGTTTTTTGTTATTCATTTTTAATTTATTCTGCTCAGTATTTATTTTTGAATCGCTAGCTATTGATAAATCATTAATATTTAAATCTAGTTCATCAATTGGGGTATCATTTATAGTTTCACTTTCTGGATTGACCCATGATTTTGTTCTTAGAGGGGAGAACGATGATACTAAATTATTATTATAAATTTTTGGAGATGATTGATAATTTATATTATTTGCATAAATATCAGGATTTATTAATCCACTTTTCGATGTTGAACTTGAAGATCCATTATGAGCCCTATGTAAATAAACGCCAACTTGATAACTATTCTTGGAGGAAATATAACTTTTTTGTAAATATAAATTCCAATATGAACCAGCATACCAAAAAATTTTGCCATAGACTCTTTTATCAGTCGAAAGTTCAGAAACGTTCGCAAATGATATTGAAAATCTAAATGGTGGAATTTTTGTCCAATTATATAATTTTTTATTACTATTACCGAAATTTGGTTCATCTTGGGTAATTTTACTATCGTCTGAATCAATTTTATTTGTTATTGTAGTTGATAGACTTTGGTCAAGTAGTAAATCTAACTCTTTTGGTAAACCTGATAGTGTTTCATCCTTTGATGGTACTTTAAACCAAGAATTTAAGTTATTTGGTATTTCTTCGGACATTATTATATTATCTAAATTAGATAAATCTTTGGCTCTTGTAACAGTAGTTTCTAATTGGACCGCTTGCCATAAAGCAGTATGCAAAACTTGAGATGAAATATAACTTTCACCATTTATATCATAAAGAGATTCCAATTGTTGTAATTGATGTGGTGGCATATGACAATAATGAATTTTTTCATTTAGTGCTTTTTTAAGTGGCAAAATGTCATTATTTTTTGAATTATTGAAATTTTGAACTTTTTCATCTAACAGTCTTTCAATTAATTTTATAATAAAAATACATCTATCCCATTCTGTTGGAACAAAAAAATAATCTTCACCGACAATCTCTGCTATAATTGAAGTTGGAATTCCATCCCATGCTTCAGGTCCCTTTTCCCAACCACTTGAGGATAATATACCTTTACCATTTTCTATAATCCTTTGACTTGCAGAACCAAAATCTGAATTTAATGCAAAGCATAAATTTTCGGCAATATTTGACATATCCATATTTTTAACTATATAATCAGTTGAAGTACAAACTATATCAGAAATAGCTAAATATTGGCCCATTTCAATCATCGTATAAGGAATTTTGAACTCTTCTTTTAAATTGATTGCTCCATATAATCTTGATATTGCCAATTCGAAACTCTTCTGTTTGTGTAATAAAACCGTTTCATCTAAATCATCAAATGGTAGTTCATAAATTTTCCTATAATTATTAAAATCTTCGTTATCTGAATCTGAATCTGAAGCAGAACCAAAGTCGGATTCGGATTCGGAATCATTTTTATTCAGAGAATTGATCTTATTTTTAGAGTTTATAGACCACGAAAAGAGTGACTTAAAATAGGGACTTCTTTCAAGAAATATTTTATGTAATTTGTATTTCTTACCGAAGGCTTTAATTATAACATCATAATGATTTCCTTTAACCAGTCCGTTGATAAATAAGTATTCAGGTATTGTAGGTGAATGGCAGCATCCATATGGACACGTACTTATACTATTAATATTATTACTACTAGTGGTATTATTATTATTATTATTACCATTATTATTATCGCTATTAATGTTGTTCTTATAATCGATTTTATTATCTCTATTATATGAGTGGCTTTGAAATGATGAAGTATTTATATGATTTTGACTAGGTTCATTATCCATGCTATTATTACTATTCATATTGAAATTAATATTAAAAATGTTATTGCCTTGTAAAGTTGATAATTGATTCGGAGATCGGTGAAGTTGATGTAATTGTTGATTAAACTCTAGTTGTTGTTGTAGCTGTAAATGATTAAGTTCTGGCTGTGAATTAGAGCTTAGCTGTTGCGTAGATCTATTATTTATTCTTGAAGATATGATATTTCTAGTTGATAAAGGTGTTGACCCAGCTAATGGAGATGACAGAGAACGTTGGATATTATTATTTAATGTTTGATCAAGTGAAACCGAAGGATGAGATGATTCCGAAGCCTCTGCGGAGATGGGGGCATTTAAGAAGGGAAAGTTGTTAGCATTGGAATTCCCTGAAATAGACATGGTCTTTTGATGAAATAAAACACTAATAAATACGCAAAAACACGGTGGGATGACCTGTCACAAGATGAATATAGCTGTATAGACAAGGGCAATCTTAAACGATAAAAGATCGTACATCACAAATTAATGTGTAAAATCTGAAAAAACGTACAAACTTAACAGAACAATATATAGCGACATTTACAATACATACATAATACATAATACATAATACATAATACATAATACATAATACATAATACATAACACAATACACAACTCAAGATTAATAGTTTGAAAGTTATGATATGAGTAATAGATGCCTAGGATTTTATGCTTAACATCATTATTATTTATGCTTTATATATATATATTGGTATGATAGTTAAAAGATGGCATTTAAAAAATAATACGCAAAGAAATTGAAGGCTAAGCTTAGTGATAAAAATTGGTGCATTTATATACAGAATTCTGTAAGTATTCTATTACTTTCTGTTTATTAAATAAGTTTGTTTATTTATGAACATAACCTTGAGCTACAATTTAATTTTAAATTTTCAATTTAAATGATTCCTATTATTTATTTATAATAATCTATAATGAGTGGTTATTCTTTTATTAAATATTATAGTTTAATTAATCAACTATTCAGCGTCGCAGAGAACAGCTCTAATCTTGGACGTAATTTCAAGATCCTTTGCTGAATCTGCTGTAAGATCTTCATCTTCATCATCTTCACCAGCACCGACATCATTGACATCCTGCATCCAGTACAGGTGTTTAGCTCCTGAACTGAGAAATGCAAGCATATAAACTCTTCCACTTGTACAAGATTGAAGTTTCTGCCAGACAACATCACCTTCAAAGACAAGTAATTCATCCTGTTGTTCTGATGTGCTATTTCTTGGTCTCCAAATAAATGAATAACAACCTTCGCCTTCTGGACTGTGGTCTATCACTATCTCACCTGGTGTAGGTAATGGCACATATTGGTCCAAAGCACTATTGTATGTAACTTTTCCTGCATTGAACTTCAATGGTAACGACATTATAATTTAACAGCTGTATGAAAAACAAATATTGATTATAAAGATCATTAAACATGAATGATAACTTATCAATTAAAATAGTAAATCGAGAAAGTGTAAAATGAAGGCAAAAACAAACTGGAAAATTAAGTAGCGATTTATGTCAATATTTAATTATACATATATTGAATAAATTTAGATCAATCATGTCATTATCATATTATTCTTTTTTTTTGTTAATACATTCTTTTATTTCATTTAACGTGGTATATATACACACTGGTTGTTCAGGTTACATTTGATATTAAACCACTATCTTTCAACTATTCCGTTATGGATTTTCCTCCTGAAGACGTAAAGCAATTAGTAGCAGCAATTGCAGAAATTCTCATCTCAAGAAACGAAACTGTGTCAATCAGTGAGGGAGCTTGCGGTGGTTTACTTAGTGCATATCTAATTTCCTTACCTGGTGCTTCTAAATTTTTTGATGGAGGACGTTTAATCTACAGTTTGAAATCTAGATTACGATTATCTGGCTGGAATATGGAACAAATTAAGAGTTACACAGGGCCAAGTGAAAATGTTGCACTTAAAATGGCTAGAAATTTGCGTATAGAATTTGGTTCCACTTATGTTTTATCAGAAACAGGTTATGCAGGACCTTCAACTAATGTGGGCTTAGATAATCAAAGTATTAATGAAGATGATGATGCAAAGGTTGGGACGGTTTATTTAGGAATATCAGGACCAAATGGTAATAAATCTTGTGAACTTTGTACAGAATCTAATGAAAGATCTACAAACATGCAACTATTTGCTAAATACAGTTTACAGTTTTTTTTGGAAACATTGCAAGAAGAGATAAGAAAGGAAAGTGAGAAGTCATGATTTCCAATCAAAGTCAACTAAAAAGGTTCTTCAGAATTCCAGATCTACCTACATATATAGTATATTGAGGCTCGCTCACTGCTCACCTCAACTATACTCCGAGATTCGTGGCCAAAATTAACTATGATGATTAATACTTTGTAATAAAATGTATAATATATGACCGGCAACATAGTCGATTATTTTCTTAAATATAGTTATGTAGAATTGAGAAATTCCTTACTATTGAAGTGGGCTAAAATGAATGGAGAATATATCAAAAAAAAACATTTTAAGAAAGTGCCGGATTGTCTCTACATCTGAATTGTGATACATTAAAGGAAAATAGAAGGTTTATTACTTTTTCTAGCATATATAAAACCTGCTTAAATTTTTTTAATTAATATATAGCAATTATTTGCAATGGCTTTGCGATCTATGAAAAATCAGCTTAAAAGGATATGTTTGATTTTTCTCATTGTAGCTATTCAAAATATACTCTAAAAATGCCATGTTTACTTTAAATTTATATTGAGTCTCATAACTAGAAAATTGAGTTTGAAATTCTCAATACAATAGATTCAAAAAATGGTATTTCAAAGGGATCTAAATATTTATCATAAATACTAGGAATATATTTATTTGGGCAAAAATTTTAAAAAGAAGTTTCACTATAAGATATATCAATTTTCTTCAAAATTATAAGCTGTTCTTTAATGTTGAATAGGACTTTCTTAAACCTGTTAAAAATTATAAGTAGTATAAAACTATAAAATTACTGATGAATCATTATCATTTTTGTGTGTTGTGATATATTTATTTTAAAATATTTTGTAAAGATGTGAAGCCAGATAACTAAAATATTTTTTTCATGTAAAATTTAATGTAAACTCTTTACGACTGGAACAGTGCCATGACATTTTTAATGATCACGACGTTCTTGACGGCACACGATGATAGTACTTGTCCAGGCGTAAAGAGTTAATATCTACGAAAAAGGGCAGGTTTATCAACCAGACTTACAGAGATCAGCATCTTAAGTTAGTCAAAACTAAACAGAAGGGTGTTTTATTTGAGCAAGAGATGATCGATAGGGATCAGTCAAAGAAGATGTTCACTGCATTGTATAACCTTCTGTGCTTATACTTCTTGAAGGCCAATGCCAAAAAGATTTGTTATGATCCAATTGAACATGCATAGGATAACGGCCATGTGTTCATTACAAATGCACAGTTATATGCGGTTTATCGAGAACACGTTGAGCCTGATTTTGGCAATTTGTTCAATCTCACTGGTGATGTTCTCGGTAAGGGTTATTACCTCTATGAGGAGAACAATCCGCCAACACCAACGGAGATTGTCAGAAATTTTGAAGTGATTTTATCCATCAGACCAAAAGTTTCTAAAACCGATTTGCATATTTTAGAATATTCATTCAGTGCATGGGAAGCAAGAACACCAAGCATTTTGGCCTGGAATGTCGCAACATCATTGTTGAAAGTTCACCTGAAATTTTGAACTATCAAGGCTAAATTCATACCAAGCATTCACTCCAAAATAAAGCCCACAAGCGCATGCGCCAAACACACTTACAATGAGACCAAGTCATCAAAACAAGTAATTAAACTTAAATAACCAACGCATAATTTAGTAACAGGTAAGCCTTTGAATACCCTAAAATAAAACCTTCTAATTACATTCTCTAATGTACTTTTGAAGAGATAAACTCATTGATAAGCAAATAAACTTAAATAACCATATGCATTCTTTAATAGTGGCAAAATATTTTTCACAGCCAGGCACCTCTAGTTTTCCCGAAAACCGACTACCAAGGATTCCAATCCAATCGTGTAATTCAAGCTAGCCTTCTCTGGTGGCAAAGCAGACTATTCGCCTCTTCAAGGCAAACCAGCTTTAGCAAATTACCTCTAAGGGGCAAAAGCCTGGGCTCATAGCCTGTTGAAAAAGTATTGGCCTTAACTAGGTAGTTTACTATGATGAGAATTGATAATTAAGGAACTGCATGAATACTATATATAAAATAAGTGTACAACAAGCGGCCTATTTGTAGACTTTGCGCCTTCTACATATAGAGTTCCCCTAAGTTTTATAAGTACACACGTTTTAGGAATGTATCTCAACAGTCTTAATTGTTAATCCACGTAGATGATAATCTAATCTTTAAAGGGAGATGTTAAATAATTAAGTACATTACAACATGCCAATCATAGTCGAAAAGCCCAGATTCGGTTGCTCTGGTTCATCCAATAGGTTATATAATTAAAAAACATTTCAAGGATGTATGTAAATTGTTGTTAGCAGTTCCATATGTCATGGAGTTACAGTTACAGCTAATGATATGCCTAGTATTAAATTTTTTTTTTTTCCTTCTTTATTACTAAATTATAAATCTTTATATAAATATTACTTATACGCCTGTCTTGAATTGCAGAGCTTCATATTATGCATAAATGCTGTATATAATGATTTGGTTTATAATCTTCTAATAAAGAAAGCCAGAACAATAATCAAATCAAATTAATGATTTAATTATAAAATATGTTTATATTTGGAAAAAAACTGGTAAAAAATGAAATATGATATTATGAATAAAAATAAAATAAACGAAACTGATATTGAGAATTATGAAGAATTTTCCACAATTTATGTACTGTCATGTGACTTTTAAGTATTTATGTAAAGGATTTGTACTTGTATTGGTTAATGATGTTAATTAATTGATCATCACTGATAATAATAGTAGGATCCTCTAGACGTAATGGGAAGAGCCGTTTTTACATAAACATCAAAAGTTTCGAAATTTTATTGCCTTGAAGAGATAAATGTTTTTCTAAGGATTTGCCTATATAGATAAAATAAAAATTTGAAATTTTGTAACTGCTTTGGTGGCCCAGCTGGTTAAGGCGTCAGTCTCATAATCTGAAGATCGCGAGTTCGAATCTCGCCTAGAGCATTATTTTTTCACCCTTTCTTTGGTGAAACATTTCTTCAAGTTAATTTTTGTTTTTGTGAGAATTCGACCGACGAATTCTCCTTTTCTTTCGAAAGTGCAACCCTGTTCGCTTTCTCAATACTTTTGATAAAGGAAAATCTATCTGCCTCAGATAGCTCTTTGAATGACGCTACGGTTCTATCAAATCTAGTAATGTCGCTTGTATCGATACTCATTATGTACACAATTAACTTATTATATTTCCTCTTTTTTTATATATCTATACCTATATTCGTTGAAATATATGATTAATGCGAAATATTTGATATTTGTATCAAATATAATTTTCACCATATTTTTCATCTTTTTCTATGTTGAGGGTTTCTATCCAATTTTACGTGATATAAATAAACCCTCGTCTCACAGTTTTATACAATTTCAAGTAATCATATTCAAATTTATTTACATTAAAATTTCTTCAACTTCCATACCACAGTCAATACATCGTTTTGTATAAACATTTTCCAAATCTGAATTATCGTCTTTTTTCTTTTGAAGAAGAGACCAATCATGTACATGTTTTTTATCTCTAACAGAACGTAAATTTCTTGTCAATTCTTCAGCTCTTAATTTCTTTCTCATTTCCTTTAACTTGTCGTTAAACTTCTTTTCTCTTCTTTTCTTCTTCATTTCTTCTCTTCGGAACCATTCGTTATCCAGGTTTTCAGCGGATCCCCATTTTTTAAATGCATACACTTCGATTTGATATCTTAAGAATAGCTGCATTCGTGAAAATGTACCGCTATGAGGGTTTTCTTTAACAATTCTTTTAAACAATGATAAATCAGCAAGCTCTGGTTCTGTTAAAAAATAGTCTTCTTTACATTCAGTCTTAGTTAACAAGGAATATTTTTCGGGGTGCTTTTCTTTGCAGCTTTTACAGACACGACAATGAAAAATCTCTTGCATTTTTTTGTCTAAATCAATAGATCCACAATCAAAACATTTAGGAGCACCTTGAATATCCATCGGAGGTAACTCATCATCATCATCCATAATTGTCAGATTACGTTTTTCTAACTGTTGGTTCTTCCAATCATTTAATGTCATTTCTATAGGATTTCCGTTTTTATCTAATCGCTTATTTGAAACAAAACCACCATAAGTATCTTGCATCGTTGAGAAGTCATATTCAATATAATCAGACTTATGAACAGATGGTCTGATATATGGTTGGGCTCTAATATTATTTTCAACAGTATTGGTATTTACAGCACTAGGAACTGCAGGCTGGTATTGTTGAACATTAACTTTAGATGCATCTCGCAGTGATCCCGAAGCCGTATGTTTTTGCAATCTTTCTATAGCTTTCTGTCGATTACGATCAATCATTGCTTGTTGTTCTGGTGTTAGTACCAGTTTCGGCCTTTTATTCTCTGATGCAGGTGAAGAATTTGTATCTTTTGAAACTCTTTTGTTAACCGAACTGTTATTCATATCACCGACAGTATTTATTCCATTTTTGATGTTTTGCTGTCGAATTTTAATTCTTTCCAATGCCTTTGCACGATTTTGTCCCTATTTCAGATGATGAATGTTAGTTTTCATTTTTTTAAGTACAGAAAATACCATCAAATCTATTATACATACTATCAGCAACTTTTTAGCCTCCGCATCCATTTGAATTAGTATTTTCTTCCTAATAATACAGTTTTTAAGATAAGAAAGAAATATATAAAAGCAAGATGGCAAAGTAAAGGCTAACTAACGCGCAGCAAATATGTTAAAATTTCATTTCGTCTGTTGTATTGTATTGACAGCCTGATGTTTCAAACGTTTGCTGTTGATGATCCCTCTTTCTTTCTTTTATATTTTTTGCCTTCTATATTTGTTTTTCTAGCAGCATACTTTTTGAAATATTATTGGATTATGGAAGAAAATGGGTTTTTAGGAACACCAGACAGGAAAACTTCGTCAGCTGGTCTGAACATGAATGTCTTTGCCTCACCATCGTCAACTCCACGAAGAAATAAGAAGAAGATCGTCTATACTGACCGATATATACCCACACGAACTGGTGTTGATTTACAAGCGGCATTCAGTTTAGCCAACTCAGATTTTATGAATTCTTCATCCAGTCTTTTGAATAACAGTTCAAGTGATAACAATAATGGAAATAACAATTTGAACGATCCTGACTTTATTAAAGAAGAAGAAGCAAATCGAACGTTTGATTCTGTTTTGAAAACTGAATTATTTGGCGATGCTGTACCTATCTCTATTAATAGTAGGAACAATACATCATCATCGATCAATTCAAGACCAATAACACCACCCCCTAACAATAATAGTAATGCATATGGAAATAATAATAATAATAACAACAATAACAATAACAATAACAATAATACTACTAGTAATGGAAGATATCAAAATACAAATCTATCAGATGATGAGTATGATTATAATAGCCGAACTAGGGAGGAACTGTTGTTAAGAACACCGCAGAAACAGAAAAGAAATTTATTCACTTATCAATCACCCAGCAAAAGTCGTCCCAATTCTTCATCATTGAATGTCCAAAATGAATTATATTCACTATCACCTGTTCGTGCAGATACTCAAAGTTTATTGTTATCTCCTCCCAAGAAGACAAGAAATATTTCCAAAATTCCTTATAGGGTTCTTGATGCACCTGATTTAGCAGACGATTTTTATTTAAATTTGGTTGATTGGGGCTCACAAGATATTTTAGCTGTTGGTTTGGGATCATCTGTATATTTATGGGATGGTTCATCAGGTACAGTTAACCATTTATGCGATCTTGGTTCAAGTGATAATATTTGTAGTTTATCATGGATTGGCGCCGGAAGCCATCTTGCAATTGGTACAAATTCTGGATTAGTTGAGATTTGGGATGCAGCAACTTGTAAATGTACTAGAACTATGACTGGTCATTCAATGAGAGCTTCCTCATTAGCATGGAATAAACATATTTTAACATCAGGATCAAGAGATAGGACAATTTTACATAGAGATGTAAGAGAACCTGCTCATTTCATGCAAAGATTGGAACATCATAAACAAGAGGTTTGTGGATTACGATGGAATGTTGATGAAGATAAACTTGCTTCTGGAGGAAACGATAACAAATTATTTGTATGGGATGGACTGATTGATGAGCCACTTTATAAATTTACAGAGCATCAAGCCGCCGTTAAAGCAATTGCATGGTCACCGCATCAGCGAGGCATTTTAGCATCGGGTGGTGGTACGGCTGACAGAAGGATCAAAATTTGGAATACTTTAACAGGGAATAAAATTAATGATGTTGACACTGGATCCCAGGTTTGTAATTTGGCATGGTCCAAAAATTCTAATGAATTAGTTTCAACCCATGGATATTCCAGAAATCAAATTGTGATCTGGAAGTATAATACCATGCAACAGGTTGCATCATTAACTGGTCACACTTATCGAGTTTTGTATCTTTCCATGTCTCCAGATGGTCAAACAATTGTTACTGGTGCTGGTGATGAAACTTTGAGGTTTTGGAATGTCTTTGAAAAGACTAAATCAGACCAAAACTCATCTTCTGTACTTTTAGATGCTTTCATGCAATTAAGATAATATTAAATATTTGATATAATATAGTTTGTAAAATATTTTTCGAAATAAGATGTATTCATGAAAAAAATTGTTATTATTGATCAGATTGAATAGATAGATAGTAGTTATATTTTTAGCGCTTCGTACAAATCAATAGTTTTGTTGTGGTGATATTTTCCTCCCATTCTCTCCTTCTTTGGTCCTTGAATTCAATACTTAACAGTTAAGCTAAACTAATGGATTCCACTGATAGTTTTTTCATAACACCAGTTATAAGTGCATCAAAAATTCCCATTCTGGTGTTAATTAGGGATTATTGTTATAATAAAATTCCTCAAAAATACATTCCACCAATTCTCTCTATCTTGGTTGAATTGATAAGTAATGTACAAGAGAAAAGCATAGACCATGGAGATTTAGAATCAGAAATTGTTAGCTCCTACTTTCCATCATTACTAGAGGTAATAAATTCAACTGAAAATGCAATTCGATCATTTTTCAAGTCATCATCACGAACAGACATGCAAAAAATTGAAAAAGATATTAGGTTGATCTCTGATAATCTACTACAAGAACTATGGAATTTAAACTCATATGACGATTTATACACGATCTTAGTTCTATCTTCTCATTTACTAATAGATCCAAGTGATGAACTTAAAGAATCATTGCAAAAATTAAAGATAACGTCTAAACCTGCAAAATGCCTATATTCTTCAAGTTTCCTTGGTAGTTTTGTTTCTGTCATTTCAATAGGCGCAATTACAATGAAATTTGAAGAGGGACTTAAGGTCTGGAAAGGATTTCTCGACTATAGGAATGAAAGCAAAGCAGTTTGGAATTCTATAAATGAAATTGAAGCTTCAATTCAGACCAGGCCTGAATTTATTTTTGAAACAGAAATATTACCACAGGCTCAAGTTGTTAAAGCGAAAACAAGAACTCATGTGTATTCACATATGGATCTTTCCAGTTTATTTCAATTACAAGTTTCGATGTTGCAGAAAAAATCAGTTCCAGTATCTAAATCCTTGCAAATATTGCTTCAATCACTATCACAATCCGATCGGAGTTTACTTCCATCATCTTATCATGTGGAATATTTAAATAGTTGGCGACATGCTGATTATGATGAATCTTTTAATGCGCTACATAGATATTTTGATTACATGATGTCTAATAGTAAACAATATTTTTATCATTATGCGCTCTTGGCATTAGCCACATTACATAGTTCATTCGGAGCCAACAAAGAGGCATTAAGAGCTATTGATGAAGCCATTTTAGTGGCTAGAGAAAATAAAGATTTAGATTGTTTGAATTATTTGTTGACATGGTTGTTAAATTTCATGATAACAAAACCTCAATTTTTTACAGCTTCTCAAGATCACCCATCAAGATCTGAAATTATAAATTTTTTAAGATTAAAGACTAAAGAAACAAAGAATCTGTCACTACAGGCTATTTCTTTCCAATTTGAAGTTTTGATCTGTTTATTAGAAGGATCAGACTTAACTTTAGTTATGGAAAATATGATTAAAACATTATATCTAATTTTAAATTTTGAAGATACAGACGAGTTGAAAAGTATATTTATTACAGCTTGTCAGATTGCAGATACTGTTTGGAAACGAGTTGGATATCCAGCCATTGGAAATCTTTATTTAGAAATAGCTATAGACTTTGCCAAGGAGAAAAATAATGAATTTGATTTAATTATTTTATATTTAAGGAAAGCAAGCGACTTGTTTTTTACAGGTGAAGTTGATGAAACATTTAGGATTTTATCATCCCTTAAAGAATCTGCATTGCGAGATTTTTCAATGTCAAAAAAATGGAGGATAACTCACAATATAATGGATTTCTATCTCAATTTGAATAAATGCAAATATGCTCAGTGTAGTGTTTTAATTGAAAAAATGCTTTCTCTTTCGGGAAATATTGATGATCAAGAAATCGCTAATGAATTGATATATCGGAGAACATTATACAACTTAAGAGTAAACAATATTCATGAGAGTTTCAATTTGCTCATAAATCAACTTAATTTAATGAAAGACAATCCACTTATTTTTAACAATTATTGGTTCATCAGATTTCAAGTTTTATATTGTCATATGTTTGCCGAATACACATCATACCCCGAACGTGGCTTATCAATTTTATTAAATGCAATTAACTTATCACACAAATCTTCTTTGATCTTCAATCTTTGCGAATGTATTTTATGTTTGTGTAATTTACTTTTAAAAAGTGATTTTGAATTATCTGTGCAAAATGTGAAAGATTTATTAGTCGAATTTTTACCCAAGATACTGGAGATTAACCAATTAAATATGGTTTCTGAAGCTTATTATTATTTAGCTAGAGTACAGTTTGCCGAGCTTCAAAAATCTGATTATTCCTCAAATTTTGATGCACTAAATACTAATACCTCTACACTTTTGAAATATGTAAACATATCAATTCATGGATATGAAACTATGTTTGATTATCAAAACTTGAAGAAGACATTGGAGTTTGAAAAACAAATTGCAGAGTATTTGCAAATGCAAGAATTAATTACTGAAAATATTTCAAAACTTGCTAAACTAGAGTTATCAATAAAAAGTGAGAGTTGTGCACCATCTTTTTAATTATACAATGCTTTTCTATAAATTTATAAAAATTATTAACATTACCAATCAGGAATTTTTTCATATTTTTCACGTATCGAGTTAGTTTCTCTAATGGTTTTGACTCGTGTAAAATAAACGTTACAATCCTCATTGCAACATTTTTCAGCGATATCAGGTTTAACCGATTCACTTAATGTATTTCTTGAACAAGAGCTGCAAAAAGCAATACAATTTTCGGTCTTAGTTTCACGTTCTTTAATGTCCTGTTTCAATTTCAGTATTGTTTGCAGTTCATTTTGTTTACATGCTTCACACAATAATTCAGATTTTGCGTTTTTACCACAACATAAGCATGAAATAACTTTAACATTAGTTAAACTTACACCGATACCTGCATATGATATTGTCTGTGGAATTTCTCTTACCCAAGCTCTGACGTCCACACCAAGTAAATTAAAAATTCTCTCCAATGGCGGAATTAATACTTTATTTATATAGTAATCCGAATCCAATTCCATGCCCACTGTATTTAAAAATTCATCAGGTGCAACACATCTGTCTCTCAATATTTCTCTGTTACTTCCTTTCCTAACCAAATAAAAAACACGTTCTTTGTATTGAGGT
The DNA here is from genome assembly GCA_023629255.1 of Pichia sp. PB3310. Taxonomy (NCBI): domain Eukaryota; kingdom Fungi; phylum Ascomycota; class Pichiomycetes; order Pichiales; family Pichiaceae; genus Pichia; species Pichia sp. PB3310. The sequence goes on along the minus strand of JAMAJE010000039.1, from coordinate 129,842 downwards.
GTTGACCGATGGTCATCCAATGCCCTTTTCATACTTACCCTTGCACCAGGAGGAATATATTTTTCATTTTTATAAGTACCTACTCTAACTTCCTTTGCAAACATAAAATCTTGAACATTTACTTTATTCTTGACAACTTTGACAAATTGTTCCATAACATAAGATTTAACTTTTGAAATATCTTTGGTACCAAATAATAGTGTTATTGCCTTCTCTAGAATCTTTTGTTGAGCAGGTATACCATCTCTTCTAACTGTTTCAATACCCTTGGCATCAAACTTGGGTGTTTCTTGTAATAAATACTCAAAGGACCAACCAATATACCTTTTTTTACTAACTAATATTGAGGGTAAATAAACCTTTTCAAATTTTAATTTAATTGGTGCAGGATTCAACATTGTAATATGATTTTCCATCTCCTTTCCCATTTTAAATGCATCTTCCTTTGTTTTGCCTGGTAAATAAATAAATAATGAATCAGTGTCACCATAAACAACCTTTGCTCCCCAACGGTCATTGCTTTCAATCTCTTTAACCGCTTTGAGTAAAGTTTCACGACCACAGGAAACAATTGCATCTGCAATATCAGAGTTAGGCATTCTTCCAGAATATGTAGCAGAAGTGTAACCATAAGTAACATTGGCAATTAATTTTAAAGCCAATTGTCTATTATTATAAAGTTTTTGTAATTCTTGGTCATCTTTTAATTCACTCATCGTCCCCTTTATATAAATACGAGCATTCAAAATCTCAGTTAACATTTTGGCAAGTAAAGATTTTCTAACATTATCACGAACAAACATCATACCATTTGGTGTAACATTGATATCTTCTTCAAATTTTTTCAAAATGCCTTCAGGTGATTTATAATTTGTTACTCCCATTTTAGTAAACTTAGTTGGGTCATAATTTTGTAATCTTCCTAACATAGTAGAATAGCAAATATTATAGGCAATAATCAAAGAGGGATATAATGATTGAAAATCAAGGACAATTAAGGGGCATTTATAGAAAGCACTGTTTGGTTCCATAACCAAAGGAATACATTCAAGTGAATCCTGCTTAAAAACTTGCTTTTTAGATGGTGAAATCAACATAAAATTTTCAGCCTTGGCTAAACGAACAAGTAAACATTCAACTTTGAATTGGCTTCCACGATAAATCATCGAATAAAAGTCAATTCCCAATAATCTAGATTGTTCATTAATTTTTTCAATGATCTCCAATTTTTCAATTAGCTCCATTTCATATTTAATTTTTGTTATATGATAATTAACAACATAACTTAATCCACGATTTTTATCATTAATCCACCATTTAGTTAATGTTTCCCAAGTAAAAGTTGGGATTCTAGTATGAAAGATATGATAAACAATGTTTTCTAAACTGTAATGTCCTAAAGTTAGTTCACTCCGTAACCTTCTCCATAAATTTAGCATTTGTCGGCCAGTAATTTTAATTCCTGATGCATGACTATATCCCCATCTATCACCAACTTTACTATTTTGCTTGTAGACAACACGGGAAAATCGACAACATAAATCAATTCCATACTTAATTCTAGCACGTTCAATTATATAACCCCAAGAACTGTTATGTAGTTCAAATCCACATAAAATATCAGGATCAAGGTATTCAACCAATGAAACGAGTGCAATTATAATATCTAATTCTTTATCGAATTTAGCAAAAGTACTATTTTCTAAATTCATATCATAAAAACTATTTATAAATACCCCAGTTTTTTCTAATTCGACAAATTCTAAAAAATTCAAATTATTTGAACTCCAAAAAATACCCAAAATTTCATCTTTTGCTGGATCAGGCATTAATTTATCTCTCGTATTAACATGGATTTCTATAATTAGAATGGAAAGTTTATTATTGGTCGATGGAATTCGTTCAATTGGAGTTTTTAAAGAGGCATATTTGTAACCTTTAAACTTTTGAGTAGGTCCTTTAATTTGCGATTGAAAAAAATTCAACGGTAAATTTTCAGACTTAGCATCTTGTTTTAACCATTCTTTAATTTCACTACAATTTGGTGGCTTAGGAGTATATTTCCAAACATATTGTTTACGAGTGTCCTTTTGAAGCATCATAATTTGCTTGGCGTTTGGATAAACAGCAGTGTCAATTTCTTCACATTTTAATTGAAACTTTTCCCCCGCAAAAATAAAGGGTTTTGAGTCATAATTTGACAACTTTGAAAAGTATGGATCTTCATAATATATTTTAGGTATGAAATATGTCCTTTCCATCTCATTTAAAAATTCATCTTTTGAAGTAGCTGTAGGTTGTTGAATATTAAAACTGTACAATAATTCGGACCCACAATAACTACTATCTTCAAAATAATTCTGAAATGGTTGTAAAATTGATGACTTAACCCTTTGGGACAATGATATCGGTAGCTGTTGATTTGAGGATTTAAAAGAATCTAAAATATTTGAATTATTCAAGACAGTTGAATATCCAACTGTGGATGCTTCTTGCAATTTCGCAGTTAAATTATTCACTTCATTTGCAATATCTGAAGTTTCATCTTCTGCTAAATTATCGCTTTCCTCTGAATAATCATTTGGATTCTGTTTATCATCATTCTGATTTTGAATGTCATTGGAAACTACATCTGCTTTTTGAAAACTAATATTATCCTGAGATGTAGAATATAGATGAGAAAAGTTTCTCAAAATGGTGAAAATATCAGAAGAATTGATATCAATGAATCCGGTATCTAGCAAGCATGGTTGAATCTTTGGATTGTATTGTAAATATTCAATACTTTGAAAAGCAGTGGAAAAATTAGAATTTTTAATATATTTTTCGAAATTTTCAAAATCGTCAGTTTTATATTTTTTCTCATAAGCTAATTTCGATAAATTAATGGATTTCTTTAGTAGGGAATTAAGTTGATCTTGTTCAATCCAGTTTGTATTTGATTCTTGTACAACACGTCTGATATTATCGAATAAACCAATTTGTGAAGCGTTTATATGTAAACCCCTCGATTTACGTAAATTATCAACATCATTAAGCAAAGTTTTAGTGGATGTAATATATTGAGTAGATTGTGAAGGAAAAGATGCAGAAGAATCTTTTAAATTTAGCTGTGTTATTTTTCTTTCATTTAAAGAATATCTGTTACTTATCCACGATGAAATGACATCCAGTTCAAGCATTGACCTACTTATCCTTGGGAATTTCTTAGGATCTAAGATATTTAAGTTGTTATCCAGTTTATGAATATTAGTGTTAATAAAAATTTTCAAATCATCATTTAACTTCAAATTATTAAATTCATCTATACGGGTATTAAAATAGGGCTGATAACTGGTTTGAATATTATCTAATAAAATTAAAGGTGATCTCCATAAATAATCTGACAAAGATATTTCTTTTAAAGCATAACAGTTATAATCTGTTAAGAATTGTAATATATAAGGGACATGAGCTTCATACGGTTGGATAAACTTATTAAATATTTTTGATTCAGTCAGTAATTTTGCTAATCTTATGGCATATTTAGGTGATGCCAAGCTTATTTTCAGAAAAGTAGACTGACCTAAATGAAAACCATAAAATGGAGTACCTAAAACAATTGAAATATCTGATATATAAGAATGAGCATGTGATTCATCTGAATTAAAGTTCAGATTAGAGTCAGAATCAGAGTCAGATTCATAATCAGAATTAGAATGGTCAAATTTTTCGTTTGTATTCAATTTATCGGGATCATTTCCAGTATTTCTACGTTTTTTTCTTTTTGAATTGATTTTACCTCTATTAGTTTTATAGGACTGACCTATCTTAAAATTTAATTCATTAAGCCAATTCAACAATTCATCCATTTGTTCTTTGGATAGATCTTTTTTCCAAAACATTGCCTTCGGGAAAGGAATATAAATATATGGAAATACATTATGAATGTGTAATAAAACTGTATGGTTAGTTGATGTGGATCCGTAGACTCTTAATATTGGGACGGTTATTAGTGTTAGGGAACAATTTGTAATGGCATTTCCATTTAAAGTTACATGCTTCTTGTCCAAAGGTGACGGATAGGTTTGATATGAGTCGTAGGTGACAATCTGAAGATCCATATAAAGAAGAAAGAAACGGAAATTTAATGATAGGAAAGTATTCTATCAAAATGATATTAAAGTACGATAATAGGATGAAAGCTGAGCATTTACCCTCAAAACTTAAAAGGCTGGTAAGATAAAGTAGTGCGTAGTGCGAAGTTTTATACTTTTGTTGCCTGTTTCTCATCTCAATAAATCATTTGTACATGTTTTTGCTCCATCAAACAATACTTTATCTGGATCATTGGTAAACATACCTGTAACTCTTCTACCAAATTTATAGCATCCATATACGGCCACACAATGTCACTTAGGAGAGAACTTTATAGGGGCAGACACACTACACCATTGGATAGTACACCTACAACGACTAGTGTAAGTACCAGTGCCAGCGCTAGAGAAAGTCCAGCACCAGATGGTAAACCACATTGGGTTAGAGATTGGTATGCACCACCATTAGCTTCTGACTCTTCTATTGAGGCTATTTCTACGATCAATACTATTTCCACCCCGACTCCAAATAATATTATCAGTACTACAACCAACAATACTCCATCATCTGCAGCTACACCAATTGCTGCCGCAGTTCCATCTGCTCGTGTTAAAACTTGGGTGCTCTCCCATACTTCTGATTCTTTATTTGGAGCTTCCGATGAAAAAACCGATACAATTACTCCTGAAATTGATCTTTCCCAATGGTCATACCTCGCGGTAACCTACGTCTCTTCTGGGCCCCAGTCTGAAAAGGACGGACAGCCCACAGCAGATCAGAATTTAAAAGCTGCTGTTTCCAATGAGGGTGGTAGTGATGTTCTTTTTGGCTCAAGCGCCCCTTCTTAAACGCGTCGTTCTTTTTCTTGGGTTTTTATTTTCTGTACATGTATAGAATCAGTATATGAAAAGATGTAATATAATGTAATATATAAGAATAAACGAAGTCATTCATATCAATATCTCCAAACACATTATGAGCATAGAAAATCTTCCATGGGTTGAAAAATATAGACCTCAATGTCTTAACGATGTTTACGGCCAAACCGAAACTGTTTCTACTATCCGTAAATTTGCTTCAGAAGGCAGAATTCCACATCTGCTTTTTTATGGTCCACCAGGTAGTGGTAAAACATCAACCATTATTGCATTAGCTAAAGAATTATATGGTAAAAATTACAAAAATATGGTTTTAGAACTGAATGCTTCTGATGACAGAGGTATTGACGTCGTGAGAGATCAAATTAAAAATTTTGCAAGTACAAGACAAATTTTTACAACTGGTTTTAAATTAATCATACTTGATGAAGCTGATGCAATGACAAATATTGCACAAAATGCTTTAAGGCGAGTTATTGAAAAATTTACTAAAAATACGAGATTTTGTATTTTAGCAAATTATTCAAATAAATTGAATCCAGCATTATTATCTCGTTGTACAAGATTTAGATTTGCTCCAATTGCTGACGATGCAGTTAGAGAAAGAGTTGATTATGTTGTTAAAGCGGAAAAATTAAATTTATCAGATGATGCAAAATTAGCTTTAGTTAAATTAAGTCAAGGTGATATGCGTAAAGCTTTAAACGTTTTACAATCTTGTAGATCTTCACTAGATGATCCTGTCAACGATGAAATTGAAATTGATATGATTTATGATTGCATAGGTGCACCAAAACCAAGATCAATTGAAATCATATTTGATTCAATTATTAAAAATGATTGGACTGATGCTTATAATACAATGATGAAAATTCGTAGTATAGAAGGTCTGGCCTTAATTGATCTAATTTCATCTTTTGTCGAAATTTTAGAAAAATATAATCTAAAAACCCAAACTAGAGTTAAATTATTACAAGGTCTTGCTGAAATTGAATATGGCATATCAAAAGGTGGTAATAATAGTATTCAAAGTACTGCTGTTATAGCTTGTATAAAAGATGCTTTAGAGTGCGAAGCTTAAATTTTGTAATACCTTATTTTTTGTATTTAATATTTTCATTATTTAATATTGCATGTGTTTCAAGTAAATCGAAAGTAATTTATGATGTTTTTTTTATCAAATTGAAACATAATTAATTAGGTTAATTAGTAAAATGAGCAATACAAATGAATTATCACAACTTGTCAAACGACGTAGAGACGTACAGGATCTTGATCTTGAATGGTATGTGCGAGTTAAAAGTGATATATTAGGTATGATAATTGACCTGAAAAATAATAAAATTGATGAAATAGATTTGCAAAAAATAAATAAATTGAAAATTGATATTAAAGCAGGTAAAATTAAAGCTGAATTAGGATTGGATTTTGAACTGGCAAAACATAATATATGTCTAGATGAAGTTGAAAATTATGATAAAAAAATTAGAACAACTCTAACTGATTATATTATAAAGTCTGCCAAAGAATTTAAAGATCTATCTCTTAAAATTGACTATGCAAAAGAAATATTAATTAATCGTGAAAAACTAAATAGAACTATACAAGATTATTTCACAAAAACAAAAATAATAAAACTCTCTCAAAATGAATTGAATTTACTTTTTGATAAAGATACAAATGATTTGAATTCAATTTTATCTTCGGGCAAACTCGTTTATGAGGATAAATCCAATAGTTTGAATAATGAATACGAGTTTACTTTTTCAAGAAATAGTTCGTTTACTTTGTCCACGAAAGATTTAGATCATAAGATTAATGAACAAATTCAAGAATGTAAAGAAGTTGAAAATCATATTAAACAAACGAAGGAAACTTGGAAAAATGCAACAACAAAATTAATTTCTTTGTTGGAAAGTATTGAAAAGGAAGTCCAACTATAAAGTTACTGTATTAATATATTCTTATTTGAAAAAGTTCTTTTTTACTTACAAAAATAAACTATAAAAAATTTTATAATTCATAATAATTTTTATATACAAGAGTTTTGGGTCTATGCGCTTGAAATTGGTTGTGCTTCCGGCTCAGCAATTTGATTAGCTTCATTAATCTTTTCATCAACTAAATTTTGAATAACCATCATTTCCTTTGACGCAGGAATAATCAAATCGTTTTCTCTGTATTCTAAAATACTTTCAACTGCAACTTTAAAACCTTCTAAGGTGGATCCATTTTCAAAAATCTTATAAACTTCCACAACGTCTTTTAAATCATCAATTTTATTGCCCTCTTCTAACTGTGATGAAAATTTTTCAAAATATAATGATGAAATATATTTAATACCATTCAAAAATTCTTCATTAATAGTAACCGATTCATAAGTGGAGTTAATACCAAATATAGCGTACTGTAATCTTTCCAATTTATCATACCACTCGTCAGTTTCAACATTCTCACTGTTTAAATAAGATTGTTTGAATTCTTGTAAATATTCTTCACCAATCATCTTGAATTCTGCCTTTGCATTAGATAAAGATGCTTCTCTTTCGGTTAAAACCTGCTTAATTGCAAGCATAGAATTTTTAAGTGCTTCTTCAAATTGCATACATTGTTGAATCTTTGAACTTGCAATATCTTCATAAATAATATGCTCTCTGTGTATTTTATTCATTTCTTTTAAACAAACATACCATAATGCATGTAAATCTTCAAATGATTTTTTTCTTAAATCCTGCACCGTCCATGATCTACCTTGAATATCTAAATCTTCTGCAGAACGTAAAAATTGTTTATTATGAAAGAATTCCCATAATGGATGATCGTCTCTGACTTTGATATTGTCTATTGTTGGTAAAATTGGCTTTCTAAGCTGCACATCCCTTGCAACTCTGTATCCTTTTGCTCTAGCAAATCTAGCCGCAGCCGTGCTAAAACGTGCTAATCCAACCATCGGTATGTTTGTTATATGAAATGGGATTAAGTTATAAATATATGAGAGACTAGATTTCAACGATTCAAAATTAGTTTTGCACCATATCATTTTTTCAGTATTAAAAGTTCAACACACTCGAGCACAACTGAAAAATAATTAAAATGTAGAAAATATTTTAGTCGTCAATGCACGTCGATCGACCACAACATGAATTTGCGTTTTGTATTTGTTTTTCTACACTAGCCAATGTAAACTCAAGATTAATGATTAAATGCATAGAATTCACAACACCATGCTAAGATTAACAAGCGGACTAAGATGCCGATCATTAGATCACAGGTTTAGAAGCTTTACTAGTTTTAAAATATTGAGAAATGAGGAACAGTCGAAAATAATACCACCAAATCCTTTGGTTGAGCTTAAAAAACTAAAGTTGAAGATACCTAGGGCCAATAAAATGCCATCACGTCCAACCTTACCGGAATCTGACATCCAAGAAAAATTTATAAAAGGTGGTTCTGGAAAAGGGGGTCAAAAGATTAATAAAACAAACTCAAAAGTGCAACTCACCCATATACCAACGGGTATCGTGGTTACATCACAGGCTACTAGATCCCGTGATCAAAACAGAAAGATTGCTCGTGAAATCTTGGCTTTGAAAATTGATGAGATGGAAAATGGTGTTCAAAGCAGAAAAGGAATTGTTATAGCTAGGAAACAGATGCAAAAACAGCGTGCTAAAAAGAAAACAAAGGCAAAATACAAAAAATTGGCTGACGTTGCTAAACAAGAAAGTGATGCAGCTAAAGATGATGATGATAACAATGATGATGATAACAATGATGATGATAACAATGATGATGTTATAGTTATCGTTGATGAAGAAACAATTGTTAATACAAACCAGAAGAACTGAATAACTGAGTAATATTATTAATTCTTGTAAATACACTTTTATATTACACTACATCTACGATTGGATAAAAATAAAATATTATTTGGGATGTAAAATTTTGCTAACTCAAAAGGATTTTTCTCAGTTTAAATCCTATTTAGCCACTTAGATTGTTTCCTAAACAATCTTTCACCATGGTATTCTTTTAACCAAGTATTATATTCCGGATCGTTCTTTTCATACAAATCAATACTTTTGTTTGACCAAATACCTGGTTTCATAGCTAATAGCTCTCGCCCGTTAGTTCTAATGTAATTGATTAATGAATCTAACACATGCACTTTGACGGAGTGACAGCGGTAAAATAAAAACACTGTATAATATTCCTTAATTCCAAATTTTAAAAGTCTCCGACTTAGTTCACGAGGTTGTAGATGGGAAGTACTGGCATCGGCGAAAAAACTTTTTATGTTTCTGATAAATTCTTCTTTATTCTCCCATTTTGCTAAATCAATTGGAATGCCATGTTTTTTCCTAGACTTAATAAATGTGGCTTCCCTAAATTCGGTTGTTGGCTCATCAAAAAATGACGCGTATCTCTGTTCTTCTATCTGTATTTCAGGTGAGCTAGGAATATTTGATTGTTGAATTTTGGGAGTTTGGGGTTCATGCTTTGCATTAGTAGCACTATTATCTATTCCATTAACGTTATCATTGTTATTATCATTGAGATAATTAATATAAATATTATTTTCCATGTCATCTCTTTTTTCAATATCTTGATTTAATTTGGAAGGTCTTTGAGCTTCAACTTTTGAATTCGAGACATCGATGGCTTTATCGTTATTAAATGCATCAGTCTCATATTCTCCATTGAATTCTTCATGCTCAGGATTTGTTTTAATCCTTTTAACATTTCTAAACGGATTATTAAATTCAAAGATTTTATTATCATAACCTTTAACAATAGTATAATGTAAGTTTTCATCAATGAAATTATCATCTACCGGAATATTAGGAAAATATAATTTCACATTTTTATTTTTCTTAATGTGTTTACGAGCAGCCAACCATTCCTTATTAACCAAATTAGAAGGTAAAGGCTGTTTATTTTGCTTGACTTGAACAATATAGTATTTGAGATAATTTTTGATTCCAAATAAAAGTAAATAATTCTTAAATCTTTGTCTCCATGATTCTGCAGTATGGGCATCATAAACATTCGCAAATTTATCATAAAAATTGGTAGGGAAAACAACAGTTTCAAATCCGTATTCATCGGTCTCAATATCTAATTTTAAATAAACTGTTTTGCAAAATATTAAATCATCAGCAGCAATATATGGAGTCAATTTCGCTTTGATGTTAGTCGTCTTAATATAGTGCCCATTTGCGTCTTTTAATAACCTATTTTTGCTGTCAAGTTTGTAAACATAACCAACATTGTATTTTAAAGTCCTCATTCTTTCTCTCAAAGAAGACGGAGTTCTTTGTTTTGCTCTAAAAAATGGCAATTGTGAGATAATTTGATATACTGAATGCCCTTTTATACCCATCCAATGACGCTTTCTTAATTCTTCCATTAAAACCTGATCTTCTTCGTCTGTAAAGTAACGAACATTATAGGCATCATATGGTGCAATCGCATTCGTTGTTGTATTATTAGCAGTATGGTTGACATCATTGATTGGGTTAATATTATCATCCATCTCAACTCCGCCGAGATTTAATTCATGGCTATGAACGTCATAATCGTTGGCGTAAACATCCTCATTATTGCCATCATTGGCATCTTCGTAATCGTCATTGTCCTCATCTTCATCTTCATCGTCATCTTCATCATCATCATCATCATCATCACCATCATCATCAGGATTGTCTTCTTCTTCTAAAGCACCGGAAATCTCATTATGTAAATTAGTATCAATGCCATCATCATTGATCCCATTATTATTATCATTACCTGGGATCAAACCTGCACTTAAACTTTCAAAATCATAACTATCAACGTCAACGTCGACATCATCTAGATGCAGTCCCAAATTTTTGTCATTAAATTGATGAGGAATGGATCCATTATTTGAATGTGGAACATGAATTAAATAGTTTGGAAATTGTTGCTGTGATCCACGATTGGCAGAATCTTGAATGAATTCATATGAGTAAATATGTGCCGATTTAAGATGTTCTGGAACAGGGTAATCTTTGCTTGATATAATAATACAAGTCTGCATATAATCATTCACCACATTTCCACCATTATTTTGAATCATTTGAATAAGACGTTCACTTCGATTTAATGGTTCACACAAATAGAAGTTGTACGGCTTCATGGCCGCATCGACAAAGATATCTGTCTTTTCCATATTTGGTGTCTTACGTTGTTCACAAGCCTAGCTTTCACAGATATCAAAGAAAGATCAGCATGTTATAAAAACAGTATAACATTAAAACATTTAAAAACACGAAAAATGTACCGTGCGGTGCAAGGGTGGCGACGATATTTCGTCTCCGAATGCGATGATAAGCTTCTTCATCATTTCGAAAGTGGATCGGGGTTTCTTTTCACATAGATTCATATGTGGCAACATAACCGCTGATAAATCTACTAGGAGTTTATAAGGATGGATTTGGGGCAGGAAAGAGGTAGAAGAACTAACCGAATACGATCTTTATCACCTCCACAAAGAACACTTTCTAGGTCACATTCGAGAGAAAGATCACGATCGAGAGATCCATCTCCATCTCCATTCAGTATAGATTCAAAACTAGCGACTAATTATGCGGTGAACAATCCACACAAGAATCCAAGTATACGGGAAATGAATGAATATATTCCAATAATGGAAGATGATGAACTGAATATCCAAATGAGTCCCATTTTACCCCAGTTCAGTAGAAATAAAAATAAAAATGTTGCTGATCCAAGTGATTTAAATCAGATACCTTTACCGAATGAACCTGAGTTAGCAAAAGAAATTTATGATGATTTTCAGGAACAATTTAAGAAGGATACGAAGTTAAAATCAGATATAATGAGGAAGAAGCATCGAGCTAAAGAGAACGACAAGGAAAACAATTTTGTCAGTTCACGTTCAGGCAGACGTTTACGAACGAATTTAGCTACTTCTAATTCAAGTACAGATTATTCTACAGATTTAAGTGATGCTGATGCAGATACGGAGACAGCAGGTGCTGGGATTGATAAGAGACAACCAACAAGAAGTCTTCTTTATGAACTAAATACCGCTTCCTCAGCTGATCATAATTCTTCATTGACTCAAAACCCTTTATCACACCCCTCGAAATATAGTATTAGTTTATATCCAGATATTTCTAGTCCTGATATAAATCACACCAAGACCAATTTGCTTACCAGTGCACTAAAAAAAATAAATGATACACAAGATGAATCACAACCTAGTAAAATTTTGCACTGGATTAATAGAATACCTAAAAATTTTTCTCTTGGTCATTTAATGAGCAGAAACAACGAAGAGATAAGAAAAGTCCATAATGATCATATTGATGATCAAGAAGGTTATGATTTAAGTGATTTAAGTAATATAAATAACGACATTGAAAGTAATTCCATGAAACGCACAGGATCCTCATCTATGAATATTTTAAAAATTGCAAATAATTTAGTTCACGGGAAAAAGAAACATGGTAATTCTGAATTTGATATGATTTTGAATGATTTTAATAAAAAAAAACTCCATTCTGAAGATTCGACAAGTGACTCATTTACAATGAAAAACGGTATTACGTCAAACTTGATGAAATTATATAATCAAATACCGGATTCATCAGAAGATGATATTTTTAGTGATTCAGATGATGAAAATTATGGAAAAAAGTATATTGAGGGTTCGTCAGCAGCTAATATTCCGCATAAAATGGCAAATAGGGTCAGAAAATTTAAAAATTCTGGGATCTTTAGTAGCAGGGAAAATTCAACGGAACCAAGGCCACAGAAAGATATCAATCATAGCGCTCCTGATCTTAATTCCATTAGGTTACCTGACTTTTCATTATCTAAAGAGGACAAGCTTGTGAAAAAAATCAAAAAGAAGACTAAGAAGGAAAAAGCAGCAAGAATTACTGTTCATATTGTTGATTTGATTCATAGACAAGAATTTTTACTAACTTTATGTAAAGCATTTATGTTATTTGGAGCACCCAATCACAGATTGGAGGAATATATGACGTTAACAGCCAAAGTTTTAGAAGTTGACGCAACTTTTATTTATTTGCCAGGTATGATGTTGGCTAATTTTTCTGATCCAGTTACTAGAACAAGTGATTTGAAGTTAGTCAGAGTTGGACAAGGACTCAATTTAAGTAAACTCGATTTAGCTCATGATATTTACGAATCGGTTGTTTATGACAGAATTGGGGTTGATGAGGCTTCAAAAGAATTGGATAAATTATTTGAAAGTAAAGATTTTTTGAATACTTATTGGATTATTTTATCTTATGGATTATCAAGTATGTTTGTTTTGATATTCTTTAATGGAGCTTGGCTAGATATGATACCATCGTTTATATTGGGATCTCTATTAGGATTTTTACAATGTGTTGTTGCGCCGAAAAATGTCATCTATTCATCTGTCTTTGAAGTCGGATCGGCTATAATGATTAGTTTTATTGGTAGAGCAGTTGGTTCGATTGATGATGGCAAATATTTCTGTTTCAGTGCGATTGTTTTAAGCGGTCTATGTATGATTTTGCCAGGTTATATGATTCTAAGAGGGGCTTTAGAGATTCAGAGTAAATCAATTGTTTCAGGAGTTGTCGGAATGTTTTATGCTATTATTTATTCTTTATTTCTTGGATTTGGCTTAACATTAGGATCAGCATTATATGGATGGTTTGATAAAAATGCATATAATAAAACTTCATGCTCAAATATCGGACATATTGGTAATATTTGGAAATTGCTTTTTATTCCGCTTTTCAATGTTTTTCAAGTACTAGCATGTCAAGCTAGATTCCATCAATTATCTATAATGGTTATTATTGCATGTTGTGGATATGTGGTAACATATTTTTCGTCATTACATTTTGGAATTGCACAATTTAATTCTGCATTGGGATCATTTACAGTTGGATTATTGAGTAATATATATGATAGATGGGGTAAGTCATTCAAAAAAATTGGATATTGTTCTACAAAATTTAGTAGCATGATTTGTGGAATATTTGATCTTGTTCCCGGTGGATTTGCTGCACGTAATGTTCTTTCAAGTGGGCTCGTGCAAATCGAGACCAACGGTAATTCCACTGGGACTGATTTAACGAATTTAGGGACTCTCACGTTCGGTATATCGATGATAGAAATAGCAATAGGGATTACAGTAGGCCTGTTTGTGTCTACATTAGTAGTATATCCTTTGGGCCCTAAAAAGAATGAACCAGGTAACACCATTGGGTTATAGGAATAACAGAATCCCATCAGGTTTTAGCATTTTTTTTTATAGATGTTTATTATAAATTTCCCACGATTTTCCATGGTTTCTCCAGGGCCTAGGGCGTAGAGGACCTGGATATTATTTTTCCCTCAAATTCTACATTCGCAGTATTGTCTATGGAGGGAAAAGGTGTTTAATCTTTTTATATGCAGAGTGAGAATTTTGTATCTTTATCTTTTTAGTGATTGCTTATTTTTGTTTCTTTTTATGGATTGTTCATTTGATATTATATTAAATATTCTAAGTATATACAGAAATAGAAAGTGACAATAATGGGTAACATTCCTTCGAGTTTATTGGATGATTTGTCCGAGGGTACAAACTTTGGTTCAGAAGAGATTGATCGTTTGGCCAAGAGATTCATGAAGTTGGACACGGACAACTCTGGAGCAATTGATAAAGATGAATTTTTGGCTATTCCAGGAATAGGTCAGAACCCGTTAGCTAAAAGAGTGGTTGATATATTTGATGAAAACAAAGGAGGTGATATCGATTTTAAAGAATTTGTTACAGGTTTATCGGTGTTCTCATCGACAGGATCTGTCGATGATAAATTAAGATTTCTTTTCAAAGTTTATGATATTGATAATGATGGATATATTTCTAATGGTGAATTGTTTATAGTTTTACGTCTGATGGTTGCTGATTCATTGAATGATGTTCAACTCCAGCAGTTGGTTGACAGAACCATTATGGAAGGAGATTCGGATGGGGATGGCAAACTTTCCTTCGCAGAATTCAAAAACATTATTGAAAGTACATCTGATATCACCCAAAAGTTAAGTCTGGATGATAAAATATAATTTAAAAAAATCTCTCTATTTTTATATATTGCTTTTCTATGTATTTATTAATTGAATAAAAACAACCGAATCTTATGAAATTTATCCTCATGGAGAAACTCTCACAATAAGCATTTTGTTCCTCGTCTCTTAATCAATAATAATACCAAATTATTTATTCATTTTCATCTATCATTACTACTATTACGCAACTGAGGAAGATTGATCCTTTATTGAGAATATGTCAACAAATAAAGAAAGTAAGTACTGAATTGGATCCTTGATCTTTTTTTATGCTTTTATATACAAGTTACTGACATTTGACATCTGTCATCCCTAAACTCGCATTACAGAAAATTTAATATTATCAAAATTTCAGGATATCAATAGGATGGATAATCAATTTAATAATTCACCTGAACTTGAAGAAGGTTGGAATATGACAACAACGGAAACATCAGATCAAGAAGAAAAATCATCTGCATGGCCAATGCTTTCATCCATTTTACAATTAATAACTAATGATAAGAGACCAAATTCAAACAACGATACTGCGCATAATCTACAGTTTACTGATAATATAGTAATAGAGCCACAAGAAAATGCTTATATACCCATGTTACCGATTCATAATGATCCTGTACGTTTTTTGAAAAATCAAGAAGATGTTTTATTACTTGATCGATTTCCTAAGCTTACATCATCACATAAAAAATATCTTCAGTCAGGAGATGGACATTTGGCTTATACAAGGTCCGAGATAATACATTTGTTAAAAGAATTGAGTAGTAATTATGAAGCGTTAAATGAAATTTATGTCTCTGAAAAATATTCAAAGCTTTCAAAATATGAGCTATTTAATGATTGGATCAGTAAAAAATCAGATATTAATAACAAGATTGAAGAAATAATATCGAGTACATCAGAGGGCCAAACATATAAATCTTTGATCAAAAAATCACAACAGTTAGATGATGAGATTGTTAAACTAGAGAAGCAATTGATAATTACAAAAAATAAGAAGAAATTAGTTAATCAACAAATTATGGAAACAAAATCATTAATGGATATCAAATTGAATGTTCATAATGCGGATCTAGAAAATATAATACAAAATGAAGAAACAGAAATATTATTAATGTTCAAGGAAAAACAAATAAAATCTGATAAATATACCGATGTTGAAGTTTCAAGCAATTTGAAATTGCAAATGGAATCCCTTGATTTATTAATCGACCAAACATTGGAATCAAAGTTAAAGTTTGAACAAGCTTTTAATTATTTAGCAGATATTTTTGATACCCTTAACAAAATGGAGACTTCAATAAGTACATTTCTTGAGGAATCAAAAATTGAGCAAATTGAACCAATTTTGTTATCGAACAGGAGATACTTACGAAGTCGGCTCAGTCAAATTAAAGAATTAAACTTTTCAAATGTCGAAAAAATAGTAGATAATGAAATTAAAGCAATTGAAAAGGCAATGTCAATTTTAAATATTACAGTTTCTGAAGATGAAATATCCAGAACTGGACAAGTCGATCTATCCTCTTTGAATTTCTCAAATGATAGTATAGACTATCATCATCATAGTTCATCGGATAATTTCTCTGTAATGAGTCAAAGTAAGCAAGCTTTGCAATTAGGAAATGCCAAAGCAGGTTCTCTATCTACTTCACCACCAATTACAACAATAGTTACAAAGACAGCCATAGGCGGTATGGGGTTCAAAACAGACAAAGTTAACAAATATAATCTATTATTGAATGAAATCAAGAATACCAAAGGCGACAAAACAGAGTAAGGGATGTCTTTTTATAAAACACTCATTTCTGAATCTATATTCTGACCTTTAATTTAGATATACTTACTAGATGGTTGGTCAAACCTAATCTTTCATTTGCAATGCATTTTAACATCACTACATCTTCTTTTTAATTTTAAGCTTAGATTAATTACATCATATTTGTAAAAAAGATATACCCGACCTTCCTGTTATTTAACTTCAGGAGCAAAGAAATATAAATATCATAACTCAAGTCACATGGCCAGCAACAGAATCCCGAAGATTGATAAATCCTAATTTAAATCGTAATAAGATTTTAAGTTTCTTACTTGACCAATGATGATAGTAAGCTCTGAGATAAATTTTAACAGATGAGACGTTTAATTGTTCGATATCAGCAGCAGATTTGATAAATGGGAGGTCCTTGCCCTCTGGTATTACTGAAGGTTTCACAAATGGAATATCATATGGTTCAACTCCCATAGAGCCTAGGCATAGAGCCTAGGACTCTGCTTTCCGATGCATGTAAACAAAAATCTTGTTGTGGTATTATTGACATGATATTGTTTATTTTTAACATTTTTTACTTGATATGGAAAGGAAGAAGTAAAAACAGACTGGCTGAAGGTGAAATAACAGGGGAGCAGAGGCAGAAAATGAGGCTTCTAGAAAACTTTTTATTAGGATCTTGTTTTCATTTGTCAATAAAATTTTGATCAAGTACAAATTTTAACCTAGCACTTCATTGAACCAATGATGTACCGTATTCAAGTTTTTAATTGATAAGAAAAAATCCAAATAAATAAAACCAAATAAACTAAAAATACCAATTACCAGTATATAACCTGCGATGACTACACCAGTTTAATGACTGCAGCTTCTGTAACCATATCAAGATCAGTTTTATTTTATTGGAATATTTAAATAATTGAACCAGGATCAAAATACAATCGATATACATGCATGTATATACAACGTAACTTGACAGACTTAAACGATACATGACCTAATACTAAGTTGTAACTTTTCGAGTCTCGGTGAAATTCTTTATGTAAAAACACTTTTTTTTACCTTTCTAAATAACTGATGAAACGGATTCGATCATTTTTGGTTTTAAATACTACTATTTTAATATTATTTTATGGATCAAAACATGCTTATTCAATATAATTGATTTTTGGATAAAAGCAAGGATCCCAAACGTAATAAAACTGCACATGCATATCTTTATCTATAAAAAACACTCTTTTAAGCTCTGAATCTATTTCCAAAAGTTTTAATATAGTTAAGCATATTTTTGTCAGTTTCAATTTGGTCTTCTATTAGGAGCAAAATTTTTTTTGTTACTGATTTTAACCATTCCTTCTGGCGGGCTATTGTTATTTCTTCTTGGCATAATAACTCCCGAGGAAGTAGGCACCGATTTAGTATTGCCTTTATTTAATGCACCCCTAATAACTTTCATATCCTTCATAATTTGACCACTAGACTTTTTGACTAGGAGCGGTTTTTTGTGATCAGATAATTTCCTTAGCTTTGAAACATCAATTTGTGGGAGACTAGCATCTGTTGTCATTTGCCTCTTTTTATTAATTTGGTTATCATTATTTGAACTTTTTGGATTGATGAATCCTGAACTTTTAGGTCTCTCAACAACTTCAGTGTGAGGGTAATACTCATCATCCTCACCATCATCTTTGAGCTCCTTGATCTTTCCACGATTTTCATTGTTTCTATGATCAGTTTCCAATCTGCTTGTAAATCCAATATATGCTTCAGTAACCAACGACCTCTCTTTGGCGTCTTCATACAAATCTCTCCAAGTTTTGTTGGTCATCAAAGCATCAACCGATCCAACAACCCATAAAGAAGCCCTAGCTCTTGTTAATGCAACATTCATTCTTCTTATATCGGCTAAAAAGCCCACCCCCGTATGGGTTTCGGCTCTAACACATGAGAACAAAATAATATCCTTTTCCTGTCCTTGGAAACCGTCAACTGTATTAAAATCAATTTGCTTCGTAATCAAAAACCCGTATTTGTCTATAAAAGTCTTCTTTAAAAGCCTAACCTGTTCCTTATATGGAGAAATAATACCAATTTTATTAGACCAATCACAATTCGGAAATCTCTTGTATAAATCTTCCACAATTTCTAATATTATTTTACATTCAACTGTATTATATAATGATTTTGTTTTTTCATTTTGTTTTTGCTGACCACGAATATTAAAAAATCTATATGGTCCATAATATTTAACACTATGCCATAACCTTTTATTAATCTCCTTCATATTAGGTCCATCTTTTAATCTTGACTTATAAAATTCTTTTGAAGGGAACTTAGAAATTTCTGGATGCATACGATATTGAACATCTAATAAGTATACTGAATCCTTATGATTATTTTGAATTCTAACAAATAATGATTGTTCATAATTGAATGATGCAGCCTTCTGTGACAAAACAGTTGGAGGTAATTGATTTGGATCACCAACCATAATACATTTTTTACATCCATATCTCAATGGAATAATTGCACTTAGTTCAATACATTGTGCAGCTTCATCAATAACGACAGTCTCAAATGTCATTGACATACCAGCCAAAACGTCATGCGCAGAACCAGATAGTGTTGAACAAACAACCTGTGCGTTGTTTAAAATTCTATATTGAATATTTCTTCTTTCAATTTCTCTATTACGATAATTCACTGCTCTCTGTTCTCTCATTTCATCCAATTTTTTACCCAGTTCTCTACGTTTTGTCATAACCTCTTGTAATCTAATTTCAGTTTGAGCAATTTCAGTTTCTGAAAACTTATTTGAATCTAATTTTCTTCTTAATTCATCACGTTCGACAATACATTTTCTGTGTTCTTCTCTGATACTAGAATCATCAGTTCTTGAAGTTTTAGACAATAGTGCATCAACTTGCTCTTCTAATGTTAAATCTTTAACCTGTTCATTAATTGCATCTGATTTACCCAATCGAACAACGTTTGGCTTGAAAACTTCACCCTTGGAATTTTTGATACCTTTTTTAATTCTTAAAACTAATTCATCAACTGCAGCATTGGATGGTGCACAAATCAAAATCTTTCTTTTGTTACTTACGGTACCACTAACGGTATTGGCAGTTGAAACGTCAGCTTTAACACCAGGTGCTAAAACTCTATGAATATTATTTGTTTCTTGAGTTAAAAAGTAGCCAATAACACCTAAAATGGTTTTGGTCTTACCTGTACCAGGCGGACCTTGAATTAAGGAAAATCCATCACCTTGAACAGTACCTGAAATAGCTCTTGCTTGAGATTCATTAACATCATATACATTTTTAATTTTCATAATTTTACTTTCATCTGGTGTTTCAATAGGACCAGGAGCAGCTTTAATAATCTCCTCATTTAGATCATAATATTGTAAACCTTTTAAAGAGGAAAATTCTCTTTCTAATGTAGTCATTGTACTAACCTTTAAACCAACAATTTCCATTCCTGATGAAAGTTTGTAAACCATATTATTATCATTTGAAACTCTTAATTTAATATCTGAATATGCACCATTGGTGTTTTTAATTTCACGAACCTTCGCAAAACAATTGACAGTACAATTATTAACCAATTTTTTTGGTATTCCCAAACCTTCATCTTCAGAAGGTAAATTATCTATAATCATTAAAACTAACAAATCATTATCACCAAAATGGCGGAACTCATTAACTAACTCCTTTTTAACAGACGCATAAATATCAAAAAATGTATCAGTAGCAGATCTTGAACCAATTGTCATTCTAAATGGTGACTCAGAACCAACCTGTTTTGCCCTTTGAATCGATTGCCAACATTCTAACAGTAATAAAGGTTCAAAACTTTTCTGATAATCAGAAACAGAATCAAATTTGTCCTTAATTGGATGATATTTTGATTCATCATAATCCGACGGCAGTTCTTTATTATTATTATAAGACCATGATAGAATTGTTTTATACAGTGGAGTCATATCAACATTCAATCTTAACCTCATTAATTCTTCTGCCTTCTTCTTTTCAATTCTTTCTGCATTTTTATCTTTACCACCATTAAGTGCAGGCGATAAACCAAATCTTGGAGCTTGCAATGATTGTAATGCTGCCTTAGATTTTTTCATCTTTGCAACAACCTGTTCTTTCGTAAATAATGCATTGTTATTATGCTCATTATCTGATTCATATTCATGATCTGATTCACTATCAGATATATTGATCGCTTTTGTTTTTTTATTAAAACCAGATGGCCTTGCAGGTGCAGGCTCTTTAATCGGTTCATTAGTTACAGCCTTTCTTTTCTCATTTAATTTCAACTGTGCTAATTCCAGTTTAGATAATCTTTTTGGTGCATCCAATGACGGTACAGCTTCACGTATAAAAGGCTTTAAATAATTTCCAAGGGTTGATTGTTTTGAGCCGGAA
This sequence comes from Pichia sp. PB3310, assembly GCA_023629255.1. Taxonomy (NCBI): domain Eukaryota; kingdom Fungi; phylum Ascomycota; class Pichiomycetes; order Pichiales; family Pichiaceae; genus Pichia; species Pichia sp. PB3310. Next base: position 108,570 of record JAMAJE010000039.1, on the reverse strand, counting down.
ATAATACCATTTCTAGATTGATATTGATATTCAGATTTAAGTTCAGGAGACATTGATTTCTTTCTTTTTTCTTCTTCAACTTGATGAGAAACATTTTCAACTAATTTGTCATTGATTTTTCTTGCCCTTAGTAATAATTCACCTGTCTGTTCAATATTCATCTTATTATTGAATTTTTTAGCTCTTAAACATAATTTAATTAAAATTGTTAACAGATCCTCCTTTAAATCCATTTTGATATTACATGATAAATCTAAAATTTTAGTAATCAATCCAACACATCTAACTAATAATGCAGAATCACTTAATCTTAGCCATTTAAATAAATCCGGTAAAGTAACAACAATTGGTTTTAAAAGAGTTTCCTGAATCAAGTTTATTTTTTCTTTTGAGTAATCATCGGTCGTAATCAATGTAGTAATTATCTTTAAACCATTTAAAACGGAAAGTGATAAATCCAAAACGTCTCTTGTAAAATTTAATAAATCGGATGTAATTTTATGAAAGATTTCTTTTGATACTGTAACTTTTAACCTTTCATAGTTAATTGACCAATCAAAAATATTTTTAAAAATCATACCTAAAAATCCCCAAACATCAATCCAAAATTGAACAACTGAAGTTTTTAAAGCCAAGGAAAATTCAATATTTGAAGAAACAATTATTCCATTTATTGGATCAAATAATGTAGTTATAAAATCCATTAGAATTTTAACAATTCTTTGTGTGGGTATGAATAATTCCAATGAAGTGAAATTAAATAATGAAATTCTGAATGAATCTAATGTATTTATTAAATCTAATTTCAAGCATTCTTTAAAAGCTTCAAGTCTATCATTAACATCAAATGCTTCATACATCAAAGCAATTGAAGATTCATAAATCCTATCAATAGGTGATAATAATAATGACCATAAACCTAATGAAGATACTTTATTATCAATAATTAGTTGAATTTGATTCAATGTTAAATATTCTGATAATTTATTTAAAACATTTTCAATTGATATAGAAAATTGTTCAATTATTTTATTATGTTTATTTGAAGTTAACAGAATTTTTTTAATAAATTCATCATTTTCTTTTTTTTCATAGTTTAATTTTGTTCTTTTATATGCAATATCAATTTGGAAAACTTTATTTATATCTTCAAAAGATGCAAAAACAGAAAGAATTAAATTTGAATTTGATGTTATTTTAACTTGCAACAAATTCCATAAATCATTATTAAAATCAGGTGTAATAAAATATTGATTATTATTTAATTTTAAAGAATAAAATGAATAATTTTCTATATCGAAAATTAAACAATTTTTAATCAATTCAATTGCTTTTAATTTTAAAATATTTGAATTTAATGCATCAAAAACTAATATACATTTTTTATCAAGTAATGATCTTGCGCTTGATTTATTTGTTAATTCAATTGCAAATTTATCATTTTTAGGTTTTAAAATTAATTGTTTTGACATATTTTCCATTACATAAGAACCAATAAAATTACCACAATTTGAATTTTTCATATAATCTGCCATAAATCCAAACATTGCAATTGAAAATTGGCAATTATTTGAATCATTTAATATTTCAATACATGAATTCATCCATTGAATTAAATCAATAAATAAAGGATCTCTAGTTGAATCTAACTCTAATAATTTTTTTGGATAAATTTCAGGTTTTAATTGAATTAAATATTGTTTATAAGCAGGATTATTAAAAGCCATATCAAAAAAGCTCATATAATTATGGGGCTTAATTAAATCAAATATTGAATTTTCAAATTTTTTTAATGATAATGATAAAAATCTTAATAAAAATGGTAAAGGAGTTTTTAAATATGAGAAAATATGATTGATAAAAATTGAATATAACGGAACAATTCTAATTTTTAAATCATCTCTATAACAAGAAGAAGAATAAGGTTCAATTAATGTTGAATATAAAGAATCTTTTGAAGTAAATCTTAATAAAGGAATTAAATTTGTCCAAAATTGAATTGCATTATTATCATTAAAAAAATCTGGTCTTTGAATATTAAAAAAATGAATTTCATACTCTTCAATAAATAAAGAATTTAAATCAATTTCAGTATAATAATCATTTTCATCAATTTTTAGATCAATTGAATCAGTCTTATAAGGTAATTTTGATAAAGCCCAATTTCTTTGATTTTCATCATCTGAAAATAATAAATAAATTAAACCAGGATAAAATTTTAAATTTTTAGAAATTAATAAATTATGAGCTGAATCAAAAAAATTAATACAATGATCAAAATAAGTTTTCAATTTTTTATTTAATCTTAAAATTTTTGGATTTAATAAACATTCAGATAAAATTTTTGATAATAAAATTTTTAAATCATTATTATTTAATTTATTTTCAATTGATAAAGAAATTTTGTCATAAAGATGATTAGCTTCCCAAATTGCAGCTTTTTCCATTGTTAAATTAATACTTTTATAATTAATCTTTTTTTCTAAAATGAATTTTTTCCTAATTTCAGCACGATTTAAATGATATTGAATCAAACAATCAGTACAATTATCTATACACGAACGAATTGGAGTAAATTGATCAATATTAAAATCTATATCAAAACCTGCCAAAACTACAATTAAAAAGGATAAGACTGAAGCAGAAGTTTCAGAAGAACAAAATAAATGATCATTATTATCTTTAATTGATAAGTAATATTGCATACATTCTTCAACCACATTTTCTTGTAATTTTGCGTCATCTGCAGTATAAGTTTGTGCAATACGGTTAAGTATCCCATCAAAAATGGGACTTTCTTGGATATCTGACATTAAGAAAGCAGGATTATCCAAGAAGAAGAGTCTGTTGCAAGAAAGAGGGTAAAGAGGGAAGAAAGAGAACAAAAGTTAAAAAGAAGAGAAACAAACAAGCTAGTGAATAAATCAACTACAAATATACATGTGACGCCAAATCCGTCTCTTTAAGTTAATAAAAACATGTTGAAAATTAAAAATTTACATAAATGAGAAAATGAAAAATGAAAAATGAGAAAATAAAAAAATGAAAAATGAAAAATAAAAACATAGAAATTCTAATCAACTAATCAATATTCCTTGTTCTGTGAGAAGTGAGAAGTGAGAAGTGAGAATGGGAATGAGAATGGGAAGACATGAAACATTATTCTATATTGAGGATTGAGGGAGAGGAAAAGGGCGGTTGAGGGTTGAGGACTACCTTATGTAATTACTTAATTACTTATTATAAATTTTTCATTTTTCAATGTTTCAGATAATTATATCTTACAATTTCTTAGTAAAATAAATATTTAAATCAATGTTAATATATCTTATAATATCTTACAATGCATGGTACAAATGTTCTCAATAAATTTGATAAATCCTATCTCAAGAATATAAATATATCCAAGATACGAAACCCAAACCCCAAACAACAACAGCTGAAATTGAATTCATCGACCCCAGAACGTAAATTACCAGTTAATCGTGAACATCTTTCAATTTTACGAAAAGCAGAGAAAAATCATAATTATTTAGCTCAACATAACTTTCAACCTATACTTTCACCAACTAATCCTCATTTTACTTCACCTGAACAAGTACATGCTCATCTTCATGAATATCGTAAACTTGCACTTGAAACATTTCGTTATAGGGATGAGATTAAAGTCCGTTCAAAGGAAGCTTTTATTAATGGGAATCGCGCTTTAGCTTATGAATTAGCTGGGGAGGCTCAATCACTTTATACTAAAGCTTCTCAATTTAATGCATTAGCAGCTGAACGTATTTTTTATCATTATAATCCATCTGTAACAAGTACAACAGTTGATCTTCATGGTCTTTATACAAAAGAAGCAATATATTATTTTGGACAACATTTACAAAGATGTATTAATCGTGGTGAAAAAAGAATGGAAATTGTTGTTGGTATGGGTAAACAATCTGCATCAGATGGTCACAAAGTTGGTCCTGCAATTATAGAATTATGCAAACAATTAGATATATTTGTTTGTTTAAGTCAAAATCGTGGACTTTTATTAGTCCGAGTTGATGCTTCATTTGATTCTTCACTGGGAAAATTAGCTGGAGTGGCTTGGGAGAGCGAAATTTGGTGAAAAAAAGGAGAAAAAAAATAAATGCGCTGGTTTGCTGTTTGATGGGTAATTGGTGATTGTTTCATATATATATATATATGTATATGATATGATAATTTGAATGACGAAGCGAAGCGAATTTGTTGATTATTATTATCATTCTTATTATTACTATGATGATCGAGTCTGTTGTTACTCGTCATATAGTTAGTTATTTTGATCTTCCTTAATTGGTGATTTTATTACTTTAATCAGTTTTTATTTCTCCTCCTCCCCTCCTCCATATTATTTATTTATTAATTATGAGTGGAAAGTTTGTTAGAGCATCTAAGTTTAGACATGTTTATGGTCAACCTTCAAAAAGAGAATTATGTTATGAAAATCTTAAACCTACACTGTCTGCATTCGATAGCAATATTATTCAATCAAATGGAAAATTTATTGCCTTAAATTCTAATGGTATTGGTTCTTTTACTGTCATACCTGTTAATGAGGTTGGTAAAGCTCCAGATAAAGTTCCAATGTTTAGAGGTCATACTGGTGGTAGTGTTTTAGATACAGCATTTGATCCATTTGATGATAATAAAATTATATCATCAGGTGAAGATGGTAAAATTTTAATTTGGGAAATTCCAAGTGATTATTCTTATGTTAATGTTGATCCTGAAAATATTATCGATGTTCAACCAATTGGTTTATTATCAGGTCATTCGAGAAAAGTTGGTCATTTATCTTTTAATCCAGTAGCTAAAGACGTTATTGCTTCTTCATCATTTGATTATTCAGTTAAAATTTGGGATTTAAATGAAAAAATTTGTAAAGTAACTTTACAACATAAAGATTTAATTACTTCATTTTGTTGGAATTATAATGGTACAAAAATTGCAACTGCTTCAAGAGATAAAAAACTTAGAATTTGGGATGTTAGATCTGGTGAATTATTATCTGAAGGTCCTGGTCATTTAGGTGCAAAAGCTTGTAGAGTTGTTTGGTTAGGTAATACTAATAGAATTGCAACTACTGGTTTTGATAGATTTTCTGAAAGACAATTAGCTTTATGGAATTCTGATGATTTATCTAAAGGTCCAATTGGTGGTTTTATTTCAATTGATTCTTCTTCTGGTACTTTAATGCCATTTTTTGATTCAAATACTAATTTATTATTTGTTGCTGGTAAAGGTGATGGTAATGTTAGATATTTTGAATTTGCAGATGATGATTTACTTTTATTAAGTGAATATCCTTCAACTGAAGCTCAACGTGGTTTTGCCGTTTCACCAAAAAGATTTGTTAATGTTAAAGATAATGAAATTATTAAATCTTACAAATTATTAAATGATAATTCTATTGAACCTCTATCTTTTATTGTTCCTAGAAGATCTGAAATGTTTCAAGATGATATTTATCCAGATGCTCCTTCTAATAAACCTGCATTATCAGCTGCTGAATATTTTGATGGTAAAACTGTTGATGGTCCAATCTTATGTTCAATGAGAGATATTTATGATGGTATTGAAACGCCTACATTATCTGCATCAAAACCATTAAAAAACATTGAAAAAGTTCCTCAATCAAAGGAAGAACAACCAAAAGAGGAACCAAAACCGCCTGCAGTTTCATCCTTAGATAAAGTTACAACTCCTAAAGATTCTGAACAAGAATCTAAATTACCTGCATTCGCTCAATCTCAAGAAAAGGGTGTAGAGAAAATGTTGCATGAAAAAGGTATCAACAATTTACTAGAAAAAGTTAATAATCTTTCAGATGACGATACTCAAGATGTTGATGATAATGATAATGATGGTGAATGGAATGTAAAATCAACACCATCAGAGTCTAAAAATTCAGTTAAATCTGAACCAAAAGTTGAAATAAAAGAAGAATCAAAAGCAGAAACAGTTTCTACTCTAAAGCATGAAGTTAAAGAAGAATTAAAACCAAAAGATGAAAACAAAGAACCAACTCAAACAGAAAAAGTTCCTACTACAACTTCAACCTCAACTTCAGTTAAGGCCGGTGCTGCTGCTGGTGGACTAAAGGCTAACTTAGACAGACTTCATGCACTTGTGAATAGTTTAGAAGCAAATATTGCAAATCTTACACTTGCAAATGCAGCTAAAGATGAAAGACTCGCAGCCTTAGAAGCCAAAATTGATCTTCTTTTGAAAAAATAGAACGATAAAGAATTGAAAAAATTAATAAAAAAAAAGATAAGTTAGATTTATATAGTTATTAGACTTATAATTTATTTAATTTAATGAAACGATATATATTAATAGTAATGTACCTGCTCAGTGTTAGGGGACTAGGAATAAGAATATTCTATATTTTGTATTCTATATTCCATATCCTATATTCTACTACGAAATCTGTAAATAATATCAGGGCACCATCTCAGATTATATTTAAACTAATTTACTGTTAGAAAAAGCTCAAAATTTAAACATAGTATATGAAACGAAATATATAATCTATAAAAATTCCACTGTGCACAGCTAAATTGATACATCATCCGACATCTGTCAAAATCTTAGTTTGCTTAAAGCTAGTGAATATATAGCATTGATAACCTGGAAGCATCAAAAACATAGCTTAAACTCTATTAAATAGTATTGAAAGGGCCATTCGGAAGGTAAAGCAAATTTACTACTTTTTTTTGAAAGTGATGTGGCTTTCATAAGTATACTTCCCATAACTCAATGGGAACAGCATTGTTTAATTGATAACTCTCAAACAAATAAATGTTAAAATTATATCCATTAGCTAAGATCTTTTTCAGAAACGAGATCAAAAAATAGCAAGCTTCTATGCCATTACAGATGATCATCTCAATATTATCTCTTAGAGGAAATGCATAATTATTGATTGTTTCCAGTTTAAAAATTTGACTTTACATTGTATTTATTTTTTTTAATAAATCAAAATATTATTTATATCCACTTCTTTTGTTAGAATTTCATATTGTTGTTGAATATCATAATGCTGTTTTCTTTTTATCCTTTTTGAGCTTCTTCCGAACTCCGACAATTCCTGCTATTTGTTGTATTTGTATTGAAGGCAGTAACCAAATTAGGATTTTAGAAATCTTGGAATTAAGTCAAATTTTTTATGTGAAGGCACCAATTTATGCAGATATTGATTCCCCTTAATTTCTTCAACACAATCCAATCGCTTTTCCATAGAATATGCAATTTTAGTGTAGAAACTATCAATATCAGATTATCACAAGATTTGCTGATTAGAGAAACTTAGCTTTTTTTTTCTTTCAATGTTGAATCCTCTGGCTTGGCCAATGGTAGTACTGAATTTTAGATCTAATACTGCTGTAAATGATTAACCTTTAGTAAACTTATATGGAATTATATATCAACCATTAAAAGAAAGGATATGATGTAACCGCAAAAATTCTGTACACTAGAATCGAAGCTGGTTATTAGAAATTCCAAATTAATTTATTTTACCAAGTCAAAAAAAAAAAAACAAAAAATAAAAACAATCGACACATATATACATATTAAGAAGCAGATTTCTTACTTATATTAACAAAAAAACTTGGTGGAACACCACATGGATGAGCCATATTATTTCTAAGATCTGATTCATCTCCATCAGTGGATTTACCATAGCCAACGAGAAAAGTTTTGGCTTGTTCCAATGTCAATGAATTGTGATCTTCTATATTTTCAATGGTTACAAGATCATCTGGCTTTTTTCTCACAAGAAAGGGAAGTTCATTAAAAGTCCTGGTGCCATTGAATATTTCTCGATTTCTGATCCTTTCTAATCCAAAGTTTAATGGCAGAGGAGCTTTTTTGAATTTTCAATAAGTTTGACAGCATATCATCGAACCTAGCATTCCCAAATTTTTCAGTGGTTTTAAGATTCATTTTCATTTTTTTTACAGCTTTTAAAATCACCACCCTTCTTTACTGTAATCTCATGATTTACTTTGGGAATTCCGGTTATTCTTATTTTTTTTTATCATTTTGCCTGTTTTTATGTCATCTCGAGAAGAGCCCGCTTGCTTTCTTTTTTAGTTATAGTATTTAGCAGCAGCCATAAAAGGATGTATACTGAGCTTCGAGAATCTGAATGCAAATTTGTAAGTGATCGTGACATTAAAATGCTTATTAGATGGTCAAAAAAAAAAAGAAAATGAAAGAGAAGGCCTTATAAAGTACAAAAAGATCGACAGCAAAGCATAAGAAAAAACCTAAATTTCTCATCTGTCAATTGGTTCTTGTAATTTATCATTTACCATGTTTTAAATGAACCTTATCTGCTCGGCATAAGCATGTTGGTAAAAAGTAGATGTCAAGTTGATCAGGTTGAGCCCTCCTCACATCTCATTTTTGATATTCTATTAATTAATTCTACACTCCACACTCAACACTAGAACTGCACATTGCACACTGCACACTCCGCATTCCGCACTACAAGATTAAAAAATAAATTTGTTGGAGGCTGGGTCAGGGAGTCATGAGAATCTGCAAATTGAACTATAATTTATATCTATAACTTTATCTATATCATCGATTATCTTACTAATCTATTCTTTGCTTTTCATTAATTTACAAATATTGCACAATGTCCGAAAAAGTTACTGCCTATGATCTGTCATATTTACACAGTAACCCATTTGAAAATATAACATCGGAAATATTACTTGCAAATCTACCACGAGTAGATGTAAATTTTAATATCAATGGCTCAATTGCTGATAATTTTACAGATGATGTTGATAAAGAAGAATGCCAAATAAGAAAATCGTTAATATCGAATGTAAGTAATTATTTGATGAGCTATATTTTCCCTAAGGACGATGATCCATTGGCTCATGAAATTGCAAGCCTTCATATGAAACAAGCCAATGCATTAAATTACAAAGAATGGCTTGATGTAAGTTTACAATTGGACGTACTTGAAAATTATGATTCATGGAAAGAAATAAAAGAGTCTTCTTTATATGATTACGAGGCGGTTGAAAAGCAATTGAATGAAATGAGAGAATGTAGGATCAATAAGGATTTTCATAAAATGTTATATATAATTAGAACCAGCTGGAAAAGAGATTTTGCAGGCATAAATAATGAGAAATTATATAATAAATGTCATGTTGGTACAAAGCATTTGATAACTGAATATATTGACGAATGTGTAGCTTGTCTTGCATCTTTAGTCTCTGAAGATTGCCCATTAGAAGATGAATATGTTCTCGGTGTATTATTAGAATCTAAAAGAAATTATGGTAGAGCTGCAATAACTATGAGTGGAGGTGGTACTTTTGGATTAATTGGTATTGGAGTATTCTCAACTTTACTTGAAATAGATTTATTTCCTAAAATTATCTCTGGTTCAAGTTGTGGTTCAATAGTTAGTGCTATAATGTGCTCTAAAACAAGCGGTGAAATTAAATCCATCTTAACTAATTTGTTTGATAAAACGTTTGAAGTGTTTAATGTTGAAAATGACAATGATACATTTTATACTCATTTGTCAAGATTTTTAAAATTTGGTGTTTGGTTTGACAGTAAATATTTGCAACAAACAATGAAAGAATTTCTAAGTAATATAACATTTAAAGAGGCTTATAATAAAACAGGCAGAATTTTAAATATTACAGTCTCATCTGCAACAATTCATGATCAACCAACATTATTAAATTACTTAACCGCTCCAAATGTTTTAATATGGTCTGCAGTTTGCGCAAGTTGTTCATTACCACTAGTCTTTGCATCATCAACAATTTATGAAAAAAATACAGAAACTGGTGAAATTCATGAATGGTCTAACCAATCTCTTAAATTTGTTGATGGATCATTGAATTCAGACTTACCAATCTCTAGGCTATCTGAAATGTTTAATGTTAATCACACTATTGCTTGCCAAGTGAACCCTCACATTGCTCCACTAGTTAAACTCTCAGCTGATTGTAATGATATAAATAAAACTTCAAAATGGAATATTAAAAAGTTGTTTTACACTTTCTCAAGTATTCTTTCTTTAGAGTTATCTCATTATTGTGAGTTATTAAATGAATTAGGCATAATGAGTAATTTGGCAACAAAAATTAGGCAACTGATAATTCAATCATATAAAGGTGATATAACAATATTACCTGAGCTAAAATTAGGTGAACAGTCAAAAACCTTAGTTAATCCTACTCCAACATTTATTTGGAAATGTGTCTTGAAAGGAGCTAGAGCTACATGGCCCAAAATTTCAATGATTAGAGATCAGTATACTGTTGAATTCTCTATGGATAAATACATTAGTGTTCTAAAATCTCGTGTTGTTTTTGATTCAATGAAACATAAGGTAAAAAATAATGAATCATCAATATCCTGTGATCCGTCTCCAAAAAAGAGTCTGCAATTGTCCTCACTAAAAATTCCTAAAAATCTGTCTATCAATGATTATGAAGAATACAGGAAAAGAGGAGAAACGATTACTCTCAGTGAGAAATTTAGACATGATGATACTTTTAATATTTCACCACGCAAATTTGGCACTTACAGTAAAACCAGACCAAATTCCAAAAATTCAAAGAAGGAAATTAAACAAATAAGAGCAAAAGAATCTTCTAAATTAAAACCAGACCATTCTTTTGAATCATTAAGAAACATACAAAAGAAAAACTCTCTATATGACATCAACGTAGCAGAAACTGCCAACAAAAGCAGACATTACCGGTCTTTCTCATATTCACAATTAGGCGAAGCAAGATCACCACCATTAATTAGGGATATGATTGTTGATTGTAAGAACAATGAAAATTTGGAGGAAGGCTTGCTTATGATCACAAATAATAACAATAATACTAAAACTTTATCTGTTTCATCTGTTGTATTAAAAGAGAAAGAAGAATTGCGTTCTGGAAAACCGCTACCCTTATCTTTTAATAAAGATGAAAGCATTTTAATATACCCCGGGGAAAATACGATATTTAAGGACAAAAGGGAGTAAAAATATTGGGATACAGTTTGTAAGATGGAAAGAAACTGTAAGGGTTTATATATATATTCTTATAAATTATGATTTTTAAATAAAATTATTACATAATCAGTTGATAAGTTTTATATTTTTATAAAATCTCTCAAAAATAGCATAAAATAAAAAAGATGTAGACAGAAATTTTATACAAGTAGATTATTGAACATGGTATTGAATATAACATAAAAATACATATATATATATATATATATAAAAGCTCCAGCAGAATTTTGATTTTCTGATGCAGACGCCCTTTTTTGGTGGGAAAAGTTTTGTGGCCCATCAAATTTTTCGCCGAAGTTGGTAGTTTCCCATCAAGCGTGTGAAATAATTAAAGTTTCCCAGCTCCCAGCATATTATTCGCATCTAAAATTAGTTCTCCTCCACAATCTAATCAAAAAAGTTTTCATCGTCTTCATGTAACCTTTTATTCATTCTTTTTGATGATGACTCAATCAGATATCATTATCATACTATTATATAATCATTTTCAAGCTGAAATTATTACTAATTATTTTATAACCCAAAAATAAGATTGAGTGCCAATAGGAGTAAATGATGAATATTAAAACACTGGATTATTAAGTCAATGTTAAATCGTAAATTTCAGGTTTTTAAATGCATCAAAAGATTATACTCAAGATGGAACTACGATGAGGCTGATTCAAATTTTGTGGAAGTAACAAACAAACTCGCTTTCAAAGGTCAAACAATAGATACTAAATCACCAATTTTGCCTAAAATATTAGATAAAAATATTTTTAAATTGATACACAATCCTAACAGAAATTATGAAAAATTTAAAAAGCTAGAATTCTTGGGTGATTCATACATTGAATTTATTGTTTCGGTGTTTTTATTTCAACGGTTCCCTGATTTTAATAAAACTTTACTCGTTGAGAAGCTAAGAGCTATAATTAATAACAAGAACCTGAGCGATTTGTCACAGAAAATGGGGTTAGCTGAATCATCCATGTATCTGAAAAGTAATGCAGATGTATTAGAAGCTTATTTTGGTGGTATTGCACTAGAATGTGGAATTAATACACATTATGGCAAATTTTCAGATAACGTATGGTTAAATTGGAAGCGAACAAGTCTGTTTTTTATTAATACTTCACCAAACATTTTTGATGAAAGAGAAATGCTCTTTACTAAAAACAAATTTAATTCAAGTTTTTCAATCACAAATATCCAATGTAATGATTATGTAGATTCAGATAGAAGAATAATGCAACTGAAAAACAATAGCTTAAAAGATTTGAAAACTTTATTTTATGCCAATCCTGATGATTATGACAAAAAGATAGAAATTGACAGATTAAAATTTCTTGGAAATTCTGCCTTAAAATTTTTTCTTACTAAGTTATACAATGACAATCTTACAACATATTCTGTTGGTACTTTAGCAAATATGCGTGACTCGAGTTTGAAAGAAAGTAAAGTTTTATATTTAACTGATCAATATTTGAAAAATCCATCTTATTCAATGTTTTATACCATTTTTAATAGAAGAAAAAATAACACCGAGTCTACTTTAAAATCTGTTTATATCAAACAGTACTTGGGATATATAGTAGCAACACATTATTTTAACAGTTTAAATATGAAAAATCCGAAATTATTTGAGATTGGCTGGACAGAATGTGAACTTCTTGTCAAGGAAATATATTATGATTATATGATGTCCAGATCCAAGAATAAACAATTTTTAAATACAGTGAAAAATTAAGCATGTTTTTCTATGTGTAAAAGGAGAATAAAATTACCCCGAAACAACATGGACACATCAGTTTTATGTGTACCTCAAATGCGTTTCTCATATTTGAAGAATGCTCGAATTTTATTATAAAAATGTATAAAACGAGCCTCCAAAATCTTTATGATTTATCCTTTCTGTTATTTTGTTTCTTTTATTTTCAATGGTTATTTTCAGAAATCGAAAGGATTAATTGCATTTAATAAAATGTCACTTAAATCGCTCTCATTATTAAAACCGTTACCGCAATTCCCTGATCCATATTTCCTGACAATTGAATTTACGCACAACTCAATAAACAAAGAAGTCGGAAAAAATTATGAAAAGTTTGAATTCCTAGGTGACAGTTTTCTTGAATTAATTGTTTCGGTTTTTTTATTTAATAGATATCAAAATTGCAATACAAATTTAATTAAGCCTTTACTTATTTCAAACCAAAGTCTGAACGAGCTATCACAAATATACAATCTATTTTTATTGATGATCACCTACAATTCATTTCCTAAACATAGTAAATTACACGCTGATTTACTTAAATCTTATTTAGGAGCTGGTGCCACTTTTTTTGTTTATGCAAAAAGTTAATGATATCAAGTATTTATCAGATTTGGTTAATTGGATTGAAGGTTTAATGAAAACTAAAATCTCTAGATCAGCTGATAATGTACTTAAGTTTTACAGTATTAAAAAGTGTTATCAAAAAAGAAAAATTTTTATATCAAACAAGAAGTGACCAACCGTATAAAACTAAAAAAAACTGCAAGCAGAAACTGTATTCAACAAGTAGGTAAATCAATGACAAGGTTTGTTGTTACTTTGATGCTCTGCGAACAAAATCCATATTTCAATGAAGAACAACCAACAAAGGCTAGAAGGCGTATATATTCTAGCCAAAGTTATATATATTTATATAAATATTTACAGCTGAAATGAGCAAAGGAATGTCAATAATTGGCAAGACACAAGCAGATAACACCAAAATATTAAACATTTGTCTTGGTTATCATTTGCTGGATTCATATACAATGGATATTTTTCCAGATAAATTATTAAAAATAAAGACCTGGTTGTCTCTCACATTATTCAGTAGCAACTTAACTGGAAAATTTGAGTAAATATCCCCGAAAAATAATAAATAAAAAAGATCTGAGGAATAATCAAACATAAATACATGAAACATTTGGAAGTTTTCTTATTTATTTTTATAGAAAATTCTTTATAAAAATTCTTAGAATTTCAAGTAAATGAATCTATGTCTTATCAATTATAGATTAATCGCAGTAAATTTGCGTTACCGTGTAAAGTACATTATATTGAAACATCTTTTATGAAACTCAGGTCAAAATAGAAAATAATATACTTCTCACACAAACTTTCCTTTTTTTTAAAAAGGAAAGTCCATTTCAATTAAACTTGAAAATAAGATAAATATTTAAGCAAGAGAATATGTTGATATCATTAAAGAAAAAAGGGGACAAAAGAGAGATAGAAAAAGAATAGACCAACCATGCTGAAGATTGCAGAGTGTATCTTGAACTGCAAGCTGCGACTAGCGATTAGAAGGGTTTTCATTTTTTTCCATGTTTGATGTTTGAGGTTAGTTTTTCCTTTTATGTTATTTCATGTGAAATAAACCTGAAACATATCAACTTTATTTACATGCATTATAGTTTGTTGCAATGTCACAGTTTTATAGTCTACGAATCTACGTACCGGAATCTGTGATTCCATTGCAACCGGAGCAAAAGGATCTCAAAGATGATACCCAGTTTTATGAAAATTTGAAAAATACAATACAAACTGCACAACCTAAACCGATTGCATACTTTGATGAATCTGTAACAGCTTTTATTATTCTTCAGTCAGAAACTGTTATTAAAGGTCAATTATCTTTAGAAATTCAATATCTTTCCGAAAAACATGATTTTAAAGATAATTATAATAATAATTTAAGACGCAATGGAAGAAATATATCTGCACGTCTTGATAATCCAATCTATGAATCAGAAGAATTTCAAATATGGAAATATTGTTTTGATGTTATTCCAGGACGATATTATAGTAATATTTCAATTGTTGCTACGTATGAAAAAGAAAACGATAGTGTATCCACCACGCTAAAACCTTTTGAAGAAGTTAATTTAATTCAAATAGAGGGTGTTGATCTCTTAAATGATTCATGCGTTAATCTCTCAAATAAAAATTCAACAGTTGATGAATCTGACTCAACAGAAAGTAGCTTTAATAGAAATTCTTCAAATTATTTGATAAAATCTTCATTTCAATTAAATATTTCATCGTTATACAAAATGTCATTGAAATCATATAAAACAGAGAAAACACTCGCATGGCTCGATCTTACACCATCCAAAATGGTAAATGATTTGGCAACAAAAGTAACCATTCAGTCAATTAGAATTGAATGTGTCAGTTGTGATGTTTTACCGTGTACTGCGATCAAATTTCCCGTCGATTTATCTTCAAATATACTTCTTACTATGGCATATCAAGTATCTTACGATGACGAATCAACGATTAAGCCTTTGATAGTAATAATAGACGCAATAATTGATGATATCAAACATATAACTACAAAATGGACTTCGAATTTGGATTTATCAAACCATACATTCCCAGGAAGTAACAGCAGTAGTACATTAAATGTTGGTCATAAAAAAAATCAGCAACCTCAATTGTTGCCAGCTGCTAAATTATCAAAACTGAGATCTTACAATAGTTTGGTTTCAAACCAAAACATCCCCAAATTACCACCTCCTAGATCTCTATCAAATGTTTCGGTAAATGGCAATAGTCCAAGTACAAATACTTTGGGGAATAATGTCTTGGCCGGAAAAAGATATTCAAGCATTAGACTAAAATCGGGTTCAAACTTATCGCTAAGTCAACTTTGGGCTGAAAATACCTCACAGAATTCGCAACGTGGTCTTGTTGTTACCGTTAGTGGACCGACAAGGGTGAAATTAGGTGAAACTTTTAGATGGAAAATTCAATTATTAAATAAATCAGTAGATAAAATGGATTTGATTTTATATGTCCAAAGTTCAATTAAAAAAGAATACGAAAAGACTGTCCCGCCAATTCCAATCCAATCAGGGAGTAAAAATGATATTGTTCCACTATTTACAAATAATCAATTGGTACGTAGTTTTTATTATAAGTTCAACAGAGCCGGTCTTGTCAGTTTAACAAATAATTTACGTGTCAGCTTGGAATATGGCAATCTATATGAATGCGAATTAGAATTAATGAGTGTGGAAAGAGGTATGTTTAATATATACGATTTTAAAGTTTTAGATATAACGAGTGGTGACATTTTTGAATGTAATAGGTTACTAGATGTTATGGTTGTCTAAATATTTTTAGATATTTTTGTAATTTAAATAATTAGCTTCACTTATTATTTATAAATCCAATTTCACGTCGAAATCACGATCTAAATAACTATTCAATTCATATTCATCCGCAAATAACCAGCCGAACCAAAGATATCCATTTTCAGCGTCCATTTTGAAATATTTTATAAGTCTAATTACATTTGCAAAAACTATTTTACCTCTCTCAGAGCTAGTATTAAAATTACCACTTTGAGTTTTAAGCCAAAGGTAAATAAATGACATAACTGTGATAGTACCAATATTGAAGCTTAAAGCGTCTTCATTCCTTATTGTCACATTATCTTTCACATTCAAGCTCGAATACTTGGATTCGGAAAATTCCCAAAGTGTAACTTCTCTAACTAAATCCCATTCACATGAATTTAAATCTGTTGGATTAGTCAAATCCTTTATGCGTGAAAGTAAATCTATACTTGAATTTTTTAAAATGAATTCAAAACATTTTTGAACATTTGTAAATTGCTGTTTTGATAAATTTTCAAATGAAGTACCAAAAATATCTTTAATATTGATAGTTAAAGCAATATATTTTCTGTAAGCTGGACATAAAGAAAACTCTGGAATTTCAACAATAAATGTCCTTTCTAAAACATTAGCAGAAGAACATTTCATTGAAAAGACGATTTGTCCTTTTTCATGCGACTGGATTGTACCAAATGGATACAAATTTGAGATCCCTTTTACATTATTATTATCATCGATTTCTTTAAAATCAATAGCAATTTTCGTTCCAAACCAACCACGACTTGTCTGTTCTGTTATATGTAAACTGAAAGATTCATCAATAAGATTTTGTACATTAACCAACAATTCTATAGATTCGCCAGAAATTGCTGAAACTTGTATATGTCCACTCCTTAAAAAAACGGTCTCCGCAACGTTTGATTCACCAGTACCAACTGTCAATTCATTAATTTTATGCTTGATAATAACTGACTCTTCTAAATTGAAAAATTTAAGCTTATTAATAATTGCATCCCAAGCTTTTGTAAATGTGCCATTCAAGAGGTGTAGTTTAGTTTCATCAATTAGTGGTGCATCCAATACATAAGACGCTGCTACTGGTAAATGATCAGATCCCTTAGTTGCAACTGAAGAATATGTGCCATTCATGACGTTGAAATACGGGCGCTCAGTGTGTAAGATACGATCAGTATATGCTGGTAATCTCTTGGTATCATACCTTGGAATATAATATGGCGTAGAGGTTTGTTGCTTTTGATTGGCCAAAACATCTTTATTGTTTGATGCTGGCAATTCCGCTGAAGACGGTGGTGGTGTAGGTGCAAGCCATTTTCCATTCGAATCATTTATAAGTTTAAATGTAGGGGCGAAATTAATTTTTGGCTCTGTAAATCCAAGAAACAACTTCTTTAAATTTATCTGTTTTGTCAGTTGATCATGTTGGGTTATTTTTTCCCATTCGGCATTCTTGACCAATTCTTGAACAACTGTTTGTGATTTTAAATCAGGCGGTACATCCAATCTATAATTAGTATCACCACAGACAATTAAAGCTTTTTGAGCCTCCGTAACGTGCATAAATTTTGATAAATCAACATTACTTACTATTCCTTCAAATTTCTTTTCTTCAATCTTTGAAAATTTAAGGGGAACTGAAGCAGTTCTTATTGAATCGTTGTTCATGATTAATTCAAACATCTCCTGCTCCAAAACTTTATGATAGTTCGAATGATCCACACCACTCTGGGAATGTAATTTTTCTTTTAATTTCGATTCCAGTCTTTTTTGTGCTTCATCTTTAATAGCTGTAACGGTTGGGTCAAACGCTAACTTAACTGTTCTATCTGCCAAGCCAATTTTTTTTTCAATTTTAGCCCAAGAATCCCATCTTTGTTTAATTTGTGATTCATCTTCTCCATGAACCAAATGTACATTTAATATTTGAACTTCAACACCAGGTATTTTGCCAACGGTTTCATCTAATTCCTTGAGTTTATAAGTACATGTATCATCTTTAGTGTTTGAATTCTGATTCCCTGTACATTTTCCAATACCTAAACCTATACCGCCGACTCTAAAGCTTATTGAAATACAGCCCTTATTAGCCCATCTTAAATATCCCAAACCAATAGAATTTTCTTTAATGCCATATATCTGACCATTGATACCATTGAGCTCATCTGCTGTAATGGTTTCTCTTGCAAGAATTATTGTAGTTAGCCCTAATAAGCCGGTCTTATACACAAGTGTATAAGGGTTTGAAGAAATTGCATTTAACACATGCAGCAAAAAATTAACCCACTCATCAATTGCATTATTTGATTTTGAGAAGGATTTTAACGATATAGTTTCTTGAAAATTTATTAAATAAATATCAGCTAATCCTTCTGGATTTTCATTATTTATAGTTTCATCACCTGCATAAAAGAATGATGCCCAGTCTCTGCCACTTTCACCGGCCAATTCTTTCAAATCAGGCGGTTTCATTTGATTCAAATTCCATGTTATTACTCTCAATACAATTTTTTTCTGTTTAACAAGTTCGTATTTATGTTCTTCATAAAATGATCCTAAAAGTAAATCATGTGAAGCGATAAGATTAGATGGATTGAGTAATTTTAGCAACTCCAATGTTTTGCTTTTTATCGGTGATGATTTAGGTTTAATTGCAGTGTCCATTATAATATCATCACTGGTGATTGAATCTTGATCACTGTTATTATTTTCTATTATTAAGTCATCGGTAACTTTATTTCCAGCATTTGTCTTTTCATTTTTCTTTAAAAATTGTTCATCCTTTCGATTAGTAACATTACTTTTTAATTCGCTTTCAGTCTTATCAACACTTTGTAATGTTGAAGCTAGTAAATAAGAATTATTTTGAGAATCGGAATTTTCAGGTTGCTTTTCAGAAGTTTCGGATTTTGCAGACTCTTTGCCAATTACATCCAATAATGATTTGGATGAATAAAAGTTAGACATAATGGCCTTTTATTGAGTTGATTATTCTTAGTAATTATAGTTATATAATCACGAAGGATGTTTTGAAAGAGCAGTTTCTTTTAATAAAACAATGTTATATATGTTGTAGAATAAATTAGGCTAATCATCTCATTTAGTTTATGTCATTTTGAGCGAGAGCAACTATATTTTTCAAATATCGATATTGATGATTGATGTGTTAATTGATAAAATCATGTCGCTTCTATCTTCTATCTATATCTTGTATCTTTCAAACCGGATTATATATACATTTACATAACTTTACATTACATTAAAGAATTAATCAATATCATCACTATTCATTGAATCTGATTTTTTAATTTCTTCGGAATTTCCTACTTCTTTTTGATTAACTTCTTCATCTTCTGTATTTTTTGTTTGTGTCATTCCTTCTGATGCATCCTGAAAATTAGTTTCATCATCATCAGTATTTTCTTTGCTTTCACCACTGTTTTCCTTTAATGTTTCTTTATCAGCTGTAGAAATCAGACTATCGTGTATAGATGTTCTTTGATTTAAACTTTGAGAGCTCAGTCTTTTCACACCAACACCTACAACGCCAACATCAACGCTCGAATCAGTATTTGATTTTGCAATTACACCAGACCATCCGTTCCAGCCTTTACCTTCGGTTGCGTTAGAATTTGATTCCTCTATATTTTCGGATTCTGTGACGCTTGAACTCTGAGAAGTTGGTGTGCTTTCAGGTTCAGGAGTTTGTTCAATTGATGTTGACACCGGTTCCATTTCTTTATCATTCAAATTATCTGATGATTCAGTTTCATTGGTCTTACCAATCAACCAATCATTTTGCCATCCGTAAACAAGACCATAAATTTCCTTTTCACTCCAAACACCGATATTAACAGTATACCACATTTTTGCCTTCAATTCAACAAACTTTGCCCAAGAGCTCCTAATATAATCATCTAAATCAATTTTTGAATTTAAAGTATTTGGATTAATAGATGCTAAATATTTAAGCAATTCAACAATTGTACGATACCTATTGGCACAATTGATACATAATGGATAATCTACTTTATTTAATTTTTCCTCTGGATGTGAATCTATACGCAAATGATAAAGTCTTGAAAAATTCATATCTTTTCTTTTTTCTCCACATAAACCACATGATGAAGTAACTGCCAATGGTGCTACATTTTCAGGATGAGAATTTGTGGCATTATTAGAGGCAAATTTGAATAATGTTGGATCATAAGAACTTGCAGCAGTATTCGTAGAGAATCTTGATAACGAAGGCATACATTCTTTATCAGCATCCGTTTGTTGAAGGGATGTTGGAATTTCATTTAATGAATCATTTGGAATATATTTTTGTAATGTTTGACTTTTCCATGCTTCCGTTGCAGCGCTAAGAGGTTCAATATTTACTGACTTATCCATTAAGTCTGTTAAAAAGGATTTTCTATTCCAACGTAATTTTAAAGTTTGTAAAGCAGGTGCTTTATCTAATCTTAATTGTTCATCTAATTCTTCTAATAATTTTAAAAAGAACTTGGAAGTCCTTATATCAAAACCAGAAGATGAAGTTGATAATGTTTCTGAAGTTCTAGACAATAATGCATCGCAAAATAATCTAAATGCTGGTAAATCAAATCTTAATTGATTAAATAATGGTGTATAAATCGGACGCTCATTGAATGGCGTTAATAGTTTTGAACTAAAGTTAGCAGATGGTGGAATATTTTTTTGATCATTATCTTTTATTGGAGATATTAAATTTAAATTAGAAAAGTTTTTATTATGATTTTTTAAATCATCATTTGGAGTTTGAACAGAGTCTAAATTGGATATTATGCTTTTTAAATTAGTAAGTTCAGATTGTAAAATTTCAATAGTTGTATCCTTTTCCTTGATGGTATCAGATAATCTATCATTCAATTGTTTAATATCGTGTGCATCTTTATTAGCTTCTTTGACTTGGGAATTTGCCTGTTCAAAAAGTTCTTGTGTGATATTTTCAACTTCTGTTGATAATCTTGTAACTTCTAAATCTGCATCATGTTTTTCCCTACGAGCTTGAACAAGTAATTGTTTTTGTTGATTTAGCTGTTTTGTCATTTCCACCAAACGTTGTTGTAAGTTATTTGAAAGTTCTGTTTGTTGAAGAAGTTTTAACGACAATTGATTTATAATTTCTGTTTCTTCTGGGGTGGAACTAACAATAGTCGTTTCTTGAGTTTCTATTGTTGCTACTCCCTGTACAGTTTCAATTGTAGAAACTTTGGTATTATCAATCTGTTCAGGCATAATTATTTACAATGATTTTCTTTTCTAAATGATTGCTTACTCAATTAAAAAATACTATACTACCACCTAAGGTTATTCTTTACATATTTTATTTTAATTTACTTAACTACACACAGTATACAATATTACAGCACTATTACAACAACCGTTTTTATTCAAAATTGATTTTTGCCAGTATTGTTACGTAAGCAGGATTACGTAATTTTATTTTTTATTTTTGCTATTTTTTATGTTTTTTTATTTTTTTTTAAGGAAAAAAATTTTTATCTGTGAAAATTTAATTAGTGAAAAATATTTTTAATTGATTTGAAAATAAGTAAAACATTATATCTCCTTTGTTATATATTTTTTTAGTTTTGGGAACAGAGGAATTTCTTTAACATCCACTCAATATAATTAAAAATAAGATTAATCCACAATGAGAATTTACAGTTGTCATTTTTGCTCATCTCCGGTTTATCCAGGTCATGGAATAACTTTTGTTCGTAATGATGCAAAAGAATTTAAATTTTGTCGTTCAAAATGTCATAAAAACTTTAAACAAAGGAGAAATCCAAGAAAACTTAAATGGACTAAAGCTTTCCGTAAAGCAGCTGGTAAAGAATTGGCTGTTGATTCAACATTAACATTTGCTAAGAGAAGAAATGTTCCTGTTAGATATAATAGAGATTTAGTTCAAACAACATTAAAGGCAATGTCTAGAATTGAAGAAATTAGACAAAGAAGAGAACGTGCTTTCTATAAGAATAGAATGAGAGGTAATAAAGAAAGAGCTTTAGCTGCTGATAAGAAATTATTAGAAGAAAACCCACAATTATTAAAGATGAGAGACGTAGAATTAAGAATCAAAGAAGAAAAGAGATTGGCAAGAGAAGAAAGACAAAGACAAGAAGAAGAACAAGAAGATCAAGATGAAGAGATGGATATTTCAGGAGAAGAAGAATCAGAAGAAGAAGAAGAAGAAGAAAAACCTCAAACTATTTTACTTACCAACAAAAGAAGAACCAAAGTTAGATTTTAAATTCTTTAATTTACTTAATTCAGTTTCATTTAACTATATTAATTCATCGGCTTATTTTACCTGTATAATTTGTTTTCGTTAGCAGTTTTTTCCTACACATTTATTTTTTTATTACTCAGTTATACAAACTATCGCAACATTTTCCTATTTAATTTGTTATATACACTCTTTGTATCAATCATAATAAAATAATACTAGAAAATCGAATTAAATTAATCTTATTATTCCTATTTCAAATTCTAACTATCACAATAACTATCAAATGTGAGAGAACGCAAGCAATGTTTGTTTGTCCTCTATAAGTGGTTGTGGCAAATTAATGACGTTTAAATCAATAGCTTTCAATATGTAACTATCCGGAGTTTCTGAAATCATTGGAATTATTTCAATATCAACAACTAATCCATCAGTAATATTACTTCCCTCTTCATCACCAAAGTCTAGTTCGATCTTACATGTCGAATGGTCAAATAAACTCTCAATGTGAATTACTGCTTGATCGGTTTCATATTCTATTATTCTCCCTATTATCCTGTAAAAGTTAGTCGAACCCAATCCATTTAAGCGATTAAAATTATCAACAACAAGTTTTCCCATCAGCTCATGACCCTATAGAGATATTCTTTTTATGATTCTTTTTAACCTTCTTGATCCATGCCGGTGCACATGTTATCCGCGTAGTGAATATCATTGCACCTGAGACCTGAACACTGAGTGTGTCTAGTGGTGATGTTTTGTCGCACTGAAAACTGTCAACCATTTTTTGTTACTTTTTGTCGGTGCATAAGACATCCGCATGGTAACGCTTATTGCACCTGAGTACTGCATGTGTGTGCAGTGTCGTTTTGTCGCAGTGAAAAGCTGTCGACGATTTGTGTTTCTTATATATAGTGTTTTAGTGGTTTTCTCTATACAATGACAAACATCCTAATTATAGTTATAATAGCTATACGAGCAAGATAGTATGTTAGTCGAAGAGAGTAAGTAATATACTGTTAACAGGTACCAGTACGTATTGCCTATTTTATTTAGATATTTCACTCAACAAATCAGAATGACTGTCTTTTTACCAACTCAGCTCATAATCCGAATTTGCTGTGATTTGTTGAGCGACAGGCAATTTATTTGCATATTCTGACAATCCAGAGTGTTTCAGATCTATTCCGCAGAATATAGAATATAGAAAATGTCACATATACAAATATGATTTCGTTTCTAAATTGATTATAAACTCTATATTCTATTATTTAAATCAAAAAAAAAAAATACTACTTGGTCTCTAACATTTTTCTCTGAGACTGCTAGAATCCGAAATTTACAACTTAGTAGACATATATAACAGAATATAGAGTATATATTCTGAGAAATACAGAAATATAAACTATATATGAATCAATACAATAACATAAAAAGTGCGGAATATAGAATGTTGCAAAAGCAACTGAAAGCAAATAAAATAGATCTTTTTAATCTGTTTTGCCTTAACTTCTTTCTCTATTTTCTTTAAATCCTATCCCGTCTCTGAACGATTTTCTTAATATCCTTCCTTTAATTTTTGTATTTTTTTTTTTTGAAAACCAAATAAGAATTTTTAATGTCACCATTGAAAAAATCCACACCTGCATATTTCCATTCAGATTCTCAAGGCTCAGCAAACGCTCATCTTTCTACGATTACGGTTAGACTATAATCAAAAGCGGAAAAAAGTCACCTCTTCTGAAGAAGACAAAAAAAAAGCCAAAGTGACCAAAAAACTAAAAAGAACAGCAATACAAAAAGATAAGATGGCAACAAAAAAAGCCGACATTTTGACTTCCAAGAAAATGAAAATTGGTCCAAAGAGTATTGAAAATACTTGAATGATACATTCGATTATATGCTGTCAAACTTATTGAAAATGCAAAAAACTAATTCTTCAACAAACTTTGAGCTACAAAGAATGGTAAATAGAGAAATCTTCAATGATATTGGAACTTTTAATGAGCTTCCTTTTCTTGTCGGAAAAAAGCCAGACGATTTTGTAACCATTGAAAATATAGAAGATCACAATTCATTGACATTGGAACAAGTCAAAACTTTTCTTGTTGGTTACGGTAAGCCCATTGATGGAGAAGAATCAGATCTCAGAAATGATTTGGCTTATACATGTGGTCTTCCGCCAAGGTCTTTTGTCAATATAAGTAAGAAATCCCCTTCTTAATATGGATGTATATTCAATTGCTTTTAATTTTTTGATTTTAACTTGTTGTTTTGTTTTAAAAGGTTAGTTTTGAATTTTTAGTAACGAGCTTCAATTCTAGTGTATTTTACAGAATTGTTTAAGGTTACATCATCTTCTTTGTCTTAATCAATGTTATATAATTTTATATAAGTTGACTGAATGTTATTCATTTACAGCAATGTTAGACTCGATAGTCAATATTATCCATTGATGCCAAATCAGAGAAACAAAGCTAAGTTTTTCTAATGTACCAAACCTTGTGATAATTTGATATTGATACTCACTACACTAGAATTGCATGTACTATGTGAAAATAATTGGACTATGCGTGAAGAAATAAAGGAGAGTCACTGTTTATATAATGAATTTGCAATTGAGTTAAAGTTATTCCGCTAAATTTCATTTAATAGAACCTTTTTTACACTGTTACACCCATCAGTTCAATAATGGCACTGTTACGAAATTCCCAATCAACAATTTACTGATTTTCATTGTTCGTTTACTAGCATTTAATGCTTGAACCACCAATTCTTATAAATTTTGCAAACGAAATTACTTTGAGAAACCTAGTTAACTATTAAAAGAATTTTCTTGTTACCAGATCCACCACTATATGTAAGTTTTATCAGTTAATCTTAAATTTTATTACAACCATATCACATATAATTATATCAAATCTGTTAGTGCTTCATCTTTTCACATCTTTAACCTAAAAAAATGCTTCACCTCAATGCTGATGATGAAAAAAAATCAAGACATTAGATTTTGATAAAACTTTTTAATATGATTAATAAAAACATAATCAAGAGGACCCTGAAATTTTGAATTAAAAATTCAGAATTCCCAAATTATACTATACTGTATCCAATGTGTACTCCTTTCTTTATAAATAATAAATAAAGGCTCATTTTAATCCTTGTTTTTCTTCACACAAGTTTTTTTTTTTAATATCTGTCTTTAGTTGTTTTTTATTGTTTTCAAATCTATAAAATCTACTCATAGAAACTTTCGGATGTCTGAAGGAAGAAACATACATCCTGAAAAATCAAGTTTTAGTATGCAGGATCTAGAAGATCCTGAAGTCTTAAAAGCCTTGCTTCAATATAAAACTGAAGGACGATCAAAAATTGCCACTTCTAAGAATAACATTAATGATGCTAAAGAGAAGATAGAGACCGTAAAACAGGAGGTTGCAGTTTATGAAGAGGATATTGAAGATGCCCAAACAGACATCAAGGATGCTAAAAAAAAGATGGCAAATCTGGAAAAGACAATTTCAGTTCATAAAAATAATATTGCCGATGCCCAAACAAATATAGAGAATACCGATGACATTATACTGAATTTGTTGTGTAAAAAAGATAAAATATAGGATTATCAAGTTCCTATATTCCGTGGAGTAATTGAATATAGAATATTGGAATATTGGAATATAGAAAAAGCAACTCTAGTGCATACACACGGGTATCTAATAATTCAGTTTTCTCTTTTGTTGAGGAAATATCCTAGCTGTATATATAACATCAGAATTATCCTTAAGTATAACCTGTTGGGCTTTATTTTGGACGATGTAATTACTTACTTTTGTATGGAAATCATAAACCTTATAAATGAGCTATATAAAGATAATATTAATACTTAAACTTAAGAACATATTTCTCATCACCTTTAGTAGCAAAGAGATAACCTAGACAAGTAACCGCTAATAGGTTTAATGAAGCATCTACCGTATAGTATAATATTAGTTGTTACTTATTAGCGATAAAAAACGTCAATACTTTAATTTTTTCATGTTCCCAGAGTCCACAGTCCGCTTTAACTTTTATCCTTTACTGATTCAACGCTTTTTTTTACATTTAAACATCTAAAAATTCCATAAATAGAATTTAATATCCTTGGTCTCAAAAGATATATGAATATTGCTTTGTGTTTTTGATATATCATTTTGAAGGGAGAAAAAAACGAAATGTTCAGCACTCATTCATCCACTATAAAAGCATCATTTTCTAAAGTTAATCGAAGATTCATTTCTGACAATTTTCAAGCTGGTGATTACGTTATAATTACACCATTAAAGAAAACCGTTACTAAAAAGCAATGGTTATCAAGGCCTTTAAAAGATCTTCCCAACGCTAATGTCAATCTTAATTTTGGTAAGATTCCACATTCTGATTTAATAGGCGCCTCTCCACTTGGTAAAGTTCATACAATTGAGACTCGTAATAAACTTGCAAAATATATATGTTCTCGTCCAACTCTTGAACAATGGATCACACTATCACAGCGTAAAGCTCAGCCAATTTATTCATTTGATGCACAAGCTATCGTTGCTTTAACTGATTTACATATTGATTATCCAGACGCTCCAACTGAAGATGGTAGTAAAATAACTCCATTACAATTTTTAGAAGCAGGTACGGGTCATGGAAGTTTAACGCTAGCAATTTCAAAAGTTTTACATCCTGCAAATGCTTTAGCCCATTATGCAAATGATTCGAATTTACGTGGTGCCGTCTTGCATACTATTGATTGCAATGGGTCTCATAGTATTACAGGTAAGAGAACATTAAAAGGTTTCAGAAGAGGAATGTATTTGAATAATGTCGAATTTCATGTGGCTGATAGTCCAAGTAGTTGGGTCACTACTGATGAAGGTAAAGATTGGTTAGAAAGAGAAATAATTTCTAAAAAAGAACAAAATTTGGATTTTGATTCAGATGATAAAGATGCATTTTTATCAGGTGTATTTTTAGATATGCCAAATTATCATGAAGAAATGGTTAAATTAGCTCCTTATGTTAAAACAGGTGGTTTTATAATCGTTTTCTGTCCTAGTATTACTCAAATTGTTGATGCAATTGATGCGATTGCTGAAGAAAATGAAAGATTATCAAAACTTGAAATTCCAACTTCATTGCATTTAGAGCATGAACGTACTGTTCAATTATTAGATGGTGCAGGTGGTGGATTAAAAGAATGGGATACAAGAAGAGCTTTTATCAGAGCTACAGGGAAAGTAGGCTATTCTGTTCGTCCCAAGGTTGGGGTTAGAACCGTTGCCGGCGGTTTTGTTGCAGTATGGAGAAAATTAGGAAAAGATGTCAATTTAGAATTGGAAAGAGAATTAATGGAAACTTATGAGGGAAAACCTGCAAAATCTGAAGAAGCGGAATTAAATGAAGATATTGAATCTGGAGAATCTGAAATTACTGAAGAAGTTTTTACTTCCTCTTCCAAAACGACAATAAAAGTTGAATCACAAAATGAGTCAAAAGATCTAAAAGTGTCAACAGAGGAGAAGGTAAATGATTTTCAAAATGATTTTTTATCAACTGATCCAGATGTTTTTGACGATGCTGCAAAAAGATCGGATAATGCTGAACCTAATCCTGAAGAACAAAATTATACTGCATTTAATAAGGATGCATTTATTAATTCTGACACCGTGGATGCTATAAAAGAAGAAAACTCTGAATTTAAAATAGAAGAAGCTACCTTGATTCCACATTCTGTTTTACATACAGTCCATCATTCATGTCATGGCGACCCAGATGTTCATGTTGGTTATATAACCGATGTTTATATGCTAGAAACACAAGTACAGGATGATTTATCAACACCTGAACTGCAAAAGTCACAAGATTCTTATGAAGATACTGTTGAACAAATCAATCCAACTAATCCACCTGAAATTACTGAATATAATGAACCAAAATATGAAGACGGCGGACCAAAGTCATGGACTAAGCATAGTTTTTAAATAAAAATTACATATATAGACTGTACATAGATAATTTCAAAACTTAATAGATGTTAGAACTAAGCTTGTATTTTAAAATTCTTCAAGTTTTGAGGGCTGTGCAAAAAACTGATCCCAGATACTTTCAGTACCCGTTTCAAGCATCAATTTATAAACTCTTCTACCTTCTTTATTATCTTTTTTCTTTGACTCGGGGGATTCTACACCTGCCTCGTTTGGATTAACTTTGCCAGGACTTGTGATTTCAGCAAAAGGATAGGTTGCTGCAAGTGAATCATGAGATGAATGTATTGAATATTGATTGGATGAAACAGAATGTGGTTGTACATGAGGATGTGCCAGAGTCTGAGTAGAATATTCAATATTCGGTGATTGCGACTGGGTAGGGTATTTCATCAAATGGGTTGGTATTGGATTAAAATCTATATTTGAAACATTTGAAGATTGATTTGGATGATGATTCGGATGGTGGGAAGCATGTCTAGTTGACTCACTTGTTGCATATTGACCGCTACTGGATCCTAATGTTGATGAGCCTGTGGGATATAATTCAGTATTTGGTCTTAAATAAATGGGAGTGCTTCCCTCCTTAGGATTATCTTTGTTTGGCAATCTACTGAATGATCTGGTACTATCAGGAGAATCCGCTTTATAAACTTGTTCCATAAATTTTTCAAAATCAAATTCGTTCATATTCCAGAGAGGAACGTTACCATTAATATCTGGAGTTTGATTTCCATAACTATTAATGCAGAAACTTCCATTTCTTGAATCTGGAGTGTTAACATTGTCCAACGATGTGTATAAATCTATGATTGGATTTTCAGTTTTCATTCTCTTTTTATCAGCGCCGATTTCTTCTTTGCCGATATTCTGTTTCTTTTCTTCGGAATTAATTAATTCAGGAATACTTACGATCAATCTTCTCATGTTCCCTGTCATGTGTCCACCAGGCTGTAAAATTTTTACTTCATCTTCTGATGGCAACCTGTTCATACTATGAGAAGTGGCTAAATCATTTTTATCCATTTTCAGCTTTTCAAAGAATTCTGGGTATTTTAATTTCACAACAGCTTGGCTTAAAATAGTCAAAACTGCAAGACATTGTTCAGCTGCATTACATTTATGAATTAAACTCTTTAAGATGATAGTTGAATATGACGTCAATTTTTGAACTTCTTTTATTGTAGTTGAGTTCTTCACAACATCGCTATTAAATATTGAATATAAAAAATTCATTTGTGCCATAAAAACATTTTGTGTAACTGCCCAAGTGTAATTTAATGCGCCTCGACTGTGCAATTTATAGAAGAGGTTTAATGTAGCCTTTGCAGCATCATAAATATCCAATAAATCTTTGGTCGTTAAGACACATCTATTAGGTGATAAACCATAAAGCATCATGCGTGCATGGTAATAATTTAAATCAAAAAATTCGGTTGTAAACTCACAATTCATCAATTTTGAAGTTTTAGGAACATTCATTTTCCAACTATCTAATCTATAGCTTATATCTGTTAACCATGATTCTAATGATGAAAATATTCGAGGTATTTCCCTATTATCGTATAAAATACTTTGGATTTCTGCTTGTAATCGTCGAATTTTAAACATTGTCAATGCAATTGTTTTGTAAGAAGGCTGATCTAGTTTAGCTTTAAAATATAATGATTTCATAGTAGATTCATTAGTAATAAATTGATCATCTAGGATTGAAGGTAATAATACTTTAATTGATTCTTCAGGTATCCCAAAGGGTCTGCCAAGATATACACAAATTTGTCGATCTAAGGAATAACAGCACCAAAATAACCTTCGACGCATATCAACAGTAAATGCGTTAGTTAAGTTATCCAATGATGGTTCGTTATGTAAACCTAAATCAACGCATAATCTCAATGATGATCCTAATAAGTACCAAACACCAGGAACACAAGGTCTCATTAGTGAATATAAAGTCAATGATAACATCGCTTGCAATGCTTCCAATCTATTTAAACTAGAATAAGCTTCTTCAATATGCAATAATGCTGCATTCTTAAAATTTTCAGAAATTTCACCAGGAAACTGTAAATGCCAGATACTACTTGCAAGTGCAAAAACTATGTTTACAAAATATAATGCCTTTCTAAATCTTCGTGGAACATCAACTGCCGCAGAAAATTCAAAAGGATCCATATCAGGATTAGCACCAGTTGCAGCATCTAATAATCTAGTATATTGATAGTACCATGTATCTTGTTCTTCAATTATTGGTAATGAACTCAAATCGATTGGAGTATGCATAGATGCAAATGATGAAGATTCAGGAATCTTACCATAAATTGGAATAAAATAACTTTTAAGAAATTCTTCACGATGAAATATTGGTAGCTGTGAATTCGATTGAGCAAAAAATAAAGATAAGAAATCCAAAGCCTGTTGTTTTGGTGGTAATAATGCAATATTTTTCGAAAATGAAGACATCAAACTCGTGGTCGGATCGATTGGTGGTTTAATTATAGTTGTGGATGATACTCTCCTTTCTTTATCTCTACTATCATTATCTTTAAAATGTAAAGCTGCAAACATCAATTTTGAGAAACTTATTCCATTTCCGGAAAATGTCGTTGGTCTTGATGAATCATCATCTTTTGAAGTTGATTGGTAATTATTTATCGAGTTGATAATTTCACGGTTTTGCTTTATGTGATCAGATGAACCATTTATTTCATAAAGATCAGTTTGATCATTTGGTGTGCATGTAGAAGATCCGTCTATTTGATTTGACTCAGTGGTAGACATGTTGCTAGTCGTATTACTAGTACTTTCTGTCTGATGAGTCTTCACTTGTACAGTTTTTAATCCCTTATTATCTTCTACTTGTTTTTCAAGTTCGGCAACCCTTTTTTCTAAGTAAACGATATAACTTCTTGGAATTTCTCTACCAGTTGCTGGATCCATAGAAACACACTCAGTTCCTGCTTTTTCACAACCTTTGCATTTTGGAAAATCGTGTGAACATTTAATTTTCTTCTTTCGACATCTTTTACATGCAGATATTGAACGGTTGATCCCCACAATCTGGTCTGACATGAAAGATATGATCAATCAAATTATTTTTTAATAAATAAAAATACTGTAACCTGTTACAATGAGTGAGTTGTATTATAAAAAAAAAAAAAAGTTGGTATGCAACATTTTTAACAGAGACTGTATGCTGTGTCCGAAATCCGCATTTCCTCCTTAACCGGCCAGCACATTAGATCATCAGCTGCAAGAAGCAAGAACTGAAAGACAGAATCTTGTGCAAGGCGCAGCGCGTAGGGCAGCTTTCAAACAAAAAAAATGAAGGAAAAAAAAAAAAGAAAGAAAGAAAATTGAAACCCGGATAAAAGAGCACTCACGGGATTAGGATACAGTGCTCATTAAAGTGATCATGACTCAATTTATCGAAATGGAGCTTTAAAGAAATATAAAAGAATAAAAAGTAATTTTAAAAAAATACAAAGGTGTAAAAGGATTCAAAGTTTAAAATATTTTAAATTAAACCCTGTATCTAAATTCCGGATTTTGAAAATCAGTCAAATCAGCAAATTCAACATTATCAGGAATAATGTATTTATCACCTAATGCGACTCTTTGTTTGTCTCTTTTTTTATTTTCACTAATATTGTACCAAGTTAAAATAATCATTAGAACAATAGTGGCACAATAACAGCCAACAGCCCCTGCCTTGGCATTATTATAATCTGGAGCATCGGATGCTCTAAAAGTTTGTGGACCAATAACATTTCCAGCAGAATAACCACAAAGCATAACTGCTGTAGTAATCATCTTTTTGGTAAAACCTGCAGTATTTGAAGTGATACATGAAGTAATTAAAATTATACCAACTGGTGAAATACCGAAAATCCAATAACCGACTAATGCAGCCCAATCATTTGAAGAAAATGCAAGAACACAAATGAAAGCCAGAATGACAACACAATAACTAATAGCAATTACCATTCTTGACTTAACAAATCTAGTAATAATTGGAAGGCCAGCTAATGCAACTAATTCAAAAGCACCAACTGGCATTTTATATAACAAAGCATCTTCAGTCGAAAAACCAAAACTTTTGATAATAATTGTACCAAAACCTGAAATACCACCATTTGGAATTGCAACTGATAATGAGAGTAATAGATAAATATAAGATCTTGGATCTTTTAAAACTTCTCTTGCTTGTTCCCATTTAAAAATCTTGTTACCATAACCTTGATTATTATCCCTAATCCTTTCAATTACAACTTCTTTTTCTCTTTCAGACAACCATTTTGCTTCAATTGGGGTATTTGGCATAATAAACAAAATAAGAAAACCATTGAGAATAGTCATTAATCTAATGATCAAAAATAAAATTTTATATGATTCAAGGGAATAAGATTTATTGTTAATATAAAGAGCATAAGAAACTGCACCCAAAAAAATTGAACCCATACCATTAAAACCATAGAAAATACCAGTACGACCAAAATGTTCATTATGCCTATAGTATTGATTTAAAATAATAATGAAAATTGGAGCAACGAAAGACTCTAAAAATCCTAAAAATGTTCTTAAAAACATGAAAGCAGCATAACTTCTTGGAACACAATGTAAACACTGAATTAAACCCCAAATAATAATAATACAAGATATAAATTTAATAGTTGGAACTTTTGGTAATAAAACAGCAGCAAATGGAGCACCAAATAAATAACCTAAATAAAAAGCTGAATTAGTCCATGAATACATTTGACCTTTCATATGATAATCTGGTTGAATACCCATAACTGCAGCAAAACTAATACCTGTTTTATCCATAAACTGGTTCATATAAAGGAAACAAAATAAAGGCATAATAATCATATCTAATTTTCTACGAACTTTTTTGTCTTCTTGTTCAGAAACTTCAATATGACCATGCTCTCTTGCAAAAGCCAATGCCTCATCTAGATGTGCATCATCATGAGCAATATGGACAATTTTACCAGATGGTGAAATAATTGTATCTAATTCTGTAAAATTATTGTTAATAGAAGTAACGTGAACACTGGCAATCTCTTTTTCTTGATCTGAATATTCTTCACTCATTGTATTTTTATTATACTATCTCAAAATTTTATTTACTTGTAGAATGATAAATACAAGGAACAAACAAAGGGAAAAAAAGGTTAATAAATATTGAGAAAAATAATCTCTTTTTATAGATAAAAGGTTAAAAAACAATTTTTGAATTTAATAAGAGTTATTGATAAAACAACTAACAATTGAACTTGGTGAAAGTTGTTATCGGTTATTGCGATGCAACGATAATCTACCTGTCAAACTAATCTGTTAAATTTCCCTTTTAATTCTGTCTAAAATTCAGCACTTATCAGAAAAATAGCTATTATAACATTCTACTTTTTTTTATTTTGTTTAGCTGTTTTAATATAGGTTTACAGATAAGAAAACGGATTGAACAAAGACATAATGTTCCTCGGTGATGTAAAAACGAAAAATTAAAAATCTAATATCCGCATGTTTAATGATCTCTTGACCGCACTTAATCCCAATTAGGCAAAAATGCAAAAAAGATCATGTTAGATTAATGAATCAAGTTATCTTTATGTTATGTTATTAATTTGGTTATTTTGATACTATGCCGTGGTTGACATATTTACAAATTGCGGTTTAAATTAAAGCATTTGCGGTTTAGTTCTATTTTAAAAATGTTTTAATCTAAGTATAGGTTTTATAAAAAAAATTGTTATTTGGTGTTTTTTTGAATGGAAAATTCTTGAATCTTCTATATTTTATCTTCTATCTAACTTTTTTTATCTTAATTTTGTCTTTCTCGACGGAAAAATGAAGTCGAGGAATTAATGGTAAAAGAAAATAAAGTCAAATAAAAATTTTCTTCAGTTTGGTTTTTCAAAAAAATCTGTTGCGATTGATTTGAAGGAAAAGTGAAATATTTCATCAATTTCATACATTAAATAATATAAAACCGACGAACTAAAATTTTTTATAAAAAAGTTACAAAATTAAGGTATGTATTGTTTACACATTAGTTTAATATTTATTTATTAACACATATTATTTTTAAAATGTTACACTAATATTTATATAAACAAGTTGGAGTAGGTCTATATGCATATTATTTTTATTATTTTCATCAAATGTCTATCTATTTTTCAATTTGTCCGACCTTTATCCATTATTTTTCTCTGTACCTTTATTATATTCATCCCATGTTTGATCGATTACTGAATTCAGTTTGGGTATTTTCTGGATATCATATTCATAACTAAAAGGTACTAACTTATATATTTGACTTTTTGGATCAACATATATCATTAAATTACCTGTATATTGATCTCTCGCAAATGAAAGCAAATGCTGTGAAACGGTAAGTGCTTGCTGTGGAGTTACAGGTTTAATACCTGCATTAATTAATTGTTGCTTTAGTTGTCCAATATGAACTGCCATTACGGTTTGCGAAATATCTTTAAGTTCATAATGACGCCAAAGATCTAACAATTTTGTTTCACTATCATCAAGTTCATCTATTATAGCATTAGAAGAAATATAAAAAATAACTATTTGTAATACGACAAGACTTGAAAATAATTTCCATGTTGAGCTCCTGGTATTTTTACTCCTGAAAAGATCCAATATTGACATTTTTTTCTTAAGTTTAACATTTGTGATATGATCCTGTATTATTTCATTTTGTTTAGTCGTTAACTGATGAAATGGTGGTGGCTTTTTGTCAATATCTTGAAAAAAAGCTGGTGGTTGTATTTCTCGTCTTGCCAGGTTGCTAACCTGTCTGACATATCTGACTGTTGGCCTTATAGAGCTCCATCTTTGCACCTCTCTAATAAACATTTATATATATATTGAAAACTATTAAATACGTTTAATGCAGTGGTATTCTAAATAAGATAAAATAAAATAAAAATAAAATACAATAAAATGAACTAAATATAATAAAATAGAACAATCTTATCAAAGGACATGCGTGCATGTAAAAAAAGTTGAAAAACCAATTTTTTCTAGTTTCATGTTATATATATATATATATACGTATAGAAATGATCGGAAAAAAATAAAAAAGAGTCAGACGCGCCTAAAAACACAAACTACGCAACTATATACATATACATAAACTAAACAATTTATTAAGCGAACAGCCCAATGCCCATCGGCTTAACTGCTTAAATTGGTAAATAATACATAATACATTATGGGAACCAGAATAATACGCGGAAATACTTTTTAATAGGGAGGGAGCATTTTTTTTTTGACACTTTATAAAATAAATGCTCTATATATATAATAGATAATAGCCTCAGTTTTTATATATTATATTATTTTATTAGTCAGTTGATTCAATTCAATTTCCTTTTGTTTTTCTTTTGTTATTAACCACAATGGAATTTGCTGATACATTTAAAGAATTTGTTGCTGAATACTATTTTACTAAGTCAACATTGGATAAAATAAAAGATATTCTTTTTATCTATGTGATTCACAATTACTTATTTTACCCCATAATATCAACAGTCTATGGTTATGGTATTTTACGGACATTTCAATTTGTTTATTCTTTTTTGGTTCAAAAATCTTGTTCATTTTTCTTTATGATTCCTGCAATTAAAAAGAAAGTTGATAAAGAAATTAATGATACTAGGAAAGTATTAGAAAAAGAACTCATTATTAAAGCTAATGATGTTAATCATCATATAATTCCCTCAAATGGTTTGTCTAAAGATCAAGTTATGAATCAATTAAATTCTTTAGATGATTTGAAAAGTGTTGCTTGGAAAGATGGAAAAATTTCTGGTGCTGTTTATCATGGTGGTGATGAATTGATTCAATTACAAACTGAAGCTTATCATAAATTTGCAGTTGCAAATCAATTACATCCAGATGCTTTTCCTGGTGTTAGACAAATGGAATCAGAAGTTGTTAGTATGGTTCTTAATTTATTTAATGCACCATCAACTGGTTGTGGTACAACTTCTTCTGGTGGTACAGAATCTTTATTATTAGCTTGTCTTGCAGCTAGAGAAAAAGGTCGTATTGAAAAAGGTATTACAAATCCAGAAATTGTAGCTCCTAAAACAATTCATGCTGCAATTTTTAAAGCTGCAAAATATTTTAATATGAAACTTAGATTAGCTGATTTAGATGAAAATACTTTTACTGTAAAAATTTCTCATATGAAAAAATTAATAACTAAAAATACTGTTATTATACTTGGTTCAGCTCCTAATTTTCCATATGGTACAATTGATAATATTCCTGAATTATCTAATATTGCTATTAAATATAATATTCCTTTACATGTTGATTGTTGTTTAGGTTCATTTGTTATCGCTTATTATGAAAAAGCAATGGGTAAACCTTTACCATTTGAATTTGATTTTAAATTACCTGGTGTTACATCTATTTCTTGTGATACTCATAAATATGGTTTTGCACCAAAGGGATCATCTATTATCATGTATCGTTCTCCAGAATATAGAAAATATCAATATTATATATCTTCTGATTGGGTCGGTGGCATATATGGATCACCAACCTTAGCTGGTTCACGTCCAGGTGCTTTAACAGTTGGTGCTTGGGCTACAATGGTTTATTTAGGT
Source organism: Pichia sp. PB3310 (assembly GCA_023629255.1). Taxonomy (NCBI): domain Eukaryota; kingdom Fungi; phylum Ascomycota; class Pichiomycetes; order Pichiales; family Pichiaceae; genus Pichia; species Pichia sp. PB3310. The sequence continues at coordinate 71,421 of JAMAJE010000039.1, read as the reverse complement.
GAATCTGGTTATGTTAATGCAATTAAAAATATTTTACAAACAAGTCAAATTTTAAGACATGCAATTGAAAAGGAAATTCCAGAATTAGATTTAATCGGTGATCCATTATTATCTGTTGTAGCATTTAAAAGTAATATTATAAATGTTCATGCTTTAGGTGATATGTTAAGTAAAAAATATGGTTGGCATTTAAGTTCATTACAACAACCAGCGGCATTACATTTGGCAGTTACAAAATTAACAGAACAAGCAATCTCTCAATTAATTGAAAATTTAAAAGAATGTGTTTCTGAATGTGTTGAAATTGTTAAAAATGATGGTCCAGAAGCAATTAAGAGTGATACAGCACAATTATATGGTGTTGCGGAAAGTATTTCAACTCGTGGTGTTGTTAATGAACTTGTGGGGTGTTTTTTAGATATTCTGTATAAAACCGATAAAGAAGAATGATTCCATATATATAAACGAATAGAATGAAATTATAATGATATGTTTTTTTATATGAATTGTGTAAGTATGAACTGAAAATCTATAAAAATTAAATTAATGGTAAAACAGTATGTATCATATCATCGCCTATGGTCGATCTCATCGCCTATCCAAGAAATGGGAAATGAATTTTCTTACATGTTTATTTTATATAATTTCTAAGCCATATTAAGTCATATCATATCTACCTTTTCAATTTTTTTCTAAATTGATGATTTAGGATACTATCATCTATAAGTATACCAGATCGAATATGTTAAGAAGAAGTTATAGTACAGGACATGCAGTTTTACAGACACTTGATGCAATCCAAAACAAACAATTGATTCAAACAGTTCCATACATTGCCGGAGAATTCGGAACTGATTCAATTGGATCAAACAAACAATTCCCTGTTATAAATCCTTTTAATGGATCAATATTAACAAATGTAACATCAACTGGTGAAAGTCAACTTTTATTTGCGATTAATAATTCTGCAGATGCATTTGAAAGGTTTAAACATACGACACCGAGATGGAGAAGTAGACTATTACGTAAACTTAATGATGAAATTTTAGCAAATGTTGATGATTTAGCAAGAATTATAACATTAGAAAATGGCAAACCATTAGCGGATTCAATTGGTGAAGTTAGATATGGTGCTAGCTTTATGGAATGGTTTGCAGAGGAAGCACCAAGAATTAATGGATCAATTATAAGTTCAGCTGATCCAACTAAAAGAATTTCTTCATATAGATTACCTATTGGACCCGTTGGTATTTTAACACCATGGAATTTCCCATTGGCAATGATTACAAGAAAATTAGGTGCAGCAATTGCAGCAGGTTGTACAGCAGTTATTAAACCAGCATCTGACACTCCATTAACTGCTCTGGCATTTGCACAAATATGTCAAAATGTTGGCGTTCCTGCTGGTGTTGTTAATATTGTGCCAGTTGAAGAAATGAGAACTCCTGAATTTGGTAAAATTTTTTGTGAATCACCTGAATTGAAAAAAATTAGTTTTACAGGTAGTACAAATGTTGGTAAATTGCTACTTAAACAAAGTGCAAGTACAGTTAAAAAAGTTTCAATGGAGTTAGGTGGTAATTCTCCATTTATCGTTAGTGATAAAGTAAAAGATTTGGAAAAAGCTGTTGATGGTATGATTGCAGCAAAATTTAGAAGTAGTGGTCAAACGTGTGTTTGTGTAAATAGAGTATATGTTTCTGATTCAATTTATGATGAATTTGTTGAAATTCTTTTGAAGAAACTTGATAAAAATATTAAATTAGGATCAGGTATGGATCCAAAAGTGACACATGGACCTTTAATTCATGAACGTGCTCTAAATAAAGTGGCTAATCTTACAGAAGATGCATTAAATAAAGGCGCAAAGTTATTGTATGGTGGTAAACAAAGACCAGATTTAGGATCAACCTTTTATGAATTAACAGTTTTAGGTGATGTAACGCCAGAAATGGAAATTTACGAAACTGAAATTTTTGGACCAATCGCATCTTTAATCAGGTATAATGGTTCGATGTCTTCTGTTGTTGCAATGGCCAACAGAAACAGAGAAGATGTTGGGTTGGCTGCTTATGTTTTTAGTGATGATGTTAAAGAATGCAAAATCGCACAAGAGGAATTACATGTTGGTATGGTGGGTGTGAATACTGGTCTTATAAGTGAAGCAGCGTTGCCATTTGGTGGTGTTCGTTGTTCAGGATTTGGCCGTGAGGGAAGTGTTTTTGGAGTAGAGGAATATACTGTTGTTAAGAGTGTTGTAGAAAAAATCTGATTTTGATGATATATCTTTATAAACTTTCGGTTCATCCTGAAAAAAAGATAAAAAAACAAGTACTTCTTTAGGTTTTGATTTGGGTTTAATAATTTAAATTTTTCATGGGCTTTTTATTGTTCTTGTACAAACATACGACTTTCTACGTCATAGTAAGATAATCACGAGTTAATTGGAATAATTTAAAAACTTCAATTTCTTCAAGAAGGAGTAAGTAATAGCATTGTGTCGTATATATTATATACTAATAGTCTATATTGTAATTATTTTTTTTTCAAATTATTTTGCGTTTACGTAAGCAGGCTCGTTTTGTTTTAGCCGAATTGCATTTTTTACATTTCTGTCATGAATAGACTGAGCTGTAAACAGCAAAAATTGGTGAAAACGATTTAAGAGACTACGAGGTTTTCACGGGCCACCACAGGAGAAAAATAGATGGAAGGGCCAGAAGAGGAACACGCAAAGACAGGTATAAAGTCAAAAAGCAAAGGCAGAAGAATGTCATCCTTGTCCAAAGGTTTTGGCATAAGTGTTATTGACACTTCCACCAAAGTACAAAATGGCCAAAATTCCACTGATCCAACTCCAGCTGATGCTGATACTTCAATCCTAAGTGAAAATTCAATTCCTTCGGTCATCGATATCGCAAATTCCTCCTTAGGTCATGACACATCTATTATAAGTGCTTTGAGTGACACCGATTTACAAGATACATTATCAGATATTGAAGGTCCAGTTGATGTCTCGTTATCGACAATAACTTTGCGACGTTCTTCATTTAACAAAAATAAACCTTTGCCATCTTCTCCAAATTTGAATCAGCTTAATAATGGATATGAAAAAAAACAAATATTCCCTCAAAGATTTAGATCAACCCCATCGTTGTTGCATTCTCCACAAAGCAAAATGTCTTCACCCACGATTCCTTTGCCCAAGTCAAATACAAGTTCTCCATATTTGTCACAATATGCACGAAATCCATATAATCATAAGTCACAAACCGTTACAAGACTTCCACGTCGTCGTAGTACACAGCAATTAACTAAAAAACAAAAGGATAAATTATATGATGACGACAATGATGATACCTTTAATGATAATGATCATGATATTTTCATGTATAATGTTCCAATTGCATCTGCAAGTTCCTTGAGAATGTTTCAACATGGAAATGAAATACAATCAAAAGAAGCATTAAGAAAGGCATGGAACGAGTCAGAATCAAATTTAATCATACCCCCATCTCCTTTACCAGGTAAGCTAGCTGAGGAACAATCACATCCTGTTTTTCAAAGCCCATTGGATTCAATACCTTTACCTACTCTACCACCTCCTTTGACTCCAACTGCTAATCAATCTTTTCAAAGTCCTTCTTTAAAAAAGAATCCATCGTTTGGTGTTTTGTCACCAACTGCTCAACAGTTATCAACATTTTATGAATACACATCACATAATCAGGCAGAAGATGAACTTAGAAAACGTAAACAACAGTCAACTAAAACAACTGCTGATCCCGCATTAATTAAAACTTTAGATGATTTATCAATGGCATCTGCTGAAAAATTATCTAAGCTTTCGGTGACTCGACCTTCGTGGATCCCCCCGAAAAATGAAATAGAATTGCACAATCATGAAAAACAATTTAAAAAAATGATTGAAAATACAAGTAAACAAGCTTTGAAAAATTCAAAACATCAAATTAAAATAGAACATGATCGAATTATAGGTGATGCAAGATTAAAATATCTATCAGAAAAATCAATTTTAACAACTAGCAATTGTGGTGAAGTTAGAAAATATATCCTAGTCACTGATATTAATAGAACTATAAAGTATTCACTTTTTAGGAAATTATTAACTTATAAACTTGGTCCAAATGCTATGTTATCGCCACCATTCCAGAAGAAAAATAATACAAAGACAGACATTGAAGATTTAGAAATTGAACCTTTATTTAAAAATACAAGTTTTCAATTATCAGAGTTTGAGATATCTTGTTTGCAAACAATATTACAACCAATTATAAGACCTATGCCATCTAACAGTGTGGATGTAAATAAATTACCCAAAATTCCTGCCTTACCAGTCCAAACTTTTTTGACTGAATTTGCTAAAATTTCATTGGTGCTTTTGAGATCTGGTTATACAGCACCCCAAGTTAGGGATATAATTTATTGGTTACATGCACATATTTTCACAGTTAAATTTAAAGATGGATTTACAAAATTGTTATCTAAACATTCAGTTACAAAGTTATTTAAAGAATTTAAAGATGATTACTCAATCTTAACAGTAGCAACAGGGTTAGATGTAATACTTGATTTACCAGAAAAGGTCATGTGCAAATGTATTGAACTACTATTGGTATTTTGGTGTTTAGGCGGTGGACGTGGTGTTAAAATGTTTACTTCCATTATTATATGTATTATTAGAGATTATCATTTTGGGTGGAATAATTTGCAAGTTATTTTTCATTCAAAGGCGCATGTTTATATAGGTGAAACAGATGCTGACATTGAAAAATTCTTTGGGCATGTTCTGAATCATTATGGCCTTATTGGTTAATAAAAGCTATAATTTATCTATTATTTATTTATATATTTATATTAATTTATATTAATTTTGTGTTCTACAATATATATATTTGCACCAGTTCCTAGTATTGTTTGTTTAATGACTGAACAAGCTAGTAATATTTATTTAAACAAAACTGGTTTACGTAAGATCGTTCAAAAGATTTTTAATAATAAGTTTTCCTATTCAATTGGCTAAAGTATAAATATAAATGTTAATTCTAAAAATTTTTAAAGTCAATGACAGATGCTGCCATTTTTTGGGAATGACAAATTCCTAAATTAATAATAAAAAGATACAAATTTAGGTTTTTGTAACTAGGCTAAAGCAATTGGCTCGATGTCATCCTTTGAATCGTCATATTCTATACCGAATTTCTCAAAACCTAAATAACCTTTATTAGAAGGTGTGTAGAAATATTGACGTTCATATTGTGTGAATTCTTCATCTTTTGCAAGTCTATCAAGCAAATCAGGATTAGATGTAAAATAACGACCAGAAGCAATTAATAATTTATCATCTTCATTTACAATAGATTCTAATTTATTGATAAATGGTTTATGTAAAAGTCCACCAGCTCTTACAATAACACCTTTCCAAAATAATCTTGGCCAAGAAAAGTCAATAGTAGTAGACTCATTAAGATCACTTGGGTTACCTTTAATTCTTGGTTCAACTAGAGAAACATAAGCTAATTCTTTACCTTTATCTGCACGCTTTTGCAATTCTGAAAGAATATAACCCCATGTAATAATTGGGCTAGTTTCTGAATTGATACCTAAACTACCTTGAAATTCCATATATGGAGAGAATCTAATACCAACACGATGAGCTCCTACTGCTTCGCTGATTCCATCAACTAATTCAAGTACAAATCTTGCCCTATTTTCAATACTACCTCCGTACTCATCTGTTCTTTGATTAGAAACTTCATTAACAAATTGATCAATAAGATACATATGAGCAGCATGAATTTCAATAAAATCAAAACCTGCTTCATCAATGGTTCTTTTTGCACCAGCCACAAAATCCTTAACCAATTGTTTAACTTCAGCATTGGATAATTCTTTCAATTCAATACCTTGAGCCTTAAATTCTTCTTCGTTTTCTTTACTCATATAAATTTTTGATGGAGCAACTGGTTGTGTATTAGTCAATTTTGCGACCATTGGATTTGAAGCTCTACCAACATGGACTAATTGTAAAGAAATAGCTGCACCATTATTATGAACTTCGTCAACAATTTTCTTCAAAGCTTTGACTTGTGTCTCAGTTTCGATTATTGGTTGACCTGGATAATAACCGTAAGAAGCAAGTGGAGTGGCAGCTTCGAACATTATTAAACCTTTGCTTTCTTTTGCACGTTGACCATAATATTCTAACATTGCATCTGTAGCAACATTTCCTTTAGCACATCTTAGTCTGGTACATGGAGCATGGACTAACCTATTTGCCAATTCAACATTGCCGACTTTGATAGACTTGAAAAGATTAGATTTTGATAATGTCATAATGATATAAATGTTTTGGTTTCAGTTAACCGAAAATATTATTTAATCAAATCGATATACTAAATGATAATGTCGTTGATGTTTATGATGAGGATATCAAAATATATTTATATTCAACATGAAAAGCCATCTATAGTGATTACTAACTTCATTTCTAAAGTATATTAATAAGCTTCTAACTAAGCACGCGGAAATAGCAAAAGTTTCATGACAAGCTCCGACAAGCGGCCTTCTGTCGGTACGTACGGGTTGAGTTTCAAAGTTCTTATATGCATGTGTGCAGACCAAATGTCTAAAGTGCTAATTCGTTCCTAATCCTTTCCTAATCCTTTCAAAAACGCTAACTTGACTTCCGAGTTTAATTCTTTACGTCTATTAGTCCATTATAAAAGTTATGAGACCAAGCAGTCACAATCATAGATCACAAGTCACACCCCAAAACTCAAAGCGAAGAAAGAAAGAAAAAACGAAAAAATAAGAAATAAGAGAAATAAAAAAATAAAACTTCCCGTTTGGGAAATCATGAAAATTTTTAGATTTTCTATTTTTTTCACCTAATGACAAGAGTAGAGAAAGTAATACAGTAAAGTAAGTCTGTAGGAGGTAATATCTGTCTTAATTTGATAGCTCTTTTAACAAACCTTGAATACTCATGCTCAGACGATATACGCATTTTACAAGGTACTCTTGCGTACTTATCCCATCAGGAATAGTAATTCCATTAAGAAAAATTTCGACTGCACAAATTACGTTAGTCAATGAAGATGCAAAGAAACGTCGAAGACTTACTCATGAAGATTCTAAACAACTGGGAGAGTTAAATCGACAGAATTCTAAACTTGCAGAACAATTTGCAGCCTTGAAATCCCTTACTCAAGAGGTTCAAAATGTTATTAAAGCCAAAGAAGAAGAAAAATTAAGAGAGGATATACAGAAAGAGACAAATCTATCCAACAATAGTACAGACGAAACCACAGAGGCTGATATAGATGAAGTTTTCAAGTCTTTGAGTATATCTTCTTCAAGTGAAACCCTAGCTCCAGAAAAACTACTGCCTAAGCATGACCAGACAACTAGTAAACCTTTATCAGATACCGAAACTAAGACGAATTCAATGATTAATATTAATGACGAAAATGATTTATTGACTTTATTTCCAACGCCAAAACCATATATTCCTCTTCCAAAATCAATTACTAATGTTCTAACACCCGAAGTCTTATCAAATATTACACAAAAAGAAACAGCATCTTGGGAACCTGTTATTGATGCATTATTAAAAAGTGATATGTGCAACCCATTAACAACGGAAATTATACAGGATTCATTTACTAGTTTTGATTTCCATAAGCTTATCACATCGATACCAAGAACTCAAAAGACACAATTAGTTGAAAAATTACATGAATTGGCTCTATTAAGTGGCGTGTTGTGGGGTAATGTTACAATTATGAATGATTTATTGGCATTGTGTAACTTATTACCTATTGAAAAGGCACATATGTTAGTTAGTTTGCTTTTACGTGATATAGATATGGGAAAAATAAATGATTCGAACGAAAGCAATGATGTTACGGTTCATGAGGAAGATAAAATTGTTGCTAATGTTACAACAAAAGCTATTTTATTAAACCATTATGCAAGATTATCAGATGTAGATAAAGTTCGTGAATATATCAGTGAATTAAATGAGTTGCCAGATTCTAAAAATCCAATGAAAACCTCACCGGTCATATATACATCAATTATGCAAATGTACATGCGTTTGAATAATTATAATTTAGCAAAGGAGACATTCGATACAATGAAATTTTTATCATTATCAACATCACCATCACCGCGTACTTATACATCCATGATTTTATTAGATACATTGAATAATAATGTTGAACATGGTATTTCAGTCTACAACGAAATGATTGAAAAAGAAATAAAAGTAGAGCCTCAAGCTTTATTAGCATTGGCCAAAGGTTGTGGTGCACGTCGTGGATTGGTTTCTCAGGGTTGGGAATTTATAATTGAGTATTATGAAAATGGATATCCGGTTGATAGTCAGGTGATGGAAATAATGATGTATCTTGCATATGTTGATGGTGATTTACCATTTGTTCGTGGTATTTGGATGAATATTTGTGAAACTAATACCAAATTAAGCGGACATATCGAATTACCTCATCCAAAATGTACAAAGTGGTTGTTTAATACGTATTATAAAATCGGTGATATTGTTCAACAAGCTAAAAATGGTAAGTCTCATATGCCTGTTGGATTAGTAGATCCGAGAGTTTCCTCAATCAGAACTAAAGTATTAGAATTAACTAATCTGAAATTTCATGCTGATGCACCACCTTTATTACCATTAAAAAATTTTGATGGAGCTGAACAAAAATTGATGTTAAATGAAGCTAGGGCTTTGTGGAAGTATATTTTATTAACAGTAAATAAGCATTATATTGGTGAAGAGCTAATTGAAGCTTATCTTTATGTTGTCGGTAGATATGGACTATTGGAAATATTTGAAAGTGAATGGAACAGATTGACATTTTTTGATACTGAAGGTATAGAACAGATTGAGGGCAAAGAATCTTCTTTTGTTATTGAAGAACCACCGGTGACTGAACCAGAAAATGACGTTTTTGAAGAAAATGATAGTGAAACAACTAATGTTGTTCAAAAAGAGCCTGAACTAAATAAATTAGGGGTTGTTAGTATACCACGCTCAGATAGATTATACAATATGTGTATGCATATTGCTAGACATCAAGGTAGTTTATCATTTGCACAGAAAATATGGACAGAACGTGGTATATATAGAAAAAGTAGTCGATTCCAGAAAGTCTCTATTGAAAAACAGGATGAAGCTGATTTTAAATTTGCTAGGTTAATGCTTAGTACGTTAACTCATACCGGTAATGTCGGAGATGCATATAAATTAGTGCTAAGTTCACAAAATAGATTTGTATGGACCAAATATCACTTGAAAAGTTTGCTAATATTATGTGAGAGACTTGGATATGTCACCTTCACTAAAGAACTTGTTAAAGTCACAAAGAGAGGTGAAAAATGGAATCGTCGTCAATTGAGGAAAAGAAACTAAGAACTTGTATATATTGTAATAAGTAGAAACGCTTTTATAGACATCATCCTGTCAATTTATTTTACCTTAGTGGGGGGGAAATACACACAAATTCATGGTTCATGCTAACTAATTAGTATTGCGTATTGTGTATTTGCGCCGTTTTTTTTTGTCTCCTGGTATAAATATTTTTCCTTGTTATGTTTTATATTATTTATATATATATAGACTTTTTAAAAAACCATATCTGATCCAGGGATTTCTAATACTGCAATAAATATATTTACACAATATGTACAGTACCACAGGATTGGCTGTAGGTCTGGCCATAGGAGTCCCTAGCTTTGTGTTCATTACTGTTGTTGTCGCTTTTTGGTACCGTCAAAAAGTGAAGTACAAAAAAGACTTAGAAGAACATCAGGATATTGATGATTATGATGAATTCAACGATTTAGACTTAGATAACATTATAAACTCACCACATGACAATCATATCATAGACTTTTCAACAGAGGATCTTAAAAATCAAAATGGAAAAAATACTGATCTGGAAGGAATCAGATCAGATGAGAGTAATGATCAACCTGAAATTATTATAAAACATGGCTCATATTCTTTCCGTAAAAAATCTAAGATCATGGGTTTAAAAATGATTAATAAAGATTCTTCAGATGATTTAAAACAACCTCCAAGCAAAAATTCAATACAGAAATCAGCATCACCTGAAAGGGGAATTTCCAAGCAACAAAGTGATCACAATTATAAAGCATATTATGAGTCTATGTTACCAATTTTTGATGGAGATGACAGATCATCATCAAATGTTAATGATCTGCATGAGTTAAATGCTCCTAATACGCCATTAAAGAATAATAAATTAAGATCTGGACAAACCTCTTCACAATCAAGTATGGATTTATATAAACTACTTCAAGAAGATTCATCGATGTATCCTGGTACAAGAATTCCCTCAGGAATGTTAATAGAATCACCCCTTCGTTATACAAAGATTAAAAGTCAATCATCTTCCTCATTAAAAGCATCAATCAATAAATATAATAATAAAGACTTTGAAAGTCCGCAAACGCAAGAACGTAATTCTTATATTTCACCGTTTGATACACCACCATCTGGAAAGAGATTAGACTTGAATGATGCACATGATACTTCAAGTATAGAAGATGATACAGCCTTTGAAAATATTCCCCAACATACCAGAAACAAGTCAATAGAAATTTATGATCATACATTAGATACCAATGAAGAAACTGATTCACCAACGCATAATTCCTTAATGAGTACCAATTTACATAGAAGATTAAATTCCGGGGATAGCCGAATGATTGTTGAAGATGATAGAGCTGAAGAAATGTATAATCAAAGTCGTAGAGAATGGCTAGATAGCTACAGAAAGATGTAATTATCGTTCAAGATGGTCTCCTGACTCAAATTTTCATATTTATTCAATACTATTTAGATTTTGTAAATCTGTAAAAACACTTTATGAAAAATTTACATTTAAATGGCAGTAACTTATAACCAAAGGTTATCACAACTCATGGAGAACATTAAAAACCCCAGAAATAAAGTAGTACAGTTTATATAAAAACGAAGACGCAAAAAAAAATAAGTAATAATGCATAATGTTAATGCATATCCAAGCGAATTTTCAAACTCTCTTAATACGCAAAACTTCATTTAATTTCCTCCTAATGATAATTATTATCCCAATACACTGAAGCTTAGAAATATATTTAAATATAGACAAAATGGCACGTATCCAGGGTCATGCGACACATAAGAAAAGGGCAGGCTTACTGACTATTACTGAAGATACTTTTCCTGCAATGTTGATATGGAGATGTGCTGACCCACAGGCAACTACTAATCTTGTCGAATTGGCATTAGATACAGTAAGCTATCTAAAGGCAACTCCACCAACAAGTGATAAAATGATGTTAAAAATAGGTATGGGAAATAATAAAGAGTTACTTTTTGGCTTTAATAGTAAAAAAGTTATGGATGATGTAAAAGTTTCAATACAACAGATTATTGCCAGAAAGAAAACTTCAATTAATCTTGAAACTGAAAAGAAGAAAGAAGCTACTAATGTTAACGCTGATGTTCTGGGAGCGGTTACGCCGGTTGCTGAATTCACAGAATCATCCGTTCAACCAGAATTAGAAAGAGGCAATGAGCCAGATTCTTCAAATAGTCAGTTACCTGATGATTCAGGTGTCAAAAATGATGAATTTTTAGCTGAACTATTAGATAGTTCTAAATTAATTAAAAATCTTGCATTACAGCAAAAATTATTGAGGGATAATATTAAGTTAATGCGTACATTCACAGAAGCAGTTATTAAAGAAGGCATGGAGGCCGAAGAGTTTTGGAAGAGTAGAATTCATTTACTTCGATCTTTCGCAATTCAAAATAATCAGAAGAAAGGTCCATACAACGTTTTAAGTACAATTAAACCAGTAGCATCAAGTGACAATGAAGTCAATGTTAATGTTACAAGGGATAAAATCAAAGAAATTTTCAAACAATATCCAATTGTCCGAAAAGCTTATGATGATAATGTTCCAAGAATGTCTGAAGGTGAATTTTGGTCGAGATTTTTTAGTAGTAAATTGTTCAGAAAACTTAGAGGTGAGAAGATTAATTTGTATGATCGTGGTGATGTTACATTAGACAAATATTTGTATTATGATGCTGATTATGATGGTGAAGAAGAAATTGAAGAAGATGAAAATGTTGATCATATATTACACGATGAAAAGGCACAGGAATCTTCTAATAAACAAACTAGAAAGAGAAAACTTGGTACAAGTGAAAAAATGGCCAAGAGAATAAAGGTTAGATTATTTAATGAAATTGATACACCAATACCTAAATTTTTAGATATTGAAGGTAATAAGGAAGATGATCCTCAATTAAGAGGTAACAAACCTGATATTACTATGAAAGATGATCAAGATCCACAATTAGTGGGTATTTTAAGAACAATGAATAGATTAAGTAGGAGATTGATGGCTGATATAACTGATGTGACGCCAGTTGTTAATTTAGACAAAGAATTTGAGAAAGAACTGGAGCTAGTGGATTTGGATGAAACCGATGAAGTTGAATATAACGAGCTTAAATATACTCAGACGTCTAATGTTGCATCAAACATTGTTCCCTCCGAGCTTTTAGAGAAAGTTATTAACCAATCTAATTTGAATCCAGAACCTTGTGAATATGATGTGATTATTAAAACCATGAAAGAAACTTTCAACACTGAATTTGATCTTACTTGTGCATATACAAATATGAAAAAAGAGGGTAAAAAACAAAACGATGCTTATAAAGATATTAATAATATTGTTAAACAAAATGCAAAACAATCCCAACAGTCATGGAACACCAATCTAAAAGAATTATTAGGATTGCCATCTTCAGCTGCTACTTCATCGAAATCAGAAAATACAGATTATGATATAGGAATTAAAATTAACCTTGAAAATAAAAAAATCGAAAGTGTCAAATTAACGCATGCAACATCAATTGAATTTTTAAGGCAATTTTGGACACAATTCAACTTAACGGCTGCATCAACACCAGCAACCGATCCAAATTTCAAATCTGATCTAATTAAATTAAGAAAATATTATTTTTCAGTCAAAAAATGTCTTGGCCGTGTGGAAGCTCAATTAGCAAATTGCAAAGATTCCAATGAGAGAATAATTGAAAACAGGATGCTCAATCCATTGGTTCAAGCTCTTAATTGTGCACTAAAAAAATATGAGGATGCAATTGTTACTCTATAATCATATATAGAATAAAATAAAATAATGTTTTTAATTTTTTGCTATAAAAAAAAGCTAAAAAAAAATTTAATAAGGGGATTTTAAAAAAATAAATAAAAGAAGTAAAGAAATAATAATAATTAAAGAAAATAAAACGATCGGGAATCAATAAAATTTAAGAGAAATAAAAAGTAATTTGTATCACGAAAAGTGCATCAAGATGATGTAGTATAATTATATTTTTTCAAACATTTTTCATATTCATCGTCAATGAATGAAGAAACATAACAAAGGTCAATGTTACAAACACCTTTTGCTGAACAATCAGGAGTAAATGGAGACCATCTCTTTGCGTTACCTTCATATTCTTGCAACAAGGTGGTATTTGATAACATACCTTGATAAACTCTATGCCAGTAAGTAGCATTTAATGGAGCAGATTGAGGCCACTGAATTGGGTAACTAGTTCTTGGTGAATATTCAAACTCCCAAATTGGTTCACCATCACTTGAGAAGGTATCATTTAATCTAGTATAGTAGTTGAAAACATTCATAACTTGGAAAGTTTTGGTATCAATTTCATAGTATCTCCAAGCAGGATTATTTTCAACCCAAGGAGTAACAGCTTGGGTGATATATGCAAAATTAACGGCATCATCTTCAATATGGGATTCAACAGTACCATTATTATTTTTATATAGAATTTGGAATTCATCTCTATGAGTGTGACCATTGAAAATATGAGCAAGAGTATATGGTGAAAATCTTTCAACTAAATCAGTAAATAATTTAGCTTGAGGTGGAAGCATAGTTTGAGAAATTGGAATATGGAAGATTAACCAAACTCTTTGATCATTCTTTTCAGCTTCTAATAATTCACCAACTAAAAATTCAAAAACACCAAAATAATCAGGATCTTCAACAGTATTAATATAAGCATAATCATTCTTTTGATACCAAGCATTTGAATTAAAAGCAACAATTTTTAAACCAGATTTAAGATTAACAGAATAACCAGTGTAATGAGTTTTAGCAACTTGAGCTTGATCCCAATCAATCCAATTAAAATCAGACCATAATTCTGCCATTAAGTCAGCGTTCCAGTCAAATTTAGCTTGAAAACCGGATTTATATGGAGCTAATTGACCATATGGGAAAGTATCATGATTACCTAAAACTGGATAAACAGGAATATTATTAAAAGCATTTTTAATATCTCTGAAAATAATAGTTTCTGCTTCAACACATTGTTCATAAGAAGTGTATTGAATTTCATCATGATCAACCAAATCACCAGTGAAAATAGCAAAATCAAAAGAAATATTATTCTTCTTTTGAAAATTACCAATTGAATGTAATGAAGAATTAATTAAAACTTCAGGAGCATCACATTCATAATTACCAAATGTTGTTGCAGGAATTGAAATATTTTTTAAAGAAACAATTTTTTCACCTTGATGATAAGTACCGTCAGCATCATAAAAAGAACCTTGGAATAAAGCAGAATATAAGTCATCAACGGATGTTACATTTGAAGTAATCGCACCCTTTGCTGCCTTAGAATGAGGAGTGCAACACATTGAAGTAGTACAATTTGCTTCTGCACCAACAGTATAATCTAATTCAATATGAAAATCAGAAATATGTAAAACTTTCATTGTGTCATTACCAGGAATTAAAACTTTATTAGCCTTTGCAGGTTTTGTATTATTCCAAAGATAAGAAATTGAAAGATTTTGAGGTAATTTTGGAAGTGGACATTGATTACCAGCTTTATAATAACAAAAATATTCAGCATCGATAGATAATGGATTAATTAGTGTTAACATATCAGCAAAATTAGAACCGGTTGTTGAGTTATCAGCGGTATTTCTATGATAATTTGTTGCACAAGTTGATGCAGAAAAATTACCAGTATTAAGACACCATTTTTCATAAATATCTGGAATTAAATCAGGTCTTGAAGCAGCTAAAGCTTTACCATACATTAATCTTGATTTACATTTACCACAAGCATCAATATTAGTTGAATTATCAATATTTGTTAAAACGTCTAAAGCAGATTTAATAATTTTTTGATCATTAACTGGTCTTGACCAATCAAAATTTTGATTAGTTAAATCCATATCATTAGAATAAATTTCTAATGGTACAGCTGAAACAATTGCAGCTAACAAAGAGATAGCAGTAGTTGTTAAGAGCATCTTCATTGATAATTTTTTGGTTATAGAAAAGATTATTAAAATTGAAAGGAAAAGGAAATAAATAAAATATAAAAATATATTTTCATAAATATTTAAATTCATTTTAGTTTCATATTGGAATTGAGTCTGTATTTAAGTTTAAATTTGGTTATATGAATGAGCAAAAAAAAAGTTAAAAAAATATATATTAAAGTATTATGAATGATTGAAAAATTTCTATAATTAATACAACAAAAAGAATTGAATAATAGAATCGGTATAGTTATAATAATTTGGAAACTGATATTTCTTTTCTTGGTATTTAAATTGACCTAATTTGGCAAAATTGATAGCACTCGGGGGTACAAAATGCGTTTAAACGTTTAGATATATAGCAATAAACTGTTTGTAATTAATTTTTCTTCCTTTAAAATAAAAAAATGGCCGTTTATTTGAAATAGTCCTGGCAGGCTGTACTAACTATTTTGAAAAATTTATGAATAGATTTACCGCAACTTATCTGAAAAACTAATATTAAAAAAACAAAATGCCGATGGCTAAGTGCCAAATTAATGCTAAGCTAGTATTAAGGTAATAATAAAAAATAATATTCATGTTAAAAACGTGGGTATTTTTCCACATTTGGGAACTCTATAGATATAGATAGATACCAAATAATCTTAATGCAGTAGACGGTAGACAGTGGAGATGGGTTACCTATTTCCGCGGATAAATAAATTTATATGCACTATAGACAGTATACTATATATATATACGTACATGCATAATATTTAAATTCTGAAAGACTGGAACACGAAAGACTTAATATTGCAGATATATTAAACAATTCTATATATATATATATCGATACTAGTAGAAATTGAATTACAATAATATTAATTAGCAATGTATATTTAATTGACAATATTATAAATAACTTAGAGTTAAACTGAAAGACTTTTTCTTTTACTTTCTATTTGCATTTTTAACATTTTAAATTCACTTCCAATTAATGACTATGGAATTGATCTGATCTTTCTATCAAATTATAAATAAGTATTATAATCAAATTTACTAATAATAATTACAAGTAGAATTGATATTATATATATATATAAACTTAACATGTTACATACAACATACATATTGTTTACTACTTACTACTACTACTACTTATTACTTATTGCTTACTCAGAAAACAAGCGCGAGAATTGCTTATTAAGCTTAGGAAAGACATATTACATATTACATATTACATATTTATAATATAATATATTATAATATATATTATATTATCCTATGCTATGCTGACTATCTATTATAAATCAGTTTATTGAGTGTGTGTATTAAGATCAATTAATTTGCCTTGTCTGTCCCTTCTTTATATAAAGGTAATAAAATCTTTCTATATAATTTATGCTGTTTTTCTTCTGGTTGCATTTTCAGTTAGATATATTAGAAATACAGATCAATTGTAAATATATATCAATTGGAAAGAATAAAAATATAAAATAGCAACAACAATGTCTGAAAAAATTGAAATTCAAAAATTTGCTAATAAAGATGGTGAATTTAAAAGATTACCTTCTTCCTTTAGAAATACCATATCTGTAAATGGTCCTCATTTACCTGAAATAAATAGATATCATTTGTATGTTTCTTATGCTTGTCCATGGGCTCACAGAACTTTAATTACAAGATTGTTAAAAGGTTTAACTGGAATAATCGGTGTTACAGTTGTTCATTGGCACATGGATAATAATGGTTGGAGATTTGCAACAAATGGTGAAAAAATTGAAGCTCCTGATTCAACTCCTGATCCTTTATATGGTTTTCAAAAACTTAAAGAATTATATTATAAGGCAAATCCAAATTATGAAGGTAGATTTACAGTTCCTGTTTTATGGGATAAAAAATTAGAAACAATTGTTAATAATGAAAGTTCTGAAATTATTAGAATTTTTAATACTCAATTTAATTCTTTAATTTCTCCTAATTTTGCCAAAATTGATCTTTATCCTGATAATTTAAAAGAGGAAATTGATGAATTAAATGATTGGATCTATCCAACTATTAATAATGGTGTCTATAAAGCTGGTTTTGCAACAAAGCAAGAACCTTATATAAAAGAAGTTACAAGTGTATTTCAATCTTTAGATAAATTGGAAAATATTCTCAAGGAAAGGCATGATTTAATTCAAGAATATCTTTTAGGCGATATATTAACTGAAGCAGATATTAGATTATATACAACTTTAATTAGATTTGATCCTGTTTATCATCAACATTTTAAATGTAATATTAAAATGATTAGACATGATTATCCTCATATTCACCGTTATTTGAGAAACTTGTATTGGAAACATATTGCTTTTAAGAATACAACTAATTTTGTTCATATAAAATCACATTATACCAAATCTCATCCTGCAATTAATCCACATGGTATTACACCTGTTGGTCCTTTACCAAATATTATGCCATTATATCCATAATTATTAATCTATGAATTAATTTAAGCTTTTTTCTTTTACTTTATTTTACTTATTTTTTTACTTTACTTTAGTTTTACTTTAGTTTACTTTGCTCTTTGTTTTACGGTTTGTATAATGAGTCTATATATACATATGTATATATATATATATATATAAAAAATAAAAAATTTTGCTTTTATCATCCCTTGCTTGTTTTAAAAGTTTCCCAAGCTTCATTTAAAGTAATAAATACACCATTGGCAATCATTTTATTCTCCGTCGACTCATTATTACTGATTTTGTCAGGATGTGTCTTAGCAACAGCTTTCATATAATTAATCTTAACATTTTTATCTAAGACTAAATCTGTTAATTTAACTGGCTTCCAATTTAACTCAGGCCATAATATATTTTCTAAACTACAAATTAATGCACGTATATTGTCCTTATTTCCTAATCTCCAATTGTTTAATTTCAGTTCCACTTGATCATGTAAATTAAATTTTTCTTCATCTTCACGTTGTTTTTTATTATTTGATTCTTTTACACGTTGAAGTTTTTCATTATTTGTAGGAAGTATTGGACGTGATTTAGATTTTATTGTTGGTTTTGATGCTAATGTGGAAGTTGATGATGATGAGGTCTGCATTGGAATTGGATTAAGCATTTTATTACATCTATTTTTACCATCCATTATAGATTTTGAATTTTCTCCTAAACTAATTAATTTTTCATATGCTTCCTTTGATAATTTCCATTGTTCTAAAAATTCTAATGCTTCTGCACGTTTTATCATCAATTTTATCCAAAAATTCTTAACTGACTTACCAGGTTCAATAAAAATCATTGACATTTCATTAACTGATAAATTATTAGTTTTAGATTTAATTAATTCCAATCCAATATCTGTATATTTTAATTGATCTTTTGGATTTCCTAATTTGGAATAAACTAATGCAATATTTGAGCATAACATGATTTGAAATGGGTGATCAGTTGGTATAGCATTAGTTGCTGAGGAATAATTTTCTAATGATCTTGAATAATCACCATTTCTGAAACTTTCTTGTGCTATTTTCCTGAAATGTTTAAATTCCATTTCCTGTGCAGAATTTAAAACTGGAATCTCAAAAGTTGGTTTAATTATTAAGCTTGTCTCAATTAATGATTCAACAGGAGTGGCTGATGGTACTTTAGGTGATGTTTTTTTTGGTTGTATCTGTGGTTTACGGTTACTAAATGATATATCAACTTCATCATAAGATGCAGATTTTGAATTTGATCTGGAAGCATAACGTTTCACATCTGTTGAGACTCTCGGTAATGTAGAAAGTTGTTCATTAGTTTCCGATAATAAATCAGTATTCATTGTCTTTTTCTGTTGTTTTAATTTCTGTTCTCTTAATAATTGCTGCTGAATTAAACGTTTCATTTCTTCAGGATTCATTTCATCTTCTTCATGATTGGGTAGTTTAATTGAATTTGCCTTGTATTGATGTTGATTTTTCATCCATAATGGTTGTCCATTATTATTATCCAGTCTTTGTTGTCTATATATTTCAACACCTTTTTGTAATTTCTTTTTACCACTATCAAATAAAAATGAAGCGGTTGAGATAAACTCAGTTGATAGATTATTAATAATGTTACCAAAATCGTCGCCATCATTAGATCTTAATTGTCCACGCTCACGTTCATGTTCATGTTCATGTCCATATTCATGCTCCTTTTTTCTTGAATTAGTTTGCAAGTGTGCTTGATTCATAAGGTAAGAAATTGCACCATCTAAGTCATGTCCGTTGGATGTTGCATCTAATGCTTTGTTCGCCTTGGATATTGGAAATCCCATATCTAAAAGTTCAGCCAATGCAGAATCTCTTAATTCTTGATGAGATGATGATGATTTTGGTTTAGAAATTGATTGATCAGGTTTTAAATCTAGTAACTTTTCATCAGCATTGTGGGAATTAGATGAATTTTCAATTGATGATTTTTGGATTGGCTGTCCAAAAAAATCATCTAAAAGATCAGTTGAATTAACGACTGGTTGCTGTTTCTTCTCTGGTTCCACTACTTCGGGTCTTGATATGGATACTCCTGAAAGAAGAAAATCTAAATCAGAAGCATTTACAGTTTTATTTAATGATGATGTTGTTTTGGGTGGTTTTGATGAAACATAACTATCTAAAAAATCGATATCTAATGAGCCTTTTGATGGAGATGAAGATTTCGAAGCTGAGAGTCGTTCATTGAGAGATAAATTTGAATCATTTTTAGGTGTTGAAACAGAGGATCCTGACCCAGACTGCTTGAGTAGATCTGCAAACAGGTCGGACATAAAGAATGACAATTGTTGGAGGGCTTACAATGTGCAATAAAACAAAATTCAAATTGCATATTGATGAAATTAAAAATCATGAACAAATGATATACGTATATAATTACAGCGATTTTCAAGGCCTGATATCTGAGGTCTGACGATTAGAAAACTGTATTTCCCATTATAAATAGATATTTTTGTGGGACAAATATATATTAAGTAAAATGTAATCTATAATTACTGTATTATTTTAATGTAATACTATCCATTCAAATGGAAGTTAAGTAAGATACGTTTGAATTTATAAATTATAAATAAAATCTCTTGTCCTATGATCTGTAATAAAGAAATGTAAAAAAATGTGCACAGTAAAAAAATTTTCATGTTCATTTCATTTTCTTTAATTTTTTCTTCAATGTTCTTGTTTGTTCTTCTCTTCTCCATATTCTTTGCTTAGACCTTTTTTTTACCCCTTCTTTATCAACTAGCAAATATTACAAGATGCATTTAATGTACACTACTGGCCCAGATGGGAAAAGAATTTATACTTTAAAGAAAGTTACTGAAACCGGTGAAATCACAAAATCTGCACATCCAGCAAGATTTTCTCCAGATGACAAGTTCTCTAGACAAAGAGTTACTTTAAAGAAAAGATTCAACTTACTTCCTAAATAAACAATATAAGAAATACGAATCAAGAAAAAGATTAAAGAATTTAAAGCTTTCCTATAGACATCGATAGTTATATTATTTTTGTACTTTTATAATATAATATAAAATGAAATAACCATTTACATTTAAACCTAATATACACGTATTTAATATTAATTTATACATAGTTTAAACTAATTATTTTTTTCTTGCAATTCCATTTGAAATGATACACCTTCCAAATAACCTGAATTCAACTGGTTTATAAGAACCGCAGTTTCGTTAGTTCTGTTGGTTTCAGCTAATAATGCATTCATCCTTGCAACATTACCGTTAAGTTCCTTCAAACTTAAAATCATCTTGTCATAAAGGGCATCTTGTACCTTGTTCTGGGGATGTCTATCCATATTTATTTGGGGTTATGGCTAATATATGAGAGATAGTTAACCCATAAAACGTAATAAACTGTAAACGCTTGGACATCGTAGGGTACTAGAAAAATGCAGACCCCAGCGAGTAATAACATTAAAAATAATTTGGTGACAACATGTCATGTCACCACTATGCTATACAAGACTTTGCCACTACCATATTTTTGACATTTCTTTTTTTATTTCAAGTTGCTTCAACAATAGATGTTTCGTTCTTCAACTACTGTAAAACATTTAATCCATCGTCTCTTGTCTCCAATAACTATTTCTACAAGAACCATGGCTTCTACAACTACTTTCGATCCATCTCAATACCTTGCTGATAAAGATGCACCAATCGCAAGACTTTCAGCCACTAAGTTCTTCAATCAATTGACTGAAAAGGAAAAATTATATGCTCATTATTTCTCTAAAGCTGGTCATTGGGGTTCTAGAGCTGTTCTTAGATCTGTCTCTCCTGAAAGTGAAGAAATTTTTGATTTGATCTTATTGATTCACAAATCAATTAGCGGAAATTATAAATCATTAAAAGTTGATGAATCCATAATCAATTATTATTTAGATTATTCATCACAAATTTTAGCTAATTTAGGTAATTATAAATCTTTTGGTGATTCAAAATTTATTCCAAGAATTTCAATTGATGAATTTCAATCCTTAATTAATTCAATTAATGATGATAAAATTTCTAAAAAATTCGACAGCGTTAAGAAATCAATTTATTCGTTAGACGATAAAATTTCAATGTTAGGATCTCCAGAAGATGGACATGTTTCAGGTTATTACTTAAATAAAGTTTCTAAAATTGAAGGTGAAGCGGTTGATACAGCATTAGCAAATAATGGTATTATGCCTGAAAATATTAGAGTCTCTAAGATTGATGATAAAAACTTTGTTGTTCATGTCGCAAGTTCGTTTGTCTCAAATTCTACTGGATACTATCCAGAAAAAGTTGATTTTCAAATTTCAGATGGAAGAACTGCTTCATTAACTTTTAAATTTGGTGATCATTCAAAAGAATTTTCAAAAATTGTCGAAAATTTACAATTAGCTAAAAAATATGCAGCTAATGAAAATCAAGTTAAAATGTTAGAAAATTATATTGCATCATTTATGACAGGTTCAATGAATTGTCATTATCAATCTCAAATTCATTGGGTCAAGGATTTAAAACCAACAGTTGAAACCAATATTGGTTTTATTGAAACCTATAGAGATTATCTTGGAACTAAAGGTGAATGGGAATGTTTAGTTGCAATGGTTGATAAGGAAAGAACTGCAAAATTCGGTGAATTAGTTAACAATGCTAAAGAATTTATTGCTGATTTACCATGGGATAAATTATATGAGAAGGATGTTTTCACCCCACCAGATTTTACATCATTAGAAGTTTTAACATTTGCAGGTTCAGGATGTCCTGCTGGTATTAATATTCCAAATTATGATAAAATTAGAATTAATATTGGATTTAAGAATGTTTCACTTGGTAATGTTTTAAGTGCAAAATCTAGTAAAGAACCAATTTCATTTATTTCTGAGGATTTACAAGAATTATATGAAAAATATAGAGTTGAAGCATTTGAAGTTCAAGTTGGTATTCATGAATTATTGGGTCATGGTACAGGTAAATTAATGATGGAATTAGATGATGGTTCATTTAATTTTGATGAAGCTTCACCGCCATTGGGATTAGATGGTAAACCAATTAAAACATATTATAAGAAGGGAGAAACTTGGGGTTCAAAATTTGGATCAGTCGCAGGTTCATATGAAGAATGTAGAGCTGAATCAGTTGCAATGTTTTTAGGTACTAATAGAAAATTATTAGAGATTTTTGGATATAAAACAAAAAAAGAGCAAGATGATATCATTTTTATTATGTATGTTTCAATGTGTCGTGCGGGATTATTATCAATGGAATATTATGATGCTAAACATTGTAAATGGGGTCAAGCACATTGTCAAGCAAGATATGCAATTTTAAAGAATTATTTAGATGCTGGCAATGGACTGGTCAAATTAGAATATACAAAAGAAGATTTTAGTGACTTAACAATTCAAATTGATAGATCAAAAATCGAATCAATTGGACAAGAATCTATCGGAGAATTTTTAAATAAATTGCATGTTTATAAATGTAGTGGAGATGTTGTTGCTGGTACAGAATTTTACAATAAGCAAACCACTATTCCTTCAGAATTATTGAAATTTAGGGATATTATTTTAAAGAAGAAATTACCACGTAAACAACTTGTTCAAGCAAACACATTTGTTGTTGAAAACAACAATGTTATTTGTAAAGAATATGAAGAATCAACTGTTGGCATGATTGAATCATTTGCTGAAAGAGAGTGTTAGGTATTTCATCATTTTCCTTTCTTTTAACTGGTGTTCTTTCTTTTAATGGTTGACGCCAAATTATATATTATAAAATCGAATTTATTTTATTTATTTTTTTGTTTTTAACCAAAAAAAAAAAGTCAAAAAAGGCTCTAGGAAATATAAATTAGTATACTAATTAATTTCGTGAAGATAATTAGACACAATTCTTCATACAAAAGGCTTTTAGAAAATTAAACTGTAGCTCTTGTTTCTTTTTAGCTTAAAAGGTTCGTTAATTTACGCCCGAAATATAATAAGTTGCTATAAAATGACTCGAGCAATTTATAAGCATATGGAATTTGGAACAAAAAGAGTAGGTCATTATTTTTCTATCTTCGGAAAAAGTGAGTGATCACTTTTTTTTTTCCTATTCTTTTCTTTTTCTAATAATAGAAAGAGCTGTTTTTTCTATTCATGGATTGTATTTTTGAAACTAATTATTATTGTAATGAGCAAATAGATTCCATGAATTTAAGTTTAGTTCCAGTTGATTGTTTAATATGCCACAGTATATTTGTTTTTTGTTTTGAAAGATGCGCATTTTGCACATAATTTATAAAATATACTAAGTAATTGAATACCTTTAACAAGTCTGAAAATAATTGATTTATTTACTATTTATATTTTCCATTCTGCATTTATTGAGCATATTTTTTATTTTATTTTGCTCTTTTCCAAGTCCTACGGCACTTTTATCATGTAAATGTAATAAAAATGTAACCACTTGATAAAAAAGCAGACTATTTTGACAAACGGGATTATACGGAGTAAATTTTTCCTAGATCCTACGAACTGAATTCTAATAAAATCAACAATTCAAGTTTCAAACTACGATATCAAGATAAACAAGCCCACGGGTCTTATGTACATATCATCTACGTCTATTTATCCATGATTCTACTCCGAAATAAACATATACAAACAAACACCGGAAAGGGCCTTGGGGTGTATCCGAAAGCAGAGGCCGCAACGAAGCTTGAGAGGTCCGACCGTTACATGACTCCAATATGCAAATTGTTCAAAATTTTCTTCTGTTTTGGGATAACACCCGCAACTTTCGTAGTACTATTTTTGAAACTCGAAACCCTCAGCGTTTCTCTACGGGTCCCTATTAATTCCCCGATTTCATACACCTAATAAATTTAAGGTGTTTGAGTGTTTCTTTTGTTTCCTTTATTTTTGTCATTTTTAATGTTCTCATGTACCTTCTTGGTCTTTGCATGATTATCTTCGTAGAAAATCGCTTTGTATTAGATTACAATAACGTATTGTATTCTGCCTGTAGATTAAAGTAGCTCCGTTCTTATTGCTATCAATTAATTCATTATAAAAGGAACTATTATTGCTCCCTTTTGTAATCTTTCAAAACCAAATCTATCTATTGTATTTTACATTGACCTTTTATTATTTTTATTTCTTTCCTTTTAACATCAAACAATAAGTTTATAAATTAAATCAAATCAAATCAAATCAAATTAATTAAGAAAAAATGTTATCTACAAGATTACAATTACATTCAGCTTTACCTGCATTACATAAGTCAGGTATGACAAAAACAATTATTAAAAGTGTTTTAACTTCAAATTATCCTTCCATTCGTTCAATATCAACAACAAAGAAAAATTCATCAACTGTTCCTCTACATTCTGATGATTTAGTTCCAGCAAATAATACTACAATGGTTAGATTAACAACCAAAGCGGAACAAGCAGAAGGTAAATTTTTAACTAAATCAGTTTTTGAACATCCAGGTTATAAAAAGGAAGATATGTTAGCTGTTAAATTTGAACATAGACCTGTTCAATCTCCAAGAGATGTTATAACTTATGGTTTTATGAAAGCTTTAAGACATACTTTTGATTTCTGTACTGGTTATATTGAACCAAGAGATGAAAAACATCAAATTGAAATTGGTAGAGGTGCAAACAGAATGACTTTAGAAAAATGGTTAACTAGAGTTGTCGTCTTAGAAAGTGTTGCTGGTATTCCAGGTGCAGTTGCAGGATTTTTAAGACATTTACATGCAATGAGACTGTTCAGAAGAGATATGGCATTTATTGATACTTTATATGATGAAGCTTTTAATGAAAGAATGCATTTATTAACTTTCTTGAAAATGGCAAGACCTTCAATATTTACAAGAGGTTTATTATGGGTTGGTCAAGGTATTTTTGCTAATTTATTCTTCTTAACTTATTTATTCTCTCCAAAAACATGTCATAGATTTGTCGGTTATTTAGAAGAAGAAGCTGTTAATACTTATTCAAGATGTATTAGAGATATGGAATTGGGATTATGTCCTGAATTAGAAAACCATCCAGTTCCGCAAATCGCAAAAGATTATTGGAAATTAGGTAATGATGCTACCATGTATGATTTAATGCAATATATTAGAGCTGATGAAGCTAAACATAGAGAAGTCAACCACACTTTTGCAAACTTACAACAAGATGGTCAAGATAGAAACCCATTCGCATTAGAAATTAAAGGTGTTGATAAACCACAACCACACCATACTTTAGAAAACCATCGTGCTAAAGGTTGGGAAAGAAAGGATTTAATTTTATAATTAACGACTAATAATTGTTATCCTTGATTAATATCCTATCCCATCCTTATTCTTGTTCTTCATCTTATTATTCTTATCATTCTTATTTAATAGAAATTATATTTTATGGTTTTATGTTTTAATGACTTTTTTTACTCACATCGTTTTATAGTTTTATACACTCTTTAAATTTAAGGAATAAAATTAAAGAAAAATAACGGTAACTATTAATAATCGATTAATATGTAATAATTAGTTAATTTCATCATAATTCCCAGTTGTATTGTTATGTCTTGTTTCATGCTGCTCGGAAGAATCGAAGTCAGCTGACATTAAACGTAAATTTTGTTTAACTATTCAGAAGGTATTAAAGGGCAAAAGTCCTGCGTTTGGTTGAGGTACAGCCGAATAACCAACAAGGGACCGCCTGCACATTCTGCATTTATTGAATTTGATCATCTTCTTAAGAAGATAGAATTCTTAGTACATAGTGTATGTTCATTCGAGGGCTGGATAAGCTTATATATCTGGACAGCTGATATTCAAGCAATATGGACCTTAGATGAGCAATTAAAAAAGTTACACTTTACATATTAAAATGTATTTCTGTATGCAATTATGATTCCATAGGAAAATAAACTTAAGATATTACTGGGACATAAGAAAATTATGGTCATAAATAAGATAGGATTAAGTGAAATGGCATATCCAAGTTAGGTATTACTTTAAACAACAGCATGTCAGGGACAGCACAATATATATATTATAGATGGTTTATGTTATCATTGAATGTGGGAAAGGAAAGATACACCTGTAGATACAGATTCATGATGAATAGCTTATACCTTACCATGTTTAGAAAATCAAAGAGTTATTGCTATTATACCTTAGCAATGCCCACCAAGGTTTGATATTGCGATTTTGATAGAAATATTAGCATAATATTCATAACACGTGTTGCCATTTATAAATATATTATATATATAATGGGTAGATTAACAATTAAAGAAGAACAAGAAGAAGATAACTTTTTAACTAAACCACCATTCGAACATCCAGGTTATAAAAAAGAAGAGGTAGTACCTGTAAAATTTGAACACAGGCCCGTTCAATCTCCAAGAGATGTTATAACTTACAGTATAGTTAAAGTTTTAAGACGTGTTTATGATTTTTCTACGGGTTATATTGAACCAAGAGATGAGAAACATCAAATTGAAATTGGCAAAAGTGCAAACAGAATGACTTTAGAGCACTGGTTCACCAGAATTATTATTTTAGAAAGCTTTGCTGGTATTCCAGGTGCAGTTGCAGCATTCTTAAGGCATTTACATGCAATAAGACTGTTTCGAAGAGATATGGCATTTATTGATACTTTATATGATGAAGCTTTTAATGAAAGAATGCATTTATTAACTTTCTTAAAGTTAGCCAAACTCACAATATTTACAAGATGTATATTATGGGTTAGTCACATTTTTTTTTGCTAATTTATTCTTCTTAACTTATTTATTCTCTCCAAAAACATGTCATAGATTTGTTGGCTATTTGAAGAAGAAGCTATTGATACTTATTCACGATGTATTAGAGATATGGAATTGGGATTATGTCCTGAATTAGAAAACCATCCAGTTCCTCAAATCGCAAAAGATTATTGGAAATTAGGTAATGATGCTACCATGTATGATTTAATGCAATATATTAGAGCTGACGAATCTAAACATAGAGAGGTTAACCACACTTTTGCAAACCTAAAACAAGATGGTCAAGATCGAAACCCATTCGCATTAGAAATTAAGGGTGTTGATAAGCCTCAACCAGAATCTACTTTGGAAAACCATCGTCCTCAGGGTTGGGAAAGAAAAGATCTAATCTTGTAATTAATGACAATTAATTATTGTTATCGTTGACTAATAATATCTTATTCTTATCTCTTGTCCTCTTTCATCTCATTATTCTTATTTTTAGTATTGTTAAATATATATTAACGGTTTTATGCTTTAATGAACTCTTTTAATTAAATTGTTTTATAGCTTTTATATGCCTCTTTAAATTCAAGTAATGTAATAAAAAAAAATGATAACTGATTCTTTCTTTAATCATTAATAATCGGTTAATATATAATAATCAGATCCTCAGTTCCGGTTTGTTTTTTTCCTAATTTTACTATTATTTTTTATTGATGCAGGTGCAGCAGCCCTCTCAATAAATATATATACATGCAATAATGTTTTATATATGTACATCTTTATCTATCAAGTCTTTATCAATAATTCAATATGAAAGAAATAAATATCTATTATTTAATTTAATTCCTTTTTTATTTTAATTTGTTCAACTTTAATAAATGACAGAAGATAAAATTTACATTTCATATAATCATATTCATCAATTATGTCAAGAGATTGCACCGAAAATTTTGGAATTAGATATTGATTTTATAATTGCAATTGGTGGTGGTGGTTTCATACCTGCAAGAATTTTACGTACATTTTTAAAACAACCTGGACAACCATCAAAAAGAATTTTTGCAATTATTTTATCCCTATATGAAGATCTGAAAACTCGTGGTGATAATAGTGAAGAACTTGGTACAGAAGTTAAAAGAATTCAATGGATTAATTATTTAGATAGTAATATTGATCTAGTTGGTAAAAAAATATTAGTTATTGATGAAGTTGATGATTCACGTACAACAATTCATTATGCAATTAATGAACTAGTTAAAGATGCAATTAATCAAAATAATGGTGAATTAAATACACAGTTTTATATGTTTGTTTTACACAATAAATTAAAAGAGAAAAAAGCTAATTTACCTGATTGTATTGCAGAAAAAGGTCATTATTTTGCTGCTAGAGAAACTCCAGATTGTTGGATTGCTTATCCATGGGAAAGTGATGATATAATAAATCATCAATTAATGGCTGAAAGACAAGGTTATGATATAGATATTAATAGATCGCAATAATAATATCAACATTTCAAATAAATAGTGGTAGTAATATTGAATGAATAATTTAAATAGTTCGTATAAAAATTTTTATTTATAAAAGATGTAAAAAAAATATAAGTAAAGAAGTAAAATATGTTTATTGTAAGGGATAAATTTTTTATTTTTATTTATCCTTATCCTTAAATTTATGCAGTTGATTTAAAAATTCTAACTGGATAATCATCACTGTACATACCATGTTCTTCTTCATCAATTATTTTAACACTGAATTTTTTATTTAAATTTGGAGCAACAATTGGTTCACCTTCTTTACCTAAAACTTCACCATAAATAACATTCTTTGGAACACTTTGTAAAACTTCAACTAATTTAACGGATTCATTCTTTAAAACTGCAAGTTGTTTAACACCTTCATCTCCTTTTGGTAATCTTGAATTAGTTGCATTACCTAATTTTAATAAACCACCAATTTTTGATTGATCAAAAGTTGACATACGTGGATAATTTCTTCTAAAATCTCTATTATAAAAAGAATTTTCAACAATATCATCAGCAGGAATTGTTCTTGCATCTTTATAAATATGTTTTTCACTTGATGGTGATGGAACTCTATAATATGGAACATATGGATTACCAGAAGATCTGTTAGGCACAAGTGTTGCCCATTTTCTAAATGTTTCCCAAATACCAGTTGAACCAGTAGTATATTTCTTCCAAACAGGAACAGGACCTCCAGACATGTCTTTGTTTGTTGATTGATTAATAAATTTGTATTATATTTCAATAATTTAATCAAAATATCAACACATATATATATTTGAACAAGAGGGGAAGAAAAATGAAAGGTAAGAGAGAATTAAGATTGGTTATTATTTTTCATTGTAAGGTGCACAGGTTTAGAATCAATATTTGTAACAAGTAACAACTAACAACTAACAAATTTTCAAGTCTCTCTCACCACTCACCTCACTTATATATGTTAATTCGATCTGTTAAGAGTTAAGAATCAACACGCTTAATGCATAATATTTATATTTATATGCGAGCCATTGAATATGAAGTATCTATCATTCTATATCTAATGATATGTTTTCATCTTTTTAAGAAGTTAAAATAAAATAATACATAGTTTGATCAGTTCTTTCCTCACATCTGATCAAATTAAGACCAATTCAATGGATCCCTATTCTAGTACTACACAAGTTGAATCGCATTTTTCTTACAACCGAGGTAACGTAATCATTATCTGTTTTACCCTCATATTCATCACTATTATGGTTTGCCTAACTTACATCAGCACACATAAGTGAGATTGCTTAGAGAAAACGACGGCGTTCATGTTCAGATTAAAAAATAATGCATTGAATTTGCTAAAAATTTTGCTTTTTGTTACGGGGAGTTATAGCTATAGACAAAGAATTCCATCCTATATTTATTATTGTGATTTATTTTCTTATTGGGGAAGAATGAAATTTATATATAGCACTTGAAAATTTATACAATCTAGACCTACAGTTAATAAATTTTATATTAAATAAACATTTTTACTTTGACGAGCAGTGAAAGAAGGAAAGTATTTCTGTTTTTCAGTTATAATCCCATATTAGAAATAAATTGGGAAACAACAATGAAATGCTAGGATTTTCATTGACTGTTTATTATGACCAATATCAGGATAATCTTATGAAGGATTAAACAGAGTCCTAAATGGAATGGCATATCCAGATTAAGAATTACAATAGACAATAATACATCAGGAATAGATATATTATATATATATATGGTTTAAGATGTATTATTAAATATGTTTGAGGTTATAGATGGGTAGAAATCCATCGATTTATAAACAATATACTCATACATGCAGATGTGTCTTTTCGAATTGCATTTTTGTAAAGCTCACTAAAGTTGATGAATAATTAGAATAAAATTGCATGGTCCTCACACTTTAACACTTAATAATTGTGTATTCTAATACACTTTCTGAATATTAAAATTACTGTAATAGCATCCTTGTAAAAACCCTTTGATCAGATGTATCAATGAAAACGGTTGGTAACAGCAATGGCATTGAGTTAGATATTGTATGATATTCGCTGTTATATAAAATAGTAACAATCTGTATTTGTTGAAGCACATTTTGATGAGAATAAAGATATTGATATAACTTGAGGTACCCTCTATATCCTATCACTAATACATCTTTATCAATACGTGGTACAATAGGAAGCCCAGTTCTATGATCTTCCATCATTACGCTAATTATTTGAAATTTTGCTGTATGATTCATACAAAACCATCTATTTGTGCTACATAGGTTAATAAATGATTGTAAATCAAGAAATTTCATAATCTGAACCTGAATCTCTAATGGAAGTCGTAATATCATATCATAAAAAAATAAGCTGATTCTTGAGCAGACAATAAACGTCCTAGTTTTACTGGTATTAAATAAAAAGGAATACTTTAAGAATAATCGTAAAGAAAGAAAAATAAAAGAGGTAGCCTTGTATTTTTGCTCCCTATTTTATATTTTGCTTTTACAAAATGGGATATTTTTGCTTGAAATATTTCATTAATATATCTAGTTATTTTATTTTATTTAAGTTTATACGGAGACATCTTTTCATCATCTATTATGAAAACTAATTATGTTTATAATATTTCTGGACAATTATGCTAAAACATTAAAAATTTATATTAAAACAATCTTAAACTTAAAATGGCCAAGTGAAATAATACAAGACTTTTTTAAAATAATTTGGACTTTCATACTGTCTGAAATAAAGGATTAACTAAATATCTAAATATATGTAAAACTATTACTTTTCTGCCCATAAATTATGATTGAATTTAGCATTTTAATACTCCCATCTTTCTTAATTGCCATCAACCGTCACTTTTATGAAGTAATTTTAATTTTAAACGTAATCTGACATTTCCTTTGCAGCTTTGAAAACTAGATATTATTTTTTTTTCCAGTTCGAAATAACAAAAATTAAGTTTAGGCGACTATAAAAAAAAGAAAAAACGGATAAAAATGACGTGTAATAACAGACAACTTGACTTTTCAAGCTGTTTTTTATGATATATTTAATATTCTTTTTTCTTATAATATTATTACTGTTAAAACTAATTTAATACTAAAACCGTAAACCTATAATTATAACTATGCAGTAAAAACTTAACCCGACTAAGGGCAAATCTCCTGTAGTGATAATTATTACCTTGTTTTATTCCTTATCCATTTTTCTTTTTCCTTTATAAATCAAGCCGATCAATATATAATATAATATATACAATATAAAAATATAATGCGCACAACGATTGGAAATTACAATTTCCACATGTCGTGTTTTATTATAGTCATTTTCCACTTATCTTTTAATTAAACTTATTTCTTTTTATTTTTATATCGAAATACTGTCACTTAGATCCGGATCAGATTGGGAAAAAAGATGTCGATGAAATTAAGAAGCAGTATAAGAAAAAGAAATACCCGATTACGTATAGATGATCCTTTGGAATTATCATATAATTATAACGAGAATACATCACCACTATCATCATCTATTTCTCCTCGTTCTTCTATTTCCCCTTTATTATCATCATCCTCATCGGATAATGAAGAATGTATTGAAAATAACAACGAGATTCCGGAACTAGAAATAACTGATTTAATCAATTTAGCTAATCAACTAGTTAGAAATAATATACCTAATCAAACAACTACTATTAATAATCATGAAAATAGAGAAGGTGAAGGACAGAATCAAGATAATAATAATATATCGAATGTTCATATTAGATTTCCTCTTATAAGATCGATTACTGAAGCAAGAGATGTTATATTAGAATATGAGAGACAAAATGAAAGTATAAATATAAATCCTAATGATGTCATATGGGAATCAATTATTGAAGATGATTCAGGGATTTCAATCAGTGGTACACGTCGAAATAATAATACCAATAATATTAACAATGATACTAATAATGATACAAGAGAATCATTAACAAGTACAAGTACAAGTACAAATGAAGTAGAGTCACGCAGGCAACCATTTTGGTTAGAAATTGCTGGATTAATTACTGTTACAATGTTCATGTTTGCGGTTTATAGGTTGGTTACAACATTAGTTTCAATTGCTGCATTTTCTGATAATGTTTTAAGTGATGTAGTTGAATTTGTTGAATTTGTTAATGAAGGTACATATTATAAACAAGATAATTCTACTTATGATACATTAGTTAAAAAATTTGCTATTATAATTAAGGATGAAATGCCATTTTTACCTGATACTTTATGGTTAGCAATTACAGTTGCAATATTTTCAGGTTATACTATTTTAACAAGTGGTATTGTACTAACAAGTATGTTATTTTCAATGATGTGTTTATCTATGTGCTGTGTAATAAGATGGAGGCACTTGGGTGATTTTATTATGCGGGTCATTGATGGTAATTAAGAAATCTTATTTTTTATTAGTATTATTATTAGTATTATTATTATTATTATTATTATTATCATATAAAATCAAACTCAACATATTTTAAATATTAATAAAATATATAAATATATGAATAGAAAAAATCAAAGTACACATTATTATACATTGTAGAACGAAATTAATTTTTGATTCCTTTAACTGCAAAGCGCGTTGTCACTTTGTCGTAATTTATTATTTCGTTTGTCAGTAAAGTATTTTTTAATGATTTACAAACAATCAAATCATTAAGGTAATTTAAATTTTATAGGTCTTCAATATTCCTTTGAATTATTAATTGGTAAATAACAATCAATCTATTGGATTTATCAATATAATTAAATTTTAAAATGCCACCAGCTAAGCGTGGTAATCCAGCTACTGATCCAAGTATTTTATTAAAACGTCGTAAAGATAGACAAAAGGCAAATGAGAAATTACAATTAAGACTTGATGAACAAGGTATTAAAAAGTGTGAAATTGAAAACAATTTATCATTTTCAAGTATACCACAAGTTTTACTTATCAATCAAAAAAATTATTATACTGAATATTTGAAAAAGGATGATAATTATCAAATTATTAGAAATATGAAAGAAAAAATGAATAAAAAAATAAAGAAGAAAAATGATGATGAAGATGATGACGTGGAAACTGGAATTGCAACTGAAAATAATGAAAATAGAACTGATACTACCACTAATGCTACAGCTGCTACTACTATTAATGCTGCTGCTAATGATAATGATGAGGATGAAAATGAGAAAACTTTAGTAATCCATCCAGGCAGTCATGATATTAAAATTGGCTGGGCAGAAGATGTTGATCCAATTATTATTCCTAATGTAATTGGACATATTAGAAGGGGTTATGAAAAACCAACAAAAAAGAAGAAAGTTGATAGGTTTGATGTTACTGGTTTAGATCCTAAACGTCATTTAGTTAAAGAGAATGAAGGTGAAGGTGAAGATGATGCTGAAGATGAAGATGAGGAAAGTTATTTTGTACTTGATGATAATGATACCTTTCAAGAAAGAAAAAAGCCAATTATAACTAGTTATAAAGAAAGAATGAAATATTACAAAAGAAGGGTTTTACCAAATTGTCATGAAGCATGTTTTAATTTTAATAAGAAACAACAACATGAACAACCAAATTTAGAAGATATTGGAGATGATATCAATAATCATGATAATCTTTTCATTAAAGCAAGTAAATGGGTTGAACAAAGTGGAGGTAGAGATTATGTTATTGGTGACGAAGTTTTTAGATTAAATAATGAAGAAGAATGGATTATAAGATCACCATTTTTATTCACTAGTAATAATAGTAACAATAATATTGTTGGAGAATTAGGATTTAATGAGCATGATATTAACTACTCAAGTAAAGAAGAAATTTTAGGAGATATTGAAATTATTTTATATCATATAATGAAAGAAAACTTTGGAATTAAAAAGATGAATGAATTCAAGAAAATTAATGTGGTTTTAATTATACCATCCTTATATCGTAAATCATATGTTGAAAGTATGATTGAATTATTATTAAATAGATTCTCATTTAAAAATGCATCATTTATTCAAGAAGGATTATCATCGTCATTTGGGTTGGGAGTTAGTACAGGATGTATTGTTGATATTGGTAATAATAATATTCATATCTGTTGTGTTGATGATGGAATTATAATCGAAGATAGTAGAATATCATTAGATTATGGTATATGTGATGTTATTAGAAATTGGGGTAAAATTTTAATCAATCAACAATTTCCATTAGTTGATATTAATTTTAAAAAATTAAAAGATTGGAAATTATTAGAAAATATTTTTTATGAACATGTTACATTTGATGATAGTAAAACTGGAGTAATTCAAGTTGGTAATTTTACATATTATGAGAATAATAAAAAAATTAGGAAATATCAATTCAAATGTTTTGATGAAAATATTTTAAGTGCAATGGGATTATTTTACCCTAGAATATTTATTGAAAATAGCCTTGATAAAGGTGATACTAATGATGATAAACAAAGTAATAGAATTGTTTTAAATGGTTTATCACCTAATAAAATAATCAATGAACCCCTATTTGAAGATATGAGTAGTAAATTCACAGGTTATGAAAATGAAGAAACTACTTCTTTATTACAAGATTTACAATGTAAAGGGATTAATATAAGTGAATTAGAACTTGAAGAATTAGTTCAAAAACTGATCGAATTAAATGAAACCATTAGTAATTCTGGTGGAACTGTTGGTAGTGGAAGAAGAGGTAAGAATGATGGATTATATGATGAAGATAAAGATAAAGATAAAGATAAAGATAAAGATAATAAAGATACCAATAACAATAGTAATAACCGAGATAAAGATAAGGATAATACTGATAACAATAGTAATAATATGAAGATAAAAAGGAATAAGAATATTAATATCAACAATAATATTAAGAATAATAAAAATACAACAGTTTCAATGAGACGTAATATGACACCACTGGATAAAGCTATAGTTGAAAGTATTACAATTTCTGGATTAAATGATCAAAATCGTTTACAAAAATTATATGGAAACATTTGTCTTGTCGGAGGTGGCGCTAAAATTGATGGATTTGAAGGAATTTTAATGGATCGTTTAAGTATTGTTCGTAATGATATTTTAGGAAATTCAAGATTAATTGATGTTATGGGATTAGTTCGTGGTTGGAAATCTACAGTAAATGAAAATATTGATCAAAAAATATCTCCTTCAGAAGAAGAATTAAAATTAAAATTAACGGAAGAACAACTATCAGATATTGACACCCTTTTAAAAACCGGTGAAAATATTAATTTAGATGTTACTGGTAAATCTAATGTAATTGATCCAAGTTCATTAAGTTGGAAAGGTGGTTGTGTTTATGCACGGTTAAAAGTAGCCGAAGAATTATGGATATCAAATAAAGATTGGTCTGTTTTAGGATCTCGTAGTTTGGTGTACGGTAGTGTTTTCAATTATTAAATTAATTATTAAATCAATTGAAATTCTCCCTTAACCCGCGCGTTTGCGCGTTTCGGTAAGAGGGATTGGTAGTTAGTGACGGTTGAGATTCGTTCAATAAGGACCGGACCACTCCAGAATATATATATGAAAAATGGAATCAATTGAGAATAAATCGTGTATAAAGACTGATATAAATATATAATACGTTTTAAAAATTGAAATTTTAAACTGTTTTCACCCCATTTATTATACTATTTTCCTCTTTTATCCTCTTTTATTTACTTGATTATATATTATTCTACCCCACTTTCTTAATCTATTAAGATTTAATTTTGTGCTTGTTTATAATAGTAGCATCATTAACCAATTAAGGTATATAAAATCAAATTTCATATCAATCATCATGTTTAGAAGATCATTTCACTCATCTCGTCAACTTAAGAATTATGCTGACACTATTAACAACTTAAAGATTAATAAAGATACTAAAGTTATCTTTCAAGGTTTTACTGGTAGACAAGCTACTTTCCATGCTCAACAAGCTTTAGATTATGGTACTCAAATTGTTGGTGGTACAAATCCAAAAAAGGCAGGTGAAACTCATTTAGATAAACCAGTCTTTTCAACAGTCGCTGAAGCAATGAAATATACTGGTGCAACAGCTTCTGGTGTTTTTGTTCCACCTCCAATTGCTGCTTCTGCTGTTGAAGAAGCAATCGCAGCTGAAATTCCTTTAGTTGTTTGTATTACTGAAGGTATCCCTCAACAAGATATGCTTAGAATTTCTCAAATGTTAAAAACACAATCAAAGACAAGAATGGTTGGTCCAAATTGTCCTGGTATTATAGCTCCTGAACAATGTAAAATTGGTATTATGCCTCAATCAATTCATAAAAGAGGTAAGATTGGTATCGTTTCAAGATCTGGTACTTTAACTTATGAAGCTGTTGATCAAACAACTAAAATTGGTTTAGGTCAAACTTTAGTTATTGGTATGGGTGGTGATCCATCTCCAGGTACAAATTTCATTGATGCTTTAACTTTATTTATTAATGATCCTGAAACTGAAGGTATTATTATGATTGGTGAAATTGGTGGTTCAGCTGAAGAAGAAGCTGCTGAATTTTTAAAACAACATAACTTAACAAGAGATGTTCCAAAACCAGTTGTTTCATTCATTGCTGGTGTTACTGCTCCACCTGGTAGAAGAATGGGTCATGCTGGTGCTCTTATTTCTGGTGGTAAAGGTACCGCACAATCAAAAATTGATGCTTTATCTGCTGCAAATGTTGATGTTGTTGCTTCTCCTGGTAGATTAGGTGCTGCACTTTACCAACAATTCGTTGATAGAAAATTATTATAATTTTAATTATGTTTAATGACTTCCTTCCTATTCCTAACCTCCTATTATTAATGTTATAATTATTATTATAATTATTATTATAATTATTATTATCAGTTTTTTTTAATAAATTTATAAGATTATAATATTAATTATCTATTAGACTTAACAATATATATACGTATATATCTACAAAGAAAAAAGATATATTCATTCACTTTATTGATTTTACTTCATGTAATTAGTTTCCACCGTATCTCTTCAAGTTCGTTTTGCATATCAATTAACTTTTTAATATCCAAATTAATCTTGTCTTCATTTTCAATATTACTTATGTCGATATTCCCCAGTAATTGATATAATTTATAATATTCAATATATTTTTTCTGATATGATTTGACTAATTCAAGTTCATTAATCCTTGGACCCTTTGGTATCTTTTTTATTTCATTATGATCTCCTGTTTTATCTTCTTGTTCTTCTTCTCTTTTCCTTTTCATTATTTTAGGTTCATCCGTTTCTTTAGGTTTCTCCAATTTTTTGGCCATTTGGTATTCTTTAAAAGACTTTCGCTTGATTTCTTTAACTTCTTTAACTTCTTTAACTTCTTTAGCTTCTTTAGCTTCTTTAGCTTCTTTAGCTTCTTTAGCTTCTTTAGCTTCTTTAGCTTCTTTAGCTTCTTTAGCTTCT
>JAMAJE010000039.1:0-32653 GCA_023629255.1 Pichia sp. PB3310 | reverse complement strand
TTTCTCTTTTTCCTTTTCAGGTGTAGTGTTACTGCTATTTGTAACTGATCTAGAAAACGTATGATGTGAACTAATACTAGATTTCGAACTATTCGATATAACAGGTGATGCGGGCCCTGAATCACTACTATTATAAACTGCAACTTCCCTAAAATGATCATTATCATCCTTATCTTTATTCTTTTCAATAATCATTCCAGGATCTACACGTCCTGTGTATAACATAGAATATGCATCATTAGGCCTATATCCTTGAATAAACAATTTTTTCATCCATTTAATATTATTAAAGGAACGTACAAATCCCATCCATTTCCAATCAATTAAATCTTCTTTTTGTCCGATTGGCCTTAAACTTTCTAATATCTCTTGGCATTGTGGAAATTTTTGAATAACTGTACCTTTATCATATTTAATCCCTATATCCAGGAAGTTATTATCTTTATCCTTTTCTTTATTTCTGTTATTATCAAATATAATAAATTCCACTATTTTAACAATATCTCTTAATTTATCGATATTTTCAATATTATCATTATCAATTACAGGTTTATAATTAATCAAATTCAATCTATAATCTAATGGACCTAAATTAATAACATTAGTCGACCCATGGATCAAATGATATAAATTCCCAAGATTTTCCTTAACTGAATTACATTTGATAATTTCTACCTTTTTTTTATCATCATTAATGACTTTCCTTAACCCTATTATCCTTCCATCTTTAACGACAGCCCTTAGTTTAATATCTTTATTACTATAATCACTTAAAATTGATAAAATTTGCTCATTGTTTAATTTCATGGTTATATTTAATCTTTTCAATTTATCATTAAACTTAGTATTATATTCTTCCATATCTTCATAATATGGGAGTAATGTCAGTTTATCCATTTTTTTATATCTCCTTATTATATTTTATTTTATCGTATTATATTTTATTTGATTGTATTGTTTTTATTTTACTTTATATTATATTTCGTTAAAAGTCTTATGACGGCTAATTGATTAAATTTATAAGTTACTTGTATAAAATCATAACCCCCCTTTTATTTCATAATATGTGAAACATAGCAAGCTGTACTGTACCATTAACTAATCGTCTTTTTCTTACTAAGCCTAAGCGCTTAAAATGGAATTGCTAGGGATACCAAAATGGCTAATATTTTAATAATTCAATTAAATTAATATTGTTAAAAAAAGAAATGCGACTTTTCTATCTACATGATCAGCAATTTGAAGATTATATAAAACATGATAATACATTATTATTGGTATTGTTTGAAAGAAAACATTATATATTAAAGTGCAGTTTGAGTGATCAAAATGGATCCATTTAATACATTATATTCAGCAACAACACCATTAATTGATCAATTGGAATCAACATCAACTCAATCGCTTGAATTTCTTACATTACAAAATGAAATTTTATCGTGTATTCAAGATTTAGAACAAAGTATAAAAGCAGTCGAAGAAAATAATAATAATAATAATAAATTAATTGATGATAATCCATTTGCAGATATAAATTCTGAAGAATTATTAAATCGTAAAGAAAAGGTTAAAGTTTTGCATGAAAAATTAAATAATATTTTAATTAATAAAAATATATCAAATTTAAAGGGTAATTATGGAATAAATCCTTTTGATTCAAACTCTTTATCAAATTCAAATATACCAATAGAAAAACTATCAATTTCACAGACAAATCCATTAAATAAACCAGATTTAATAAAAAATGATGATGAATTAGATAATTCAACAAGAGAATTTCATCAACAATTATTACAACAGCAAGATGATATAATATCAAATGAATTAACTGATTCTATCAACACCTTACATTCACAAGCCATTCATATAAATACAGAATTAGAATTTCAACAAGATTTATTGAATAATGTAGAGGATGGAATGGATAGGTTAAATTTAAAAATTGTAAATAATGGTATGAAAAGAATAAATAAATTTTTAGAAACTAATGAAATGGGTGGTAATTGCTGTATTGCAATTTTAATTGTTGTTTTGGTAATTATCTTAGTGTTGTTAATAATAGCTTAAATCTTATGCAATTTTATGTAACTGTTAATAAAAAAAAAGATAAGTTAAGATTAAACTTTCATATTGATAGATATTCAACAATTATAACCATAAGTCAACACAAAAATTGAACCGACAATAATCATATCTATTAGCGTATATATATATCTCTATATATATGGTAATTTTTTTCCACAAATCACCATTTCTAGAAGCATGCAATAAAACAATATGAATTGTAGAAACAATAAAAATTTTAGAACGTAAAGCTGTGTTTACCAAATAATAAAATATCTAATGATTGGACTTTTGTGCCAAAACATCATAAGCTTTCTTGAAGCCTGATAATATGGCGATTTGCCTATGTTTCAAATGCCATTAGAAATTTGATTCTCACGTTTATGAAAACTAGCTGTTTTAGACCTATTTTTGATATTGACTGCTGGATGATAATACCAAGAATCGACAAGAGGTGTTTAATGTACTATATTAGTTTTCCCAAAATCGAAAATATTTAATTGTTGTAGTATCTAGTATGCTTTCCAAACTCAGACACAGACCTTCTATTTTAACAAAAGTTTCATTGAATGTATTAATTTTATCGGACTAATGATAAAGTATCAGGGAAAATTAATTACTGTCATAGTAACACAATTAGTGTGATATCCTTCGTCTCATCTTTTAACTAGCTATTTTTAAGCTTGGCTATTAATTATTAATGTCATCATTTTTAAACATATATATATATATCTTTTCAACCATAAAATGCCAACAGTTTCTATGGAATATTTTAATGATGCACCTAAGTAATTGCTAGCAGTTAACTACATTTCTACATTGCTTTTAATTATAAATTTATTGAACTCATATCTATAGGATATGAAATCTATAAAAAGGATAGATCAGGCTTTGTTTTTGTATAATTATTTATCCAGTATCTTTATATTTCTTTTAATTATCAGTTTCTCATCTTTGTACATAGCTACATGTATTTAATGCTTGTTTATCATAACACAGGTAATTACACAAGATTAATTAATTTTGACAATTAATAAAGAAACATTTTAAGTGACTAGTTTTTCTTTTAATACCACACTTGTAAAACAATAACATAATTATTAATCATCGACCTTTAACTATCAAACTATTAGGTTTTCACAATAATAAGGGTTTTTTTTTTCTTTCTTTATTACTGAATTATTCTGATCACGTGATTATTTAAAGTTAAACATTTTTAAGAGCGATAAAAGGTGTTTTTAAGTCGTTTGGTCGAGTGGAAAATATGATTTTTAAGATGAAATATTAGTATACGACGTTGTTTCGAACCCATCCAAAGCCGTTCATATTTAACTGTCCACGTAGCGTAATGGTGAACGCGTCAGTCTCCTAAACTGAAGATTCTGGGTTCGAGTCCCAGCTTGGACGTAATATGTTAAAACAACTAAAAACATTTTTTATTAATGCTGGATACTAGAACTATGAAAATGTGCTTGTTTAAGATACTAGTTAGTTTTTTTCTATACGGATATAAATATTAATATAAAAATAAAACTACATAATACATAAAAAATCTATAAGAATTGAATAAGAGATTTTGGCTTATAACTAATAGCGCCATTTTTTTGGACTTAAGTTATTATTTGAATCATCCGAATGTTTAGAAACCTGCCTAACACGAGATTCAACACTTGCGAGTTTAGCTAGTCTTGGAATTGAAGAAGAAGTGGAAATATTACGTATATTTGAAGGTATCGAAGAAGAATTTGATAAAATTTCATTTTTATATGAAACATTTGATGTTTTAGATTTAGGAATCGATGAAGTTCTCATTTCACTAGAATTTGAAATAGTTTTAGATCTAGGTAATTTAGAAGACTTAGGGATATTTAAATTTGTTTGTGGTTTAACAAATTTCGGTTCAATTGGCTTTTCTGGTGATGAAGTCAATATTTCATTTAAATTAGAAACAGCTCTTGATGGTGATAATTTTGATAAACCGGTTTTAATCCTAGTTGGAGAAATTGATGGTGACCTTGAAATTCCTCGACTTAATGATGAATTATTAGGCTTTAAATCGGGAGTTGGATAAACTTCATCAAGTCTTTTCGAAAGAAAATTTGATGATTTAGAAGGTGATATTGATCTAGATGAATTGGATTTTTGTAATGAAGCTTTTGTAGGTTGTAAATAACTGGGTATATTTTCATTATGTGAATATATATTTTTAATTTGTTCTTTTTCATATAATGACCTTGTGGGGCTTGAATCAATTTCTTTAAAAGTATTTTCATCTAACCGCAGTCTTTTACTTGCACTTTCCAAAGGTTTAATATTAAATCTTTTATCACCAGGCGTTAAAGATATATTGTCATTTAAATGAAATTCATTAGATTGGACAAGTTTCCTTTGTATATTATTGTTATTATTATTATTATTATTATTATTATCATGATTATTATTAGCATTTTTATTTTTTATTTTTTCCTTTTCTGATCTTTTTGCAGCATAATGGAATGCAATTGATTCCATTCTATTAAATCTATTTCTATGTTGTGAAGAAAATCTACCAGATGCTCTTCTATTTAATTCTTCATTAGTTGTTGAATTATTAAAATCTTGAATTGCAGTAATCTTTTCTTCTCTAACCTTTTCATATCTTGAACTAAATTCGTCCATAACTTTATTAGATATATTTGAAGAAAATAATTGTCTTTGTAATGTATCCATTGCATTAACGAATGATTGATTTTCTTTATTTATATAACTTTCATTAAAATCATGTGTTGGACTTGAATTCATTTGTATTGAAATTTTTTGATCTGGGGGATTTAAATGCGGATATAATTTTTTGCCCTTTGTCGGTGTAAATCTAAAAGTATTTGGAAGTGGTGATCCATCTGATAATAACTCTGAATTAATTTTTTTCTCTGGGGTTTTATTAATTGATTGATAAATAGTATTCGTTAGTGATTTCCATGGTGAACTGCTTTGATGCATCATCGGATGTATATTAAATATTGAAATACTCGTTCAAAAGCTAATATATATTGAAAAGATATAATTGCATATATTACTTTTTAATGTCGATTCTTTATATTAAATTATTAAGTAAAGAAAAAGATATTACCTACTAGTTTAGCAAACAAAAAACAGTTAAAGATTAAAAATTTAAGAAAAGAAAATATACCCATTAAATCGTCTCGCGCACACTGTTAATTCCAATTTGGGTAATTTGTAAATACCCAGGGATCATAAACACCAACTAATTTTTCAACGGTTGTCGGAGAGGTAGTTGATCTATGAATTGATACTAAGGCACCACCAAGATTAAGGAGTTGAAGATGTGGAAGTATTTGTGAAATTGAAATCATTATTGGTGCAAGTTTATCTAAATAAAAGTTCATATAAATATCTTTCCCCTCGAAAAATATTGGACGATTAAGAATATCTAAAGCGGAAATATTTTCAAAATTTTTAAATCTTGAATATAATTTTCTAATAATCGCAGTTGATCTAGTTGATAAAGAATCTGCAAAATCAATATCATAATCTTTGTTAAAAGTGATCGTTTCTGGAAAAAATGGCAACCAATTAAAAAGAAAATCAGGAATTGTTAAAGTTTGTAAATGCTTTAAGGATAATATTTTATCAAATAACTCTTTTTTTCTGTTCAAATAATTTTCGTTGACAACAAAGGTTTTATAGGAATCAGCACCATCCATTCTAGCTTCGACAACAGTTAAAAAGGTGTTTAAACAAATTGTTAAATTTGTAATTGAATTATTTTCATTATTAAAAATATTTGAATGATTAAGTAATGAAAAACATAAATTTGAGTCATCAAAA
The DNA here is from genome assembly GCA_023629255.1 of Pichia sp. PB3310. Classification (NCBI taxonomy): domain Eukaryota; kingdom Fungi; phylum Ascomycota; class Pichiomycetes; order Pichiales; family Pichiaceae; genus Pichia; species Pichia sp. PB3310. The sequence goes on along the minus strand of JAMAJE010000039.1, from coordinate 26,761 downwards.
AATTCTTGCCTAAAAATGTTATCATTTAACATATTATGGTTATTTAAATTTATAATGGATAAATTTTTTAAATTATTTGGATTTAATTTATTATTTAATAACTTAACAATTTTTTTATTCGTTACATTTATATTTGAACTATCAGACGCATAAGTATTCTGAAATTTAATCTCCAAATTCTCTAAATTATTCATATCAATGGAATTTAAAAATATATTTAATTTATTTAAATAACAGCTTGAAGTTGCTAATGATAAAGTATTTAAATTTTTAAAAATCATATTCTCATTATTAATGTCAATATTATTTAATCTTAAATAATTTAGGACACCATCAATTAAAAAGTTAGAACTGAAAATATTGCAAGATATTAAAGAAATTAAATGTTTAGACCAATTTTCAATAATTGAAGTATCTAACATTGAATTTAATTCCAGATTTTGAATTTTCATTTCAATATTTTGAAAAATTAAATTATGCTTTTCAATCATTCTAACATCTTGAATGGAAAATAGTTGTAAAGTATCAAGATTGAATGGTAATTTTAATAACGAATTTTTATTATATGTTGATATATGGTAAAATGAAAATGTGGAATCATCATCGATTTCATCATTTTCGTATAATTTACTCATCTTTTTAGGAATTATAATAGGAGATTTAATTAAATTTGAGTTTAACTTTTTAGCAGTATTATTATCATTATCTTCAGGTAAAGAAGATGCATAAGTGGAAGAATTTGAATGTGAACTTGAATTTGAATTTGACGTTGCAGTTGAAACCAAGCAATTATTATTCAATAATAAAAATAAAAAATTTGTACTTGATAAGGCAAATTTTATTTTCTTTATATTAAAAGCTTTATTTTGAATTAAAAATGTTATAAAATTTGAAATTGAGTTTGTCAATTTAATTGAATTGAAATATAATGAATTGATTAGATCTAGTAAATTTTTATTTAATTTCAAGAATTCCAAAAAAGAATCTAATTTTGATAATGGGATTAAAGTATAATTAAGTTTATAATAAGTTTCAATTGAGTCAATTATCGGTAACCTTTGATTTGTCTCATTGTAAAAATAAATATTTTGAAGCAAATAATAATTTGAAACTATATCAAAAAAGCGACAAGAATACTTTAATGACAAACGAGATCGTTGATCAAGATTATTGTAGATGTTGTCAATGATATTATCAGGGAAATCAAGTAAGCTCATGTTTTCGAGATTTATACAATAGTGCAAGAAATATGTATTAAAGGGGAGTGAAGATTGAAGAGAAGGAATAGTAGTTTTTCAAAACAAATGATATGGAATATAAATGCATTTAAATAAAACAGAATAGGAATTGAATTTACAATTTTTCCTACAAAATTGAAAATTAATTAAATTATAACATTAGTACAATAATAATTTAAAAAGTTTAAAAATAGAAGAATAATTAAACTTTGACATATTTTTCTGTCAAACAAACGCCCTAACGGAATTGTGGATGACATATAATATTACAATGTATATATATGTAAAATTTCTTTGTTGTGCTTTACAATATTCTGTCAATTTACATTATTTAATGAATCAACCCTTCAAGACATTATAAGTCACGAATAATGGAAACATTAGGAGGTCGGATTACAGGCGTAAACCAATAAATTCACAAATTACGAATCGAACATAAAATTAAGCGCCACAATTGCGTATATATTATATTGTATCAGATGATGGGACATGGGAACAGTACTATCAATTGATTTGCAATAAATGAAAGGGTGAAACACTTGTCTGTAAAGTTAACATTCTAGCAGTAAGGCAGTGCCTTCTATTGTTGAGGAGTTCGGGGTTGACTATTAATTGTTTAGAAGGAGTTGTTTCGCGATGGTTCCCCCGCACATGTATGACAGAGTTGGTTCAGTTTAATGTAAAGAGGCGTAGTGCTTACGTAAACTAGATTTAAAGTGGCGTATTACTGGTGTTAGGATGTCTTGTTTTTGTTTCTTTTTTTTTGTATAATGCGGCAATAAAATAAATACCGAGAAGGAGAGAAGGAGGCTGAAGGACTTCTGGCTTAATTCCGGGATTTAACTTATATGTGTACATATGTATATATATAATTTAGTTCACTACATCAATAATACCGAATGTAGTATTTTAACTTTCGTTCTTGAGCCTGATTTTATTTTATTTCATTTCGTTTTAATTTAATTTAATTTATTTTATTTGGCTGTTTATTTATTTTTTGATTTATTAATCTATTATATCAAAATTAGGATTAAAAGACAAGGAACGAAGGACAATAATGGCTGCTGCCATCGAACTCGAAGGTTATAAAACAAAGAAAATTAGTAAAGCTTGTGATGAATGTCGACGCAGGAAAGTTAAATGTGATGGTCATTCAACATGCACTAAATGTTCAGAGAGAGGGATAGATTGTACATATTCTTATGTTTATAAGAAAAGGAAATCTAGATCAATACAGGTTGAAAGACCAAAAGGAAAAAGAGGAAGGCCAAAAAAATTAAACAATCTTTCTAAGAATATTATTAATGACAATACCGACAATAACAACATCAACATCGGTAATAATAATAATAATAATAATAATGATGATGATAAAAGTATAGTACAAAGGACAACATTAAATAATAAAAATATTACAAATTCTCCTTCAAATTTTACTTTTTCACAAAGTTCTTATACTGAAAATATATTAAGATATGATTCACCACTTTATTCGTCAACAACTCCACTTCCAAACCAAAATAAATCACCAGATGACATCGGAGTTGAAGAGAGATTGTCTAAGATGGAATCAATGCTTTCACTATTAATTCATGAATTCGCAAATAAAAGTACTTCAGGTAATAATTCAGTAGTATCTACAGTTTCTGCAACTTCGGCAACTCAAGATTTTTTACCCATAAACCATTCAAAAACAACTTTATTGAATGATACAGCAAATGAAGAACTTAATACTCTTAGTGAATCAAAAGAAGATTTAGCAATACAAAAATGGAATGGTTTATTTATGCATACATCTATTTTCTTTTTATCAAAAATTGGTTTAATTGTTTTGGAACATAGAATGGAAAAACCGGAATTTTTAAATCCATTAAAAAGCTTTTTAACTTATTCAAATCCCGCTGAAAATAATGTTTTGTCACCATGGATTAATCCAATCGCTGAAGAACAGTTAACTCCTTTACCTAATAGAGAAAATATTGAGATTTTATTACTCCATTTAGAAAGTTCAACATTCATTTCAAAAACTATTAATATTATTCATTTAAAACGTTTATTAAAATTATATTGTGACAGAAGAGATGGATTAATTAATGAACCGAATTTTACTCATTTTGATTATTTTTTTATGAATGTATGCTTATTAGTTTCATGTTTAATTGTAAATGAATTATTACATATTAAGATTGATGATTATGATTTACCAATGCCGAATTTTGAATCAATATCACAAACTGAAGAAACTTTATTAAATAATTCATTATTTTTCTATCATAAATGTTCAATTATTTCGGGTGATATATTAACGGTTTCAAGTTCTTTATTATTGGCATTTTATGCAGATTATGTTTCATTATCAAGAGCAGCATATTTAATTTCAAGTATTGCAATTAGACAAGCTCAAGAAATTGGTTTACATATTGAAGATACTTATCGAGGTTTAGAAGAATATGAAAGATCATTAAAATTAAATATTTGGTGGGCTTGTTATGTCCTCGATAAAGAAATGTGTGTCAGATGGGGTCAAGCTCCTGTTATTAATGATAAAGATGTTTCTGCACCACCTCTACCTGGGTTTGAGTCATTTTGGTCACCAAATAACTTAGAGTCTCCAACTACAAGGTCAAATAGATCTTTATATACTTATGAAATTCAAGCTTCATCAGAATGTTTATTAGATAGTGTTCCAAAATTACTTATCTTAGAACAATACTTAATAACCGATTATGCATTTATAACATCACAAGTTTATGATAATTTTTTAAGAGCTAATGCAATGAAAAATTTGTCTAGAAAAGAAGCTGAATTATTGAAAGATAAAACATTCTATGAATTAGATTGTTGGAGATTAAGTATACCTGAAGAAATTAGACCAAGAGTTGGTTATGATGAAAAGTTTTTTGATTATATTGAAGGATTAAAAACTAAAAATACAAAAGTTTCAATTTATAAACTGATTTTAGCTACTGCATTTTATGTTAGGTATCATCATGTTAAACTAGTAGTTCATAGGGCATATGCAAAACAATGTTTTACAAAATATTCAGAAACATTAACAGTAGAGCATAGTATTGAACCTGCAATTTCTGCTAGGTGTATTTTAAAAATGTCATGTGCAATTGATTCAAGATTTGGGAATTATGCCAACTATTTTGTCTTTTATCCATTTAATGCATTTTTATCAATGTGTGGATTATATATATTTTTGGAAAAACCTAATCAATTTGTTCAACCTGATTTACAATTGTTACTTGATTGTTTAAAGTCACACGTAATTCCATTTACAGTTAATGATAGACGTGGTACTAGGGGTAGATTATTTGACTATGTTTTAAAAAGTATTTGTTATGCAACTTATAAAACTTGCGTTAATAGATTTGGTCCAATTCCATTAAAAGATCTTGAAATCTTAGATGAAATTAAAGAAATCAATGAAGGTAAAAAAACAGTTGATGATGTATTAACCTCATTATCATGTTTTTCAACTGATGCTATGAAAGTGCAGAGAACGATTTCAAGATTACCATATTTCCCCCAAAACTCCAGTAATAGAAGCGTATCTAGTCAATCTTCTTATAATGATAACCCAATTCATAATTTTAATAATAATAATAATAATAATAATAAATATGCTGCTTTAGTCAATAATGATTTAAATAAAACGCCTAACGTTTCATTTTTATTATCATCGCAACATCAAACAAATTCAAATTTAAACTCGAATTTAAATCCAAATATAAATAATGTCAATAATATCGGAGGATCAAATTTTGATGGCTTTGATGATCAATTTGGAAATAATGATGGTCTTTTCCAAAATATGCTTAATATCCCCAATTACTTTATAGATTATATGTATGATGAAAATCAGACTCCATCACAATAGATGTATTAATTTCATTTCTTGTTTGTGCATTTATGTATATTATAACTGTATTATAAATTGTTTAATTACAAAATGATTGTATTAATTAGATAAATTTATGGGAAGACTGAATACAAGAAAACAAGTAAATTTGATTATGATAAGTTTGTTCAATGGTCCTTCAATTTGGGACATATCAACTTTTAGTAATTACTATCTATCTAATTTTATAATATAAAATTTTTATTTCAATGAATAAAGAATATTCAGTGGTTCAATCCCGAATTTTTTTATCAATATCAAACACGGTAAATATATATATATGTACCTGCATGCTACTTGTATATATTCTATATTCGGCACTTTTTGGACGTTGAGGACTGGAATCCAAGTGACATGAAAATTCTGCTTTAATCCTCTATTATTTATGCTATTAGGCAATTAACAGGTAAGTACAAACTGTTATAGTAATAATAAGTTATCAGATATTTACTAGCAAAATTTTTTTTCTACAGTACCATGGCTGAACATAGAAGAATATAGATTCAGAATATGAACACATATGGTGAACGAAAACCTACATGCTATATCCATAAAAATATGGAATTACATAGTGCATATATATTGATATAGAACACAGGATCTCTGGAGCTCTACACGGCTGCCCTAACATCCTGTAAGTTGAGTAAATTCACTAAGGCATGACGTCTTCACAGTGGCGCAGCAACGGCCATTCGGAGTTTTTTTTATATTTTATTTTTATCTTTCGATTATACTATTTTCTAATAGATAGATAGATACCTTTTAAACGTATTTTTTTTATTACCTATAAAAACGTTAATCTATATAAAAAGCATATAAGATATTAATATTAATAGTAATAGTAATAGTAATAGTAGAAGAAAACTGGAAAGTTGACCACCAGTAACTCATTCGGAAGTCACTGGCGCTCAGTAGATCAACGTGGAATAGAATAGAATCGGCTCCATATTGTCTTAACAATTTTAATCTAAATATAATAACATTAATACATTTATATATATTCTCGATATACTAAATACAGAATAAAAAATCAGAATTTAAACTACGAGCGGCAATTACATTATTAAATAATTTCAGATCGATGTTGGCATTTGGTGTCGTTGGTTTGATTTTAAAAAATTTCTTTTTCTTCCGTTTATTGTCCAAACAAATTGAAATTCTATTCAATAACAAATAATTCAAGATTTAGTTCTAAACGTATATATTGCTATGTCTAATACCATCGCATCAGAAGACTATCCATCGAAAAAAATTAGTAAGGCGTGTGATGAATGTCGACGCAGAAAAGTTAAATGTGATGGCTATTCAACATGTACTAAATGTTCAGAAAGAGGAATAGATTGTACATATTCTTATATCTATAAAAAGCGAACTTCCAAACAGGCTGAAAGACCAAAAAGAAGAAGAGGAAGACCGAAAAAATTAGAAAATGTTTTAATATGTGATTCACAAGTTCAAACATCAACATCTCCAATCCAAGATCAGAATAAGTCATCAAAAGAAATAACTGCCGATGAAAGATTATCTAAAATTGAATCAATGCTTTCATTATTAATTGAAGAATTTGCGAATAATAAGAAAACTTCAAGTAATAATTCAATTGTATCAACTAATGCGGCAATTTCAACAAATCATGATTTTTCACCTATGAATCATTCAACAACTCCTTCATTAAATGTTTCATCCAATGAAGAAATTGATACTCCCAATGGGACTGAAAAAGGTTTAGATGTTCAAAATTGGAATGGTCTATTGATGCATACATCTATTTACTTTTTATCAAAAATTGGTTTAATTGTTTTGGAATATAGAATGGAAAAACCAGAATTTTTAATCCCTTTGAAAAAGTTTTTAACTTATTCAATACCTGCTGAAAATAGTATTTTATCACCATGGATTAATCCAATTGTTGAAAATCAATTAACTCCTTTACCAAGTAGAGAAAATATTAATATTTTATTACTCCATTTAGAAAGTTCAACATTCATTTCAAAAACTATTAATTTTAAATACCTAAAGCATTTATTAAAATTATATTGTGATAGAAGAGATGGTTTAATTAATGAACCGAATTTTACTCATTTTGATTATTTTTTCATGAACGTATGTTTATTAGTTTCATGTTTAATTGTACATGAATTATTAAATATTCAAATTGATGATTATGATTTACCAATGCCGAATTTTGAATCAATATCACAGACCGAAGAAAATTTATTAAATAATTCATTATTTTTCTATCATAAATCTTCAATTATTCCAAGTGATATATTAACGGTTTCAAGTTCTTTATTATTAGCATTTTATGCAGATTATGCTTCATTATCAAGGGCTGCATATTTAATTTCAAATATTGCAATTAGACAAGCTCAAGAAGTCGGTTTACACATTGAAGATACTTATCGAGATTTAGAAGAGTATGAAAGATCATTAAAATTAAATATTTGGTGGGCTTGTTATGTCCTCGATAAAGAAATGTGCATTAGATGGGGCCAATCTCCTATTATTAATGATAAAGATGTTTCTGCTCCACCTCTACCTGGGTTTGAGGCCTTTTGGTCTTTAAATAATTCCAATTCTCCAAATACAAGGTCAAATAGATCATTATATACTCACCAAATTCAATCTTATTTAGAACCTTTAGATAATATTGCAAAGTTAATTATATTGGAGCAATATATAATTGCGGATTATGCATTTATAACATCACAAGTTTATGATAATTTTTTGAGAGCTAATGCAATGAAAAATATGTCAAAAAAAGAAGTAGAATCATTAAAAAATAAAGCATTTCATGAATTAGATTGTTGGAGATTAAGTATACCCGAAGAAATTAGGCCAAGAGTTGGTTATGACCAGAAGTTTTTTGATTATATTAAAGAACTAAAAACTAAAAATACAAAACTTTCAAATTATAAAATGATTTTAGCAGCTGCGGTTGACATCAGATACCATCATCTTAAATTAGTAGTTCAAAGAGCATATGCAAAACAATGTTTTACAAAATATTCAGAAACATTAACAGTAGAGCATAGTATTGAACCTGCAATTTCTGCTAGGTGTATTTTAAAAATGTCATGTGCAATTGATTCAAGATTTGGGAATTATGCCAACTATTTTGTTTTTTATCCATTTAATGCATTTTTATCAATTTGTGGATTATATATATTTTTGGATAAACCTAACCAATTTGTTCAAGCTGATTTACAATTGTTACTTGATTGTTTAAAGTCACATGTAATTCCATTTACAATTAATGATAAGCGTAGTATGAGAGGTAGATTATTTGATTATGTTTTAAAAAGTATTTGTTATGCAACTTATAAAACTTGCGTTCATAAGTTTGGTGATATTCAATTAAAAAACCTTGAAATCTTAGATGAAATTAAAGAAATCAATGAAGGTAAAAAAACAGTCAATGATATATTAACCCCATTAGCGTGCTCTTCAGGTGGCAATACGAAAGCACCAAAATCATTCTCGAGATTACCATACTTTTCTAGAAACTCAACGAATAATATTGCGTCTGTGCAAAGTCCATATAATTTGAATGCTGAGAATAATAATAATAATAATAATGCTGATAATAATAATAATAATAATAATAATAATAATAATAATAATAAATATTCTACTATTATCAATAATGATTTAAATAAAACTCCTGATGTTTCATTTTTATTGTCACCAGAGCAACAAACAAATCCAAATTTAACTCCCTATTTAAACACTTTTAATAATCTAGGAGGATCAAATTTTGATGGTTTTGATGGTCATTTTGGAAATAACGATGGACTTTTTCAAAATATGTTTAATATCCCCAATTACTTTATAGATTATATGTATGATGAACATCCACCTTCATCACAATAGATGTATTAATTTCATTTCTGGTTTGTTTATTTATGTATATTATAATTGTATAACTAATCATTTAAATACAAAATGAATGTATTAACTGTGTAAAGCTATGGAAAGACATAAAAACTTATGTGGAATAAATTTGTTTAGGGGTCCCTCAACATTGGCACACATTACACATTACCGTTTAATAATTTCCCTCTTAAGAAAAAACCAAAACATATAGTTCGTTCTCACAGAAAGTTTATTTAATCATTATTATTTTTTTTAGTTTTCTACTCTAACATAAATTACTATTTTATATGAATTTAAGCTTTTCATCTTTCATATCTAATCTGATAAAGTACGAATATGTATGATAATCACAATGGGGGTATAAATAGGACTGTGCTGACATTGAATCCCTCAATCCCATTAACATGTTCGCCGAAAACTACTATTTATGAAGCTGCACAATTGATGATCTCGAAAAAGGAAAATTGTATGTTAGTTATTGATGATACAAATGAAGAATTGTTAGGTATTTTCACTGCTAAAGACTTAGCCTTTAGGGTTGTTGGATCCAAATTAGATGTTAATGAAACAACTGTTATTAAAATAATGACTAGCAATCCAATGTGTGCAAAAACATTTACATTAGCCAATGATGCATTAAATTTAATGGTTGTTAAGCATTTTAGACATTTACCAATTATTAATAATGATAATCAAATTATTGGAGTTTTAGATATCACTAAATGTTATAATGAAGCAATGAAAAAGTTAGAGAAATTATATGAAAACTCCAAAAAATTATATAATGCGATGGAAACGGTAAATAAAGAATTAGGTAATTCAGTTTTTGGTAAAACACAATCAAACTATATTATAACATATTTTGAAAATTTGAAAAAGTTATTAAGTGGACCATCCTTAAATCAATTGTTAAATGATGAAACTACATTACCAGTTTATTGTTCAACTAATTCGAATGTTTATGATGCGGCAATGTTAATGAAATTAAAGAAAACTACTGCAATTTTAGTGAGGGGTTTAGAAGATGAAATTGTTGGAATTTTTACATCAAAAGATGTTGTTTCTAGAGTTATCGGTAAAGGTCTCAATCCTAATGAATGTAAAGTTATGGATGTTATGACAGAAAGTCCAGCATATGCATCAAGTAGTTTGAGTATAAATAAAGCATTAAAGCAGATGTTTGAAGGTAAATATTTAAATTTACCTGTTATAAATGAAGAAACTGCAGAAATTATTGGTGTTGTTGATATTATTAGACTAACTAATTTTACATTAAATCAAATTCAAACAATGGAAACAATTAATGAAGATAATGAAGAAGATAATGAAGAATTAGATGAAGGGGATTTTAATAAATTTTTAACAACATTTACATCAAATAAAGAAGAATACATTGAAGAAGATGATAATATTGATAATAATGAGATTGCTGATGTTTCAATGGATGAATTAGCACAATTTGATTTATCTACAATGTCAAATGATCGTACGTATAGTCATAATGGTAGTAATTTTGGTAGCAGATATCCAAAACATAAACTTTCGTTATTATCAATTGGAGCTATAGATTATGATCAAATTTGCTTTTTTAAATTTAAAGTTTCAAGAGGTAGGATCCATAGAATTAGTTATAAACCTAGTGATGGAATAAAAAAATTTAAAGAAATATTACGAGAAGAATTCACTGAAGAAGAATTAGAAAATTTTGAAGGCGGAAAATTTGAAATTTCATATATTGATGAAGATGGTGATATAATTGTAATAAATACAGATAAAGATTTGAAAGATTGTGTATTATTAATGAAAAGTTTACAGCGTGATAAAATTGAGATTATGTTATATGATAAACATGAACTCTTAATTGGAAAAAGAGGTAAAATGAGTACATTAAATTTAAGAGAGAAAGGACAAAAGAATACGAATCATATAAGTGAAAAAGGAAATCAAAACGCATACATATTGCCAATGGCAATCTTTACTTTGGCTGCTACAATTGCAGTGGTATTTACAATATCAAGACGTCAATAAATAAATTAGTTAATTAATTAGTTAGTTATTTTCGTTTAATAATTTATTCATTTATTCATATGTATATACATGATTTATAAAAGATTTTTTTTTAAAAAAAGAAAAGATTAGATTAAACATTTGATGTAGATTGAGAATTTTCTTTTTCAGCATAATCAAGTAAAGTTTTCTTTTCTAAAGCTGAAGCCTTCTTTAATAAAGATTTATAAGTTCTTTCTTTTTCAGATTTAAATACATGTTTACTAACGGAGATGTTAGTACCGAGGAATTCATTAGGATTGAAATCAACAGCGTCTGGTTGGAATTCATTTTTATTAGATAATTTAAGAGTTGGATTTAAGTTTGTGATGAGGTAAGATTCAATATTTGAGAAATCTGATAAATAAGTAAACTTTGAATCTGGAATTGAAATTGTAAATAATTTTTGAATTTTTTTAAGAATATCAAATCTAATATATAAATTATCTATTGAAGAATCAATTGGAATTTTAGAATCATTAAATAAAGTTGTTAACTGTTCTGAAATTTTTGATTTATAATTTTCAGGTGTTAAAGTTTCAGTGAAAAAATTTGATTTTGGTATCCAACGATGAACTTGGAAACCATTTAAATTTTGTTTTATAATTTCTTTATCAGTATATCTTGGATTTTTCCTACCTAAAATTTCTATTTTGGTATTTTTCGTAATATTTTCTTGATTTGATTCAACATCTTTTATAACATCTTTTGTATCTTTTGGTTTTGGAACATTTGCATCTTGAGAATTTTTCTTTTTGAAAAACTTGAAATAGTCAAGAACTGAGTTTGAAGGTTTTGTAGTTGAAAAACTACGGATATAACCAATTTGTCTAGGATACATTGTGATCGTGTAATATTCAAATTAAGATCGAATACTATCATATACCGAAATATTCAATAAACCTGTAGATAAATTCACAAAATTCATGTTAAAAAACGCAATGAAAAATGGACGAGTTCTATTGAACAAAAAAGCCGGGTAATACAATAAAAAAATTCAGTTTATTAAGAAAATGCGAAATTCAAAATATCTATATCCATCCATCTATATATATATATCAATAGTATATATAAAGTATAGTATGTAGTATGTAGTATATAGTATTATTTTAATCAGTCAGATCAGAGCAGCTGAGAACTGAGAATCGAGAAACAAAAAGAAACTTCCTTTATCTATAATATCATTACTAGTACTAGTTAGTAATAATTTGAGATGAATTATTAATTATTAAATATTATTGAACAGATTTAAATCAATGACATTTGTTATAGCCAATACAGACCCTCAAATCACTCGTGTTTTTGTTATTAGACATGGACAAACCCCTTGGAATGCACAAAAAATTCTTCAGGGTCATAAAAATGTGCCTCTTAATGATATTGGTCGTGAACAAGCAATTCGCTTAGGTCAACATCTCCGTGAAAAGGATTTACAATTTGATAAAGTGATTTCTTCTGATTTAGATAGATGCATCTCTACAATGGAAGCTGCTAAATTACCTATTCATGTAAAAACTCCTTTACTTAGAGAAAGATTTATGGGAGATGTAGAAGGTTTACCATTGAAAGAGGCTAAAGAAAGATATGGGCCAGCTTTTAGAAATCATGGTGAACAAGCTCCACAAATGATAAGTCGTATTATGGAAGCATGGGAAAATTTTGTGGTAGGCCCAGGAAATCTTAATGTTGCAGTATGTACTCATGGCGGAGTTATTCGTGCATTAGTGCGAGAACTGGATCCCGATGGCGTCGGTAAAGGTCAAGCACCTTTTAATACAAGTATTACGGTTATTGATGTACCATTGAATATTAACGATAAGAATTCAATTCGAGTAGTAGGATTTGGTAGTACTGCACATTTAGGTTCACAACAAAGTGTTTCAAAGGAAGATTTGGAACTTAGATAATTGATAAGAAAGTTTGAATTGTTTTTGATTAAAACTTTCTATGTAAGATGAAATATGGTATATAAAATATAGATATAGACTGATAGAATATATATTATAAATATTATAAAAGATATGTTATAAATTCTAGAAGATACAAAAAAAAGTATATAAGGGTGTTAATTTTTGATATGTTAAAATTTTGCGTTCCATGTTCAATAGTTGAGGCGTTGAGCGCATAAGAAATTAGTTATTCAAAGATGAAAAAAAGGCAATAATATTGTTTCTAAGCTATATATAAATTTTTATAATTTTATATTGAATTTATTCATCACCCGTATATACAAATTCACATAGCAATTATGGAGGATGGTGCAACTCCCCAGATTTCTCACTTAAAGGAATTTGATCAACCTAAATTTACAAATGCTACATTTAGACTTGACAAACCCTCTATGTATCTTATCAATAGAGCTAGAAGGGATGAGCTTACAGGTTATGATAAACTAAAAAATTCAATGACTTCTGCAACAATTTATATTGGACATTTATCATTAAATACAACAGAAGAGCAAATATATGAAATTTTTAGTCAATGTGGTAAAATTAGAAAAGTTATAATGGGCTTAAATGCTCATGACCAATCACCTACTGGTTTTTGTTTCGTCATTTTTAAATCTTCAAAAGGTGCATTGAATGCAGTTAAATATCTTAATAGAACAAAAATTAATGGTAGAACCATTGAAATTGATCTAGATCCTGGTTTTGAAGATGGTAGACAATATGGTCGTGGTGAAAATGGTGCTCAAAAAAGTCAATTTTATGGTAATACTAATAGAAGAAATAATAGAAGAGGTAATTTTAGGGGTGGTAGAGGTGGTGGTAATAATAGAAGAGGTGTGAGAGGTGGATTTAGAGGACGAGACAGAGAAAGAAACAGAGATAAAGTTAGAAACAGAGATAGAGATCAATATCAACCTCAGTATCAAGCTCAATATCAAGCTCAATATCAATCTGAATATCAGTCTGAATATCATCAGTCTTCATATGAAACTCAATATTATCAGCAACAACTACAGCAGGAACAGCAGCAACCACCACCACCACATCAACAACATTATCAAGCCCAGTATCAGCCACATCAACCACAATATCAACAACAATCGTATGTACAACCACAACACCCGCATCCTCAGCAACAATATGGTGGATACCCACCTCAAAATAATCAATATAATCAATATTCTTCTCAAAATAATCAATATCAAAATGCAAGTCAACAGCAATCTCAGTATCCTCCCCAAAACAATTACAACAATTATCCGAATAATAATTATTAATTAGGTTTATGATTATAATAAATTACGATATATATATATTACTTCTTCTTTGAAACTTTGTAACTGTCTTAATATAAGTATATGTGAAAATTAACAACTTCCCGGTATAAGCAATCTATACCTTGTAAAGTCACCTTTCTCCCCCTCTAATATTTTACTTCCCAGGTCTTAGCCAACCGAACACCACCAACAACCAACCAATATGCGCGCTTCGCTCTTAGCTTTTCGCTTTTATTATGTATTATGTTAATTAAAGCTCAACGTTAGTACAAACAAATAAACGAGCCAAAATTATTTATGTTCGTCTTACATGGTATACTAAACATCATCTTTCTCTAATTCCATTTAAATCTGTTTAAGCAACGATAGCCCACGTTTAACTGTTACACGGTTCTGAAAGCTATATTACGCAACTTTAAGTAATCTCTTGTGGCGTTAATCGATACATATCTAGAAGAAACCTTTTTTTCTTACTAGATTTATAGATTTTATAATAATCATGTCCTCAGATACATCATATAGCAATTCAACAAATAATTCAATTACAGATAAAGACGATGAAAAATTAAATGTTCAATTAAAACAAATTCAAGAAGCAGCAAAATTAGCCTTTGAAAATAATGATTATTTTGTTCAAATTTTAGATACAATAATTGCAATTAGTTTAGCTCAACCCTTAAATAATACAAAATTACAATCAAATTGTTTAAATTTTATTTATAAATCATTCGTTTTAAAACAAATTGAATCATTTCAACTGAGATGTTCAAATGTTTTGAAACTTGTTAATTTATTATCAAGATTTTTATTGTTAGATGAAATTCATATAAATTTACAAAAAATAAATTATAATTTAATTCAAAAATCAATTGAAATTTTTGCTCAAACTTATGATTTAATGTTTTTACAATTAATAAATAAACCTGATAATCAAATTTGGCTAAATGTTTCTCATTTAAAAGATTTTTTAATCTCCAAAAATTTATCTTCTTATCCTTTATTACCACTCAATAAAGATACAGATCTTAATAGATCAATTGGTTGTAAAATTGCTTTATTTAAATTAATTGGTAAAATTATAATTACTCAATTACCTCCACCACCAAATCCAAATCAACAACAATTATCAGATTCAATTCAAGATGATTCATTAGATATTTCAATTATTTTAGTCAATAAAAATCATCCATTTTTATATAATTCAACTTTAAATACTCAAGGTCAAATGTTGATTGATTTAATTATTAATTTACTAAATAATGATAATTTAATTTCAACTTCTTTATTTTCTTCAATAATATCAATATTAATGTCAATTTTTAAATTAAGACCAAATTTTTTATCAAATAAATTACTTACTTTTATATTGGCTTATGAATCACAATTCAAAACTCCTTCACAATTTGAAAAAAATGAACTAAAAATAAGACTAATTAGAAGATTTAATGATAGAATTGACAAAATCTTAATGTCAATGTTATTAAATAGAGGTTTCATTGAAAAAGACCCCCCATTAAAGGCAAGATTCGGTAATAAATTATCGTATATGATTGAAAAATCCAATAAACAAAAGAAAAGAGGAATCTTGTCACAAGATATTGATGAAGAAGGAAACGAAAATGGTTTTACTAGTGATAATCAAAGAATTAAAAGGAAAAAAGTTGAAAACGAATTGAAAATTGATTTTTTTGATGAATCAAAAATTGTTAAATCTGAGACTTTTAAAAGCTTATATACTTTAATTAATCCAAAAGATGAATTGGCCAACTTTGATGTTTCACAAATACCTAATGATATATTGAATAGTATAATTATTACTGGTTTATCAAAAATTGATCAATCTAAATTAAACAAAGGTTTGCAAATTGTTAGTTCAAGATATTTGGATTTGTATAATAGATTTAAATATAGAGAACAAAAGAAGGAAGAAATAGAAAAAGGATCTATCTCACTTGAAACAAATGGAGATAATAATCAAAATATCTCAATTAAACAACAAAATCGTTTGGTTAATGACGAAGATGAAGAAGATAATTACGATCCTACCTCAAATGTTTCTAAAAAGGTTAAAATTGAGACCTATGATGATACGAACGATGATTTTGATTTTGAGTTAGAGAGCAAAAATTTTCAACTACCTGTACCTAAATTACTTGATCCAAATGAAAAAAAAGATCAATTGCAGTTGATCATTGATAATTTTATTAAGAATTCTCAATTACATTTGACCGAATCTTCAAAATCAGATGAATCTAACGAGTTGAATAGAGTTGCAATACCTAAATGGAGAAAAGATTCATGGATCAAGGTACTGTCAAGATTAGCTACGAGAGGAACAAAATTAAATCCCGAAATTTCGAATTATATTAGAGATTCTTTATTCAATTATTTTAAGGAAAATATTAAAGATAGAATTGATGGTACTGTTGAATGGCTTAATGAAGAATATTATGATGAATTTATTGTGAACAAATCACAAGATATTAAAGATGCTAACTCTGAAAACTCAAACTACATAAAGTATGCTGGTTTAGTCTTGGATTATTTAATTCCTTTCCTTGATCCAAGTGATAGAAACATTTTCATACGATTATTAAGTGAACTACCATATCTAAATCTTTCACTTATTTCAAAGCTTAAGTCAATTTGTAACGATCCAGTTAGATTCAAAATGGGATTTCAACCGTTACTTTACCTAATTATGTTTAGACCGCCTGTTTTAAACGATTGCTTACAATTTTTAACTGATTTATACAATGATGCAGTTGAAAAAAATAACGAACAATTAAAAAATGAATGTTTAAATTACTTGAAAAAATACAAGCCAAGTTTCAATCCAGAAGAAACAATTTTGACACCTACATAGACAATTTACTGTATACCATATATTTGTATAACATAAAAAGAAAATTCCCAGTTAGCTTTTATAAATATTTAAATTTTTTAAAAAAAAAATCATAATAATCCTTGCTTTTTCAATTGATCATAAACTTTTTTACTCATTGCATTACCTTGATCATCTTCAACTTGTTGAGCTTCATCTGCAAATTGAGCTTCTTCACGCTTTTTCTTTTGTATTGTCTCTAATAACTCTAAAACTTCTTTAGTCGTGCTTAAATCTTTAAAATTTATAAAATTTGAAACAACTCCAAGTTTTTTCAATCCATCAAGGTGTTTGTTACTTTTGAAATGTTTATTATATGCAGATCTACCACGAAATACTTCATTATCACAAATTTCGCATTTGAATTCATGTGATAAACCCTTAATTTTATATAACCAAAATGGCATTGGTCTACCATCTGGTCCAATTGGTAAATTCAATGGATTATATAATTTTTCATCATCCTGATCATCATCTTCATCATCATCACCCTCGTTATTTTCTAATGAACCTTCAGTACTATTAAGTGTTTCACGCAATATACGATCATAAAAAAGTGATAGCGGAGCTAATTCACCAGAGATTTCAAATTTGTTACTATTAATTTTCTCTAATTCACGTTCTCTAACCGTCAATAAATCTAAACGTTCAAGTTCATTAGTTGTGTTTTGCCATTGAGTTTGTAGTTGGTTTTCCAGCATACTAGCTATATTTGATTCAATTTCTAATATTGGTGAATTACGCTTTTGTGCATTAATATGTTTTTTACCCTTTAGATGAATATCATAAACTGTATCTTTTGCAAATTGTTTATTGCAAACAAGACAAAAATTACGTGAATGCTTAAATTCTAAAGTTTCCCGAGAGTTGGTTTTGTTAATTAATGGATATGCACGTTTAATATAATTTTCTAAATAAGTTTGTAAGTTTTGTAAATAATTCATGTATTCAATGGTATCTATTTTGATGTTACCATCTCTTTTAATTATATCTTTCAAATAAACTTTATATTTTGGTATTTCAAAAGATGAATAAGATCTATATCTTGGCAAAGAAAGCCATTCAGTAAATAAGATTTTTAAATCCAGCTGTGTTCCAGATTTTTCTGATGATGTAAATAAAACACTTAACTTCAAATCAGATGTAAATGAGCTCAGGAAATTCAGTTTTTCTGACTTTTCTAATTTATGTTTAATTTTCTTTATCTGCTGTCTTCTATGATTTGATATCAAATTTGATGGATTCTCAAAATTATGAATGTTTTTTTTAATATCATTATAATCTTGACATGATGAAAACATATCATATATTTCATAATCTTTCAAATCGTCTAGCTTTGTTAATTGTTCACTATTTGTTGATGATGAGCAAAGATTGAGAAATGATGAAAAATCTCCGTTTTCATATTGTGGTTTTTTAAGTTCTTTTATATCATGTAGTTCTGCATCATCATCATTGAGTAATTCGATTAACTTTCCACGATCTTCAAAATATTTATCCATTAATCTATTTACTTCATGCTGCTGTAAAACAGTGGATGAATTTGATATATATTTATTAGGTTTTAAAATGTCATGATTAAGCTTATCATTCTCAGGTTTATAAATTTGAGGATTGACTTTTATCCTCTTGATTATAGCATTTTCAACCAACTCCAGATCTTCAATCAATCGTCTCTTCTGTTCTAATAAAGTATGCATTATTAATTGAATAAGGTGATTGTCAAAAACAAACTAAATCAAAGAACAAGAAAGTTTTCAAGAGATGGAAAGACTAAAAGAAACTAAATTTCATGTTGTACTTTTTTTTATTAGGCTCGACCAGACAATAATAATATCATTAGACATGAGTAAAAGATGATATTTAGTTTTTTTTATTATTACCTGGATATCCTTTCACCAATCATCAATTATCAACTGGTTCATCCAAAAGATTAAATCAATGGTTACTGCAGTTTTATTCGTTAATCATGCAACACCCACTACAATTACGAAATTTCATGATATGATTATGAATCAACTTCCAGAAACACTTCCACCTTGGGAATTTGAACTAGGAATATTTTTAAATAATAAATTCAGTAGGCCATTAAATGTGGATTCAAAACAAGTTCCGAATCGATATCTTTATACATTACAGTTATCATATTTAAATGATGAAGGAGATGGGAATAGGATGATTAGCATTATTAATAATAATAAAAGTATTGTGACGTGTGTTCCAAATTCTACAAACATTATGAATAGTCTTGATTCGTTTTCTACAAAAGGTCTAAATTACTATCGTGGTGAAGATGAAAGTAAAAATGAAAGCAAAGATGAAATTAAGGAAGAAATTAAAGTCGATGAAGATGGTGATTTAAAAATGAAGTCAGTTGATAATGAAACAAAAATTAAATCAAATTTAGATACAGAAGTTGATGATGATTTAATAATGAATAAATTTGAATCAAACTCATTAGATGAAATGAAAAGACGTAAAAAATTATTAAAACATATTCAGAATGGATGTTGTAATAATTTAAGCTTTCACACAAAAGAGAATCTAGAATTTATGCTTGTATCTAAATTACAAAGTTTATGGACACTAAAACAAACTATAAGAGGACAAGGTGGATTAGGATATGTTTTAAATATTCAACTTGATGATATCTCAGAAATAAATTCAACAGATTTAAGTAATGGTAAAAAGACATTAAAAACCACAGAAAAATTTAAATTAAGAACAAGTAATTGTTTACTACATGGTTTATTTAAAGGATTTTTAATTGAAATTGAACATATAGATGAAGATATGAATATTTTAGAAATTGATAATGAAATAAAAAATATAGCTGAAAATGAACGTAAAAATAGATTAATTTTAAGATTTAGTAGAAGTATTACCATGATTAAGTCATTGATTGAAACATATAACTTTCCTACCGGTAATTTATGTTTTAATGTTTTAAGTGAATCCAAATTGGATTATTTAAGTGATTTATGTCAACAATATTGTGATGCTCTACAATTTTAATAGAAAATTTTATTTAATTGAATCGTATTGTTGTGGCGTTTAAATTTACAATAATGCATCTTATATTACATAAACAGTACATAATTTTCTCATAACAAAATAAAAAATCAACTTTATAAAAATAATGATATAATAAAAATATTAATAAAAATAATAAAATAATAAACAATAGTAAAATGAATTTCTTTACAATAATCAATATAATAGCAATGTTCTTTCCCTTTCAATTCTAATTCTAACAGCCATTTTACTCTGTTCAAAGCAGACATGTTTTTCTTCTGCTGTAAACATTTTAGCAAAATTAACGCTGCTAGTACTACTTGAAGCTTGAGAATCTGCAGCATCTGAATAATATGGATAATCTGTATTATTTGAATTGTTGGTATCATCTAATTCAATTATTGATATGGAACTATTTGTTTGTGAAATATTAGGATTTGAAGCATTTAAATTTATATGTGTGGTATCATTTTTTATTGGAGAACTTGAAGAATCCGGTAATAACATTATTCTTGATCTTTCGGCCTTTAAACTTTTATAAGATTGAATCGATTTATCATTTGAATATTGAAATCTTCTATTTTTTATTTCTCTTTCTTTTTGCTTTAAAGCAGCCTTATAAATTCTTTGTACCTGAACATGAACTGCTAATTTTTGAAGATATGATTTGATTATATGTGCCCTATCATCTTTAGATAATTGTATTATATTATTATTAAGATTATTATTACCATTATTATTTAATTCTAAATGTTTCCAATGTCTGTTGATAATTTTCATTAAAATTTTTATTTTTATTTTATTATTAATTCTATGTTCACTATATATACCGGATTTATTAACAATTATATCAATATATTTTTCAATTGAATCATTTGATTTTAAAATTATAAAGTTGAAATTTGAAGTATCAAGACTGGGTATATCAGCAAATTCTTTCGGGAAATCAGATAAAATTAATAAAGATCTAAATTTATTTTTGGTATAATCAATTAAAATTCTATGTGGATCATTCAATAATTGATTTTTAAAATGTTCAACATTATAAATTCTATCAAGTTTATCATTTAATAATATTCCTTTATTGTTATTATTATTGTTACTGACAATGTTTTTAAATTTGTTAGATGAATTATTAAGAGATGGATTATTTAATAAATAATCAAAATCATAATCGTCAGTGTCATTTATTTTTAAAAATGGTTTTAAACTTGAGATTTTAAATTTATGGAAAACATAAACTAATGATTTAATTTGAAGTTCAATTGAATCTTCATTTTCACCTTGAATATAATATGGAATATTAACAGATTTCAATAACGGTTTATGTTTATGAAGTGAATCATAATTTTGAAATTGTGAACTATTTGTACTATTAAATTTATTATTAATAATTATTGGATGCTCGGCATCATTCTCGTTTGAATCATTTGAAGAAGGGAATGAAATCAAAGTAAATGGTGATAATAAATACCATATAAAATCAAACATGATATTATGATTGATCCAAGAAATTAAGCAATTAATTGGTACTAACTGAATATAACAGAAAAATAATAAATTTACAAAACTCTAAATTTTTTTTTAACGATTGAATCGTAAATAAACCAAAAACCAAAACATCAAATGAAATATTAGGAAAAAGTGGTTTGGTTTCCTAATTTCCTAATTAATTAATTAATTAGAGTTTATTTGACAGACGGAATTCGACGATTGACGCGGATCTAATTTTACCTTAATTACTGTACTGCACTTATGCTAAGTAATTAAATTGTATATATGTATGTAAATAAAGTAACAATGTTCAATCCTCATAACATTAAATAACACCTATTTGGCTAATCCAATCCATAGAAATACAGATTGTTTGCTTAATAACGTTTTCAACTAATACCCAAGTAATACGTTTTTTTTTATTAATCAAATATTTTTTGTTAAAAAGGAGAGAATACTAACAATTTTTGAAGTACCAATACTTCAATTTTGGTGCTTGCAAGTCATAAAAATATATGAAAGTTAAATATGCTTTTTGTTCAAATAAGAAACTACGACAAAGCTTCATTGTGACAGCTTGTCGATGTTGATAAAGCATTTATCTTTCTTTAGAAAAACTATTCAAGCCGTTTATATTAATTCCTTCCCTCTTTTTCATTCTCATTCAGCACGATTCAAATTATTAATTGGCGCAATGAATGGCAATACTATGAAACTATCAAAAGGATGCCCATCAAAAAATATTGTAGAAGAAACTAATTGAATGATAAGAATTAAACGAACAATAATCAATTGCACTTTTACAAGGCAAAATTTTGAGTGGTAATCCGTACGATGGTAAATCAAGATAAGTTTTACAATTTATAATGTTCCAAAAACGGATATGCTTCCATGAATAATAAAACGCTGTTGTTAAAAACTTATAATGATCTATAATGCCAGGATCGCAAACAATTCTACATATTTTATATTATTCTCAGTCACGATTTTGATTTTGATTTATTATTGTTCAACAAACTTACATGAATTAATTGATAGCAGCTATAATTCGAGTAGCGATATGACGCTTAACATCGTGAATGGATGACATTTAAACATACGCATTATATCTTAACAACACCCAGTGCCAACTATCGTTCTGTAATTTAATACATATTGTCGTTCTCAAGCAGAGAACAACAAATAAGTATAATTTAAAATAAAAGTCTACTATTAAATTAACGATTTAAAGGAGGATAATTTGAAATAGAGTCCATCAAGAAAAGAATGTTTAGCGACCGACTAAAAAAGTTCATCTTCTGAATTGGTGGAAAGACTATATGTCTTTTCTTTCCATTCAACATTATTCGGAGCGAATTTTATAAAATTAATAATGTTCTCTATAATGTGCAACTTGCAATTAGAGTTGCTTCCTGGAATTCTAGTATGCCGCGGTTCAGTATCACCAGAATACTGGAAATGCAGAAATTTTCAAAATGCGTATTCCAGAATACTGGCATATTTCAGCATGCCAGTGAAATACTGTATAATCTATTTATAGCTTATTCGTATTTTGGGATAATGGATATTAGTATAGCCTTTAGATGTATAATTAAGTATATCTATAAAGTTCTCTATACGAGGTAGTTATAAAAAAGAGAAAGACTAAAAATATTGATAACCTGCAACCCAACGGTCGGCCCAGGTGGTCAACGGTTGGTCTTGTATATGACAGGTCGATTGACGCGGCAAGTTCATATCTGGTCTGGCACACCTAGCTCCAATATTTCAACCACGTGACTAAATATAAGGATAACCCTGATGATAGAATGGACGCATAGAATGTAGAGTAGTCGAACAGTGGTAACCCTGGGCGATCTTACATTAAGTAGGTTTCACTATTCATATTCTATTCCTTTACATATCGACTTTCTAATTACTATATAGACAGCGAATAATTATACTACAGGTTACGTCATAAGCGCTAATTACGTCTGCCGCGGATTATTGTACGGACTACATACCTTTTTCCTCAAAAAAAAAAGTGACACTTCAGATGAGCAAGTTAGTCTGTAACTAGCAATTGAAATTTAATTAATTGTGTCGTATAAACTTAATAAATTCGCAATCAAATTTATAAAATTATTGATGTATTAATTAATATTATTCATATATATATATATATATATATATATATATATTTATATATATATAT
The DNA here is from genome assembly GCA_023629255.1 of Pichia sp. PB3310. Classification (NCBI taxonomy): domain Eukaryota; kingdom Fungi; phylum Ascomycota; class Pichiomycetes; order Pichiales; family Pichiaceae; genus Pichia; species Pichia sp. PB3310. The sequence continues at coordinate 2,881 of JAMAJE010000039.1, read as the reverse complement.
GTCTGATATTTAATATCTCTTATAATAATTTGAGCCAAAAGTATATGCTTTGAATCTTCCGATAAGATATTGTAGCAACTCTAAATTTGCCAATTTCAATTACTAACCCCTGAGACTAATTAAGTTTGCTCTTTTTATGAAATTTTTACGAAATATTTTTTTAGACAGTTGTTTTTTTTTTTCTGCATTTCATTTAGCAATTGGATTTACCACATAAGAATACCAGGAAATTGTTTAAATTTTGGTCATCGTAGCTAACCATCTATGTGGCCTTCGTCTCTGGAGAATTAACCTGACCAGATAGATCATCATGCATCACCAATTATACAATTTGAAGATTATCCATGTTTCAACTTATCATGAAAATTGAAGTTTTATTTTTTATTAAAGAAAAGTATTTTATATATTACGATGTATAATATGTATTTATAAATTCATGCTTTGGATACTATTCCAAATTTTGGTTTTTTGTCTTGCAGTAAGATTTGAATGTACCCAAATACTGATATATATTATATTTACCTCTCAATTAGAGAAAGACATAAGATTAAAGTTTAGTTCATATGCTTAAAAATTAACTTGTTTGAATAAGATTAGTTTACAATTTTGCAAATTGTACAATACGTATATTGAAGCAACTTGTTACTAAAAAATATTTCCAAATAAAGCTAAAATTTTTAACTAACCTTTTGAATGCCCATCGAAAAATTTTATTCAGGCACATTTCAATCAATAATTCAAAAGAGTGATTTACATTAGCACAGTAGGATCGTATATATATTTACCTCGAAAAGTCTTAGATTTTTAAGGGCTGTTTATTGCCTCTTCAAAATTCAAGAAATATTGCATATTCATGCATATATACAATTACAAATCTAGACCATTTACCTATATGATATGCAATTATTTCTAATGGCTTTAATTGCTCGTATCTACGTTTTGGCATTGTTAATTGTTATCCTGATTATTATGTGTATATGCACATAGTTTAAAAGAAGAATATTGTTAAGGTACAGTAATAAGCGCTTGTCTCGGGTTTTCCATCATCATAATATTGACTATATAAATTGATCCAGACCTTTATTTTTTATCATACTTTTAAAAAATATCGAACAGTTTTATCACAGCAAACAAAGAAGGAAAACATTACGTGTTCAATTCGGAATCTTGCGGAGCATATGAATACACAATTTGTGGTCATATTAAGATGCAATTTTTCATCCTTTTTTTAGCTTTAGTTGATACTCCTTTCAACCTAATTCTATAAATAGTCCATCATTTCCTCAGCTAACTTTTGTTTCTCTGATAATTTAATTCATTTTAATTTAGAAAAGATTTTTTTTATATGTTTCCAAACAAACAAATACTTTCACTGATGTTATCTGATTTATTTAAGTCGATACCATTTATTTTATCTGTTGCTAGATTATCTCTTGCTTCAGATATTATTGATAAATCTTCAGATGGCCTTGGTTGCACTGCAACTTTCACATCGTCATCTATTGGGTTTAATGCAAATTTTTACAGTTACTCATTAACAGATTTAATTCATTTCACTGATAACAATTGGATCGCTAATTCTATTACTGAGTACGATCTTTCAACATCAGCAACTGGTGTTACCGACCCAAATTTTACTTTTGCCGCTGCTTCTGCCTTTGATGCTTCTCTTTATGGTCTCCAAAATATTAACCTAAAAGATACTGCTTTGGAACTTACAGGTTATTTTATCGGTATGTGAATATATATTTAATTTTGATTTTTGCTGTTTTCCGGCTTTTTATTTATCATCTTGAATAAAATACTAACATTTTTTTATTTCATTATTTTTATTTTATTGTCAAATAGCTCCTGAATCTGGTGTTTATCAAATTTCAGTTAACGATGTTGATGATGGTATATGGATTTGGTTAGGATCTAATACCGCTTTTGATTGTTGCACCCAAAGTTCTCTCACAACATCTGAAAATGATATTCTTTTAGGTGTTAGATCTAATGGTACTTATTCCTCCTATGTATACCTCGATAAAAATGTAATGTATCCAATGAAGATCGAATACATCAATTATGTTTTAGATGCTGCTTTAAGTTTTAATATTGTCACGCCATCCGGTAAAATCATTACAGATTTCAGCAATATTATTGTCAATTTCGATACTAAGGATATTACTAATTGTGCTGAAACAAGTGCAAGCAACAAGTTATCTTCTGCTTCAGCTAATTCTAATGAGGATCCTGCAAAAGCTTCTACGTCCAATGTTATTACTACTACAACACCAAATGCATCTGTTTCCATTCCATCCACCCTCAGGACTAGAGCTGTCAAATTTCATACTATCGACGCTAGAGGTTTAGCTGGATCTACTCCATCTAATACATATGAGTGGAATGGTTCTTCAACTATCACGTCTACCCTTTCTTACGTCATCGTCGGTCCGTCGGAAAACTACCTTCCTACAACCAACATTGCAGTTTTAGTACCAAAGATTACCCGTACTACATGGACCGGCAGTTTTACATCCACTCTTCGTATTACCACTATTGTGGTCAACCGTAATGGCATACCTAAAAAAACCGCTTACGACAGGGTAGAAGTTCCAAGTTCCACTACCTCAACTTCCACCACCTCCACTTCCACTACCTCAACTTCCACTACCTCAACTTCCACTACCTCAACTTCCACTACCTCAACTTCCACTACCTCAACTTCCACTACCTCAACTTCCACTACCTCAACTTCCACCACCTCAACTTCCACTACCTCAACTTCCACTACCTCAACTTCCACCACCTCAACTTCCACCACCTCAACTTCCACTACCTCAACTTCCACTACCTCAACTTCCACTACCTCAACTTCCACTACCTCAACTTCCACCGT
>JAMAJE010000038.1:0-132700 GCA_023629255.1 Pichia sp. PB3310 | reverse complement strand
ATATACATATATACATATATACATATATACATATATACATATATACATATATACATATATACATATATACATATATACATATATATATAGTATTACATATTATTTTTAAGACGTGCTAAAGTATCAAATAGTTTCGTTACATCATCTTCATTAGAGCTGTTGCCCGATGTTGCATTTTCTTGTTGATGTTGTATTGGCGCAACTGGGGCTATTGGCGCTACTGGAGGCACCAGAGTTACTACTGGTACATTACCCCCTGGTGCTACATTCTGTAATTGTGTTAAAAGACTCCCCATTCCATTATACCTATTAGGCTGGGGGATATTTTGAGGAATCGATGGGTTAAATTGATGTTGTTGAAATTGCGGTTGTTGATGCGGTTGTTGTTGCTGTTGTTGATTGACCAGTGAAAGCATCGCCTTCAAAGATCCTTCATCTAATGTTGATAATTGGTTTACTAAATGTGCTGCCACATTCGGTTGTTGTAACTGTTGAGGAATTGGCTGTTGAGGAATCGTTTGCTGCATTGTAGTCCTATCATAATTATTATTATAATAATTTATAGGTGGTGGTATAGGAGTTTGTACAGGTATAATTTGTGGTGGTAAATGTTTTTGTGCATTTTGTTCCCTTGGAGAATACCTTATATTATTATTAGTATTATTATTTTCATATCGGTTATAGGTATTAAAATTTGAATTATGTTTCGAATTCTTATCATAATCTCTATCACGATTCCTTCTTCTGTGATCTCTATGGTCTCTATGATCTCTGTGATCTCTCTGATCCCTTGAATCACGATCTCTGTGCTCTCTTGAATCACGATCTCTCCTTTTATCTTTAGAATCTCTCTCTCTTTCTTTCTTTTTTTCATTAGTTTGATTAATTATAAAATTAATTGCACTTTCCATTGAAATATTTTCATATTCATCGAATTTGATTGCACCATCAGTTGAATTTCTTTGAAATAAAAACAAATTAACCATTTCAAATTTATTTGTAACAACTGTCGCAATTACACCAGAATATGCACTTTCTGAAATAATTTCTTGTGGTATATTATCCGAATTTGTATCAATATGTTTAACAGAACATTCTAATCCAACCTCATTTAATGAATTAACTAATAAATGATTAAAACTTGCATCAGATTCAAGTGATATAATAACTTTAACCTTATTATTATTATTATTATTTTTTGAACGATTTGGTGAATAATCTCTCTCTCTTTCTTTATCTTTATCTTTATCTTTATCTTTTCCCCTCTCTCGTTCTTTCTTTTCAGTATGTTTTTCATGAGTTTTTGAAATCTCTAAATGCATTAATCTATTATGTAATGGAACATGTTGTTCACCATCAATTGCATCTTTACAAGATTGAGAATTTGTAAATTGAACAAATCCATAACCTTGTTTCATATTAACAGATTTAATTTCACCATATTTATTAAAAATTCTCCAAACATCACTAATTTTAAGTGAATTTACGGCTAAATTACCAATAAATAATCTTGAACCTGAAGGAAAATTTAAACATTCAAATTCTTTTGAATAAATTTCTGAATCTTTTTTAAATTTTTCAAATTCAATTAATTCATTATTTGACATTGGAGAATTCAAATCAGGACGACGACAATAAGGATTAATTGGAATTAATAATTGTTTTTCATCATTAGATTTTAAATTTAATTTATTATAAGAAGTTGTTGCATTAAAATTTAAATTAATAAATTCATCTTTAATATCTTTATTTGTTGATTTAGTAAATTCATTAATTAATTTTAATTCTTTTTCATTAGGACTTAACGAATTAAATTCTGAATCATTAAATAAATTTGATTTAATGAAAAATTGAATTATTTCATTGAATAATGAAACATTAGGTATAGGAAAAATACTAGAATTATTATTAGTTAAATTAGAATTTAAATCAGTAGTAGAATTAGAAGAGATAGGAGGAGATAGAGAAGAATTATAATTTATATCAGCATTATCATCAATGAAAACAGGGGATTGAATTGAAGGAATGGAAGTTATATTGTCAGCAAATTTTACACTTTTGACAGGTTTAGAAGGCAAATGAGATGGTGGTTGGTCTGGAATTGAGGGTTTGATTTTTGGAGTAGGATTTGTAAGAGTTAATTCAGGATTATAATCGTCATCTGAATCTGACATTATTGAGGAGTAAGTATGAATAGAAAGATGATGTTCACTATATAAAATATTTCCTTTTTCATAACATAACAAAACAATCTATCCAAAAAATGTAGTCCAAAAAATTAAAGTGTTCTCAATTTCTAAGTGGAAAAAAAGTAAGCGAGAAAAAAAAAAAATAAAAAAATGAGAAAATGAAAAAAATGGAGAAATTAAAAATGAAAAAAATAAAAAATGACAGCGAATAAAAAACATGGAATTGTTGATTATGTGATAACTATATATATTATGACAGTGAGTGCTGCATATATATGTATGAATATGTATATATATGTATTAAAAACGCTTTTAGAGTATATATAATTTGATATAATAAATATAATATAATAATACGTATAATGTCTAATATTTATATAAGAGTAAATAATATATTGGAATATAATATAATTATAATATAGTGTAATATGACATATTAACAGACCCACATCTGTTTTTTTTTCTCTGTTTCATAAGAATAATAGTTTTTTTTTTCATAAATAAGGTTAATTAAGCTTGAATGTAAAAGTTAATTCTTTTCAATAATTTCTTCTCTTTGTTTCTTCGATATTTGTGAATCATTAGCAACATTTCTGTCAACGGGACAAGGAACAAGAGAGTTTGCAAGGACAAGAGAGAAAGCAACAAGGAAGGTTGTAGAAAAGATCGAACGAGATATAGTTGTTCTAGCTGTTGCTCTGATCATTGTATTGTGTTAAAGATTTGTGGGGTAGTTAAAAGAAGATGAAAAATAAATTAGAAAGAATTAAGATATAATAAATAGCAGATAAATAATGTAATCCTAGTAATAGATATTATTAAACATCAAGTAAACTATATAGAATTTGTGATTATATTTTAATGTCATGAAAAACATTTTAAGTTTAATTACAGTATAATGAAACATTAAAATCATGCAAATTATTATTAAATACTATATATTATTATGTGGTGATTGAAAAAAAAAAAAAAGAAAATGATTTAATTCGCTGAATTTATTATTACCCGGGGTTTGAATTGGTTTGCTTTTTTTTTTTAAATTTTTTATTTCTATCGACGCGTCGACTAAAATCGAGAGTTTTTATTTTTATTTTTTTTTTTATTTTTTCATTTTTTCATTTTTTCAACATTTTCAACATTTTCAACATGAATCAATAGAAGCTAATTAAATTTTCACTTCCCCCCATATTTGTATTAATATTTAATCAACTTGAACTTTATCTATCAAAAATTATTGAACTTCTAACTCATTTGATCATACCACATGCTTCGTTTTATCCGCCATTCATCTTCATCATCGATTCCTAAACTTGCTACTACGCCTAGCAAATATAACGCTAGATCTTCCGCTTTCAACCTTAAACCAGCTCTTCCTGATGGTCTCTTATTCCATCCAGCACCAGCAACTTTAAATCCTGAAATTACTCCTAAAGCTTTTTTACCTGAATCTGATATTAGAAAAGCCTCTGATTTATATTATCCTGGTGCTGATTCATTTATAACGAAAAATTTAGATTTTATGCCTAAAATTTCTCAATCTAATATTCCAAAAAATTATAATTTATCAGAAGCTGATATTAAACAATTACAAGAAATGAGAGATTCAGGTGCAACTAGAAAGCAAATGAAAGAAAAATTCAATATTACAGATTCTTTTATTAGTCTTGTTACAAAACCAAACCCTCAAACAATTAATACTCAATCAAAACTTCTTAAAGCACAATCAAAGAAATGGTCTTCAAAAACCTTAAAAGCAAGACAAATAAGAGAAATAAAGAAACTTCAATGGGAAAGAGATTTATAATTCATTTTTAATTCATATTATACAACCCCTTTTTGTGTATAACTTGTATATATATATATATCTATATCTAAATAATACTTTAATTTATCATTAATTAAAATTAACCTTATCTTCATATTCTTTAATTATCTTTTCTAATTCTTCTTCATCTCCAGGACAAAGATCCATCCTTAATGCTACAAATTCTCCACCATAATGTACATAAACAACATATCGTTCATCAAATATATGATATAAAGTCTTAATTAATCGTCTTTTCCCCAAATCAACACATTTTTTATCTTGATTTATCATATAATCATAAATAACTGTACCAACCCATTCCCCAGTATATTTCCTTATCACTATTCGCAATCCAGGTTTTAATTCATTTCCATTCTTACTACCATAACAACTAGTCTTATCAACATAATGTAGTTCAATTTGTCCAGTAAATAAATAATCGGATTTATCTAATCTACCATTCCCAAAATTAACACCAACTACTTCTTCACTTATTTCATCTTCATTTATGATATCATCATTTCCTATTATTTCAATTTTATCTGTGAAAACTTGCATTTTTCGTGGCTTTAAAGAAACGTTTATAGATTCATATCCAACAGGTGCTTTTGTTTTGGAAAATGATACCATGGAAAAACTCTTTATAAACATAGTACGCATGCCTTACTGTATAGATCGTGATAATCTAACTAATATAATAATTTTTCCCATCAATAGAATCAAATAGCATCCATTTGATAATAAAATATTTTTTTATAGTCTACAATATAAAGGTGTTTATATATATACATGCAATATATATTATCTGGTTCTGATACTAATTGAAAATTGAAAATTGAAAATGCACTAGATAATCGTCATTCTCTATTTTCGCTGTTTAAGAAAAAGGAAAAAAGATATAAACTGTTATTTACTAATTGACTACTATATATTTATTCTTTATCATTACTTTTATATACATACACATATTGGTTTACTCATCTCTATAATCTTTTCTTACCAAGCGTATTGATAAAATTTATTTTATTAAGTTAAATATGTCAGTTTCTGCACAGGAAATTAATTATATGATATGGCGGTATTTTCAAGAATCTGGTCTTGAAGTTTCTGCATATGCATTAGAAGATGAAACAACAATTAATAAATTAGATGCTCAATATTCCAAATTGGTTCCTTTAGGTTGTTTAGTTGATTTAATTCAAAAAGGTATACTTTATTCTAAAATGAAAAGTTTAGTAGATTCTGCAAATGCAGATAGTTTATCACAAGATGAAATTATAAACATGAATTTTAATTTTTTTACTGCATTAGATGAAATAAATAAAAATGAACCTACTGAAAATCGTGAAATAAATTCTTTTGATTCAATAAGTGATTTAAAAGATGAAATAAATAAAAATATTAAAGATATCTCAGAAACAAAAGAGATTGTTAAGATTAAAAATGAAAATGAAAATGAAAATGAAAATGTGAACGAGAGTGAAGAAGGAAATAAAAAGACTGAACAATCTGAAGATTTTATTAAAGTTATTAATGAATCAATGTCATATGAATCCTCGTATTCGGTTTCTTTTTCGCCAATTGATTCATCATTAATTGCATGGTCTCAACGTAATAATCAATCAATAATATATTCATTTGAAAATAATAGCAAACTATCATTACCATTACCAATATCCTGTAAAGAAACTTTAATAATTTCTTGGTCTCCTGATGGTAATTTAATTATAACAGCATCTGAAAATGGTGAATTGCATTTATGGTCTGCTACTGATGGTTCATTAAAAAGTGTTTTAGCAATGCATCATTGGCCTATTGTTTCATTAAATTGGTCTCCTAATGGTAAATTTTTATTAAGTTTAGATATTAGAAATAATGCAATAATTTGGGATATAAATCAAAAATCCGTTATTGTTCATTTAGATAAAGAAAGTTGGAGTTCAAAAAGTTCAGATTTGAATTCCTTATTTAATAATCTTAATAACAATCTTAATAATTCAGAAATTAATTTAAAAAATTTTGGTACCGATGCCTGTTGGTTAGATGATAATAAATTTATTACTCCTGGTCCAAATTTTACTTTATTAGTTAATCAAATTGATGAGAATTTAAATCATACTATAGTTGGTGTTTTAATAGGTCATGAAGATTTAATCGTTTCCATTAAATACAATTCAAAATTGAGATTGTTATGTTCTGCAAGTGAGGATGGAATTATTAGAATTTATAAAGGAAATTCTACAAACAGTCTGCAAATTTTAACCGGTCATTCTTTATCAGTTTCATTTATTGACTGGATTAAATTAAAGGATAATTATTATATTTTAAGTACTTCATTAGATGGTACAATTCGTATATGGAATATATTCAATAATATTGTACTAGCTTTGGCTTGTGTTGATGAAGGTCAAGCAATTTTGACATCTTCAACTTACCAATTAACTGATAAAATTTTATTAGCTGCAGGGGATTCGTCTGGTTGTATAAGCATTTGGACGATTCAAATCGATGAAGAAAATATTATAAGTATACGACAGAATGGATTATTTCAGCATGATTTAGATGTTGCTGAAAATGGTAAATCTGGATATATTTCACAAATATCTTGGAATCATGATGGGACGAAATTGGCTGCGAGCTATAATATAGGGAAAAGTGTTATTATCGACATCAAAGAATCTATATAAACTAATTAAAATTTGTAAAATTTTTATAAGCCATTATAAAAAAAAGAAAAAGAAAAAGAAAAAAAGAAAACAGAAAAAACAGTACATTTGATAATATCCAACAAAAAACCACAATCAATCACTAGTATTGATTCATAAAACAGAATATTAATTAATTACCCTTACCTTTATTTTTTTTCATTTGTGCTTGTTCATATTTTCTACGTTTAGCCATTGCATATTTCCAACTACGTACTAAACCAGCAGTTAAAACACCTTTAACGCTTTGCAGTAATGCACCAGAACTAACGGTCTGTTCAATACTTTTACGTAGCACTTCCTGAAATCTTTTATTGTCTTCATAATAAAATTTTGCCATTTCTTGGAATACTGAAGAATTATGGAATCTATAGCCTGTTGGTAAATATTCCCAATCTTGACTTGGTATATCCGACAAAATATCAATTGAAGCAGTTGAAGATATTGATTTTAATTCCTTATATGAGGTACGTGATACTTTTGGTTCAGTTAAATTTAATTTACTTGGAGCATTAGTTAGTATATCATTTGCAATTAAATCATTTCCAATCATACTGTCTATTAAAGAATCGTTATTAATAGTAGTGTTACGAGATTCTATGAAATTTTCAATAAGAATTAAACGAAATTCTCTTGGTAATTCAATCAATATATGACCGATTTGTTCCGTTGATAAATTGATCAAATAGTTATTTTCTGATTCAGACATTCCGTTGTTTTGAATTAAATTTGGGAAATAGTTGTCTAGTATAGGTCTATACAGATTTTGAAATAATTCAAACTGATTTTCAACGATATTTTTAACTTTATCAGGATTCTCACCTTTAACCTTCAATCTTGGATCCCCCATATATGAAAGTCCAGCTATTTGCATATACAATTTAGTTTCAGATATATTTGACTCTCCGATTAATAAAATTGCCAATTTGACAGCATTTGCTAGATTATATTGATTAAGAAACATTAATTGTGGATTATTTTTAATGATTGCAACAGGTTTATGCAATCTACCTGCTAAATACAGCGTTCTCCAATTAGTTAAATCATCAACCAAAGTATCTATTGAGGTTATACCATATTTTAATTCTAATGCAGAATTTCCTATTTGAATATTAACAAAAGGATTATAATAAATCCCAGCTCCCAAATTACCAACTGAATTAACAACATTAGAACCAAAATATTTTAAAAATGAATAATCTGAACTGTGATTTTTTATATTTTCCTTATGCCAATTGATTGGATCGTGAACTGCACATATTATATCAATTTGTGAATTTGAAATATCAACATTTGAACCTTGTGAAAATATTTTTGATCCATATCCAAATGCATAATCAACTGGATTTTTAAATCTTGATAAGATACCAGTTAAAATTTCATCCATGTTTGAATTCAATTCTCTTGCAGAAACGTGCATTTGATTTATCCCAAATTTATATGGCAGTTTATTATTTTTTTGAACTTTGTATAATGAATGTAAATAATATTTAAAATCTATAGGTTGGGATTCAAACTCCGCAAGTTTTTCATCAATCGCTTTAATTGTTTCTATATCATCATTATGATCATTTTCAATTGACATTTTCCGACTATGCAATCCGGAATCATTGTTTAGTCTGTAGTATTCATTCACTTTAAGATATTGTTCATTATGTTGATTTGATGTAGAAGATGACGTTTTTATTATCTTCGGATCGGTATGCTTACTTGACTGAAATCTTATACTAGAAACAGATTTCATTGCCAAGCAAACAGTAGGGCATGCATTTTGTCTGTAAAATGGTCGTAACATTATTCCATTAATATTCTCTAATGAACACTTTCAATACTATATATCGATTATCTGATATTCCTATAATATCTTGTGAGAAATTTGACCAGATTAACATCTTATGATAAAAAACCTGAAAAAATTGATACCACATGAGATGAAAAATGGAAAATGCATTGGTTAATCCACATCTGTGCACCAATAAGTTTAGGACGCCCAAAAGAGTTTTTTTGATTTTTACATTTTTTTTAATTTCCACAAATGTTTTGTCTTGTTTACATATAGAAAACAAATATAGTTTTGATTATTATGATTACGATCATCATCTATACAGATAAATAAATAAATAAATATATATATATATATATATAGTTACCAGTCATGCGTTCACATCGAGATTCATGGACGGCATCTGGTAGAAATAGTCAGCTTCAGCGGCAGAACAGCTTTTTGTCACCTATCACTATCACCAACCCAAACACGAATTCAACTATAATGCGTAGACCATCTTTATCATCTAGATCATCTCTTGGACGTTCCCCCGAACGTACAGATGATAGGAAAAGAAAACGTCTGAGTTTGATTATGTCAAATGGTGGCTCTTTAGGGGCACCACGTTTAAATGATAAAACAAATATACGCCGACAGTCACGCTCAAATAATATCAACAATCTCAATCTCAATAACAATAATAATAATAATAATAATAATAATAGTATCAATAGACATTTACAAGCAAATATAAACCCATCATTAAAAAATACAAGTGCAAATATTTCTAATCAAAAATTGATGCATAATTCAATTAGGAAAACGAATATACCAACACGTCGATCTAGTACACTTGGAAGCAGACATGGATCTACTCAACCTCCATCATCATCTGGTAATGGTAATAATAATCAATTATTTATCAGCGATAAACCAAAAGATCCACGTCCTATAGCAGATCCTACTTTTCAAGCCAAGGTTCGAAATGAATTATATGAATTTTTATCAGTTAATAATTTTGGTCTTAAAATGAAGTGTGAATTATCAGATAAAATTCTAAAACATCCAACTCAAAAACAATTCTCTTCAATTTTTCAATTTTTATATAAAAAACTGGATCCTGGTTACGAATTTAAAAGTTTTGAAACTGATGTCTATGATTTATTAAAATTTTTAGAATATCCATATTTTTTCACAATTCATAAATCTCAAGTCAGCGTGGCTGGAAGTAGTAGTAATTGGCCAATTTATTTAGCCATGTTACATTGGTTACTAGCTTTGGTTAAAGAATCTTTGAAAATTACAGACCTAGATATTGATTTAATTCAAGAATCTTCAACTTTAAATAATAATTTAAATAATCCAATTAATGACGCAATTATTTCAAATGAACAATCAATTTTAAATAAATTATTTATTAATTATGCATTACAATCTTACAAAGCTTTTTTATCTGAAGGTGAAAATGATTATACCAAATTTTATAATGAAATGCAAAATGATTATAAGAATTTTATAGATGAAGTTCAAAGAAAGTATAATTTCAATTTGGAAATTAATCAAAATTTACAAGAAACTTTAAATAGTTTAAATGAAAAATCTAATTTATTTTATGATGAATTTGAGAGATCAACTGCGTTAAAAACCGATGTCACTAAATTTCAAAGTTATATTGATACTCAAAAACAACGTCAAGCTAGATGGCCAAGTATAATTGAAAAGGCTAAAAATGATATTAATGATATTAAAGAATCAATTAAAAATATAAATAAAGAAAAGCAAGATATTGTTTTAGATTTGGAAAAAAAACAATTAACCTTAAAAGATATAGAGGAACTACATAAAGAAAGGTCAAAATTAACACTGAATTTAAATTCAATTGATTTAAAACAAAATGAAACTAAAGAATTAATTGATAACAAATTACTTGGTTTGAAGTCTGAATTTTTAGATTTACAATCTAAAATTTCTATATATAATAATTCAATTTATGAAATTTTAAATAATTTAAGCCTTTCAATATCACCGAATTCTTCATCAATTGTAATAAGTTCAATAAATGATGAATTACAAACTTCTAAGTTTGGTTTATCACCTAATGAAATAATTCCAATTTTACCTAATTTACGAACATCTTTGAATAATTTAAGATCTTCAATACAATCCCAAATTTTGACTATTCAAGATGAAACATTACAAACACAAGAATCATTAGATGATTTAAAATTATCAATTGTTTCATACACTGACAAATTAGAAGAATTAGAAGACTCATTATCGAAATCAAAGAAAGAATATTCCGATTTAAATGAACAATATTCAACCGATTCATCCAATAAGCAAATGGAACTTGAAGAAAGAGGAAAAGAAATTAGATTGTTTAAGTTACAAAATATGGAATATAAAAAATCAGTTGAAAGTAAATGGAAAGATACACAGCGTAATTATAAAAAAATAATATCTGGCATAAATGAACGTAGATCTCAGTTATTTTATGATATCGTTCAATCTTTAGACCAGGTAGTGAATTTTAAAAGTGATATAATGACAGATTTAGAAAATGCCGTTTTTGAAGTTAATCAAGAAATGAAACAACATATTTCATCTCTAACAAACGATTCAGATAATAAAGAAATATAATGTATTTTTATAATTGTGTATATTAGGCAAATTAATGCTGTTAACTTAAAAAAATTTGTATAAAAGGAAATATATTAATTAATGTGGCTATAAATTATTTTATTCATATCAAAATTTAATAACTATAATCTATGTAGAAAAGTGTTTTTATTTTTATTTTTTATATTTTTTCGTTTTTATTTATTTTTATGTTTTTATTATGTTTCAATCTAAGAACCTATCTTTTTCTTCTTCTATAATAATTTTTTTCAAAGAATGGATGGTGAGAAATATCTGAATCTTTATTTTTGTTTCTTGAATATTCAACATAAGCCATATCTTCACCACCTGCCAAACCTGCCATCGAAGCTTGGTTTTTAACAGATCTTGATTTAAGACGCTTTGAAACACCGTGTCCTATTAAATTATCTGCATCTTCACCCATTTCAACACCTGCAGCTTCTTCATTTTTTAATAAAACTTCTTGTAATAATTCTCTCCGTTCTTTTGGTGATGCATATGCAAGATCTGGTAAGTCTTCCATACCATGTAAATGTGTAATAATTTTAAATGCATAACCTTGATCAACAAGGAATGCTTGTCTTTTTGTTGAATAATACATTTCTTGTGTGTCTTTTGAAACTAGAGAGTAAAAAAATGCATTAAAACCTTCATCGTTCCTACGCTTTGCACGTAAAATACGACCTAATCTTTGTGCTTCTTGTCTTCTTGAACCATAATGTGAAGAAATTTGAATCAAACATGTTGCTTCAGGTAAATCAATCGACGTATCACCAACTTTTGAAAGGAATATCGTACTAACTTTATCATTGTATTGGAAATTCTGTAAAATATTCATTCTTTCTTGTTGGGGTGTCGAACCATAAATAAACGGCTTACCTAATTTAAGTGCATATTCCTGTAATGCATAAACGTTATCAGAAAACACAATAATTTTGTCACCTCGACTTTCATGATATTGAATCAAAAATTGACATGCTTGAAATTTAGTTGGATTCATAATATATAATAACATTCTCTTACGTGCACTTTCTCTCAAATATTCTTGGTAAAATTCACTGGTCATTGGACACCAAACTTCTGCACATTGAACCTTAGCTATATGTCCCTTCTGGGATAATTCCATCCAATTAGCTTCATACATCTTTGGACCAATAAGGAAATTTAAATCTGAAATCTTTTCATCTTCTCTAACTAAAGTCGCTGTAAGTCCTAATTTTGCATGAGTTGCTAATGCAGTGACAACTCTTCTAAACATCGCAGCAGGAACAACATGGACTTCATCTAAAATAATAAAACCCCATTCTCTCGATGTTAGGAAATCCATAACCTTCTGAGAATCATGAGATCTATTTCGTGTATTTGCAACCATAGAATAAGTTGAAACAACTAAACCAGACTCACCCCTAAACATCTGCTTATTTTCTGACGTAAAAACTGCTACATTTTCTGGTTGAATCGTACACCATTGTAAAAATTGTTGTCGCCATTGCATAACTGATACTGATGAAGTACATAATACAATAACTGATTTTCTAATAGTACAAGCAGCAGTAATACCAACTAAAGTTTTACCTGCACCACAGGGTAAAACAATAATACCCGATCTTGCACGTCCGTTACCAAACATTTTACTTAACGATTTTTCTTGATAAGGTCTAATTTGTGTTGATGGCTTTAAATCAATTTCTAAATCCGGATTACGCAAATCGTTTCTGAAATCATATTCTTCCAACATTGGGTAATCAATTTCTTGGCATCTTTTTTTAACCGTTTCAACATTTTCTGCGGCAATTTCAAATGAATGCACGGTGTCATCTGCATTCTCATCTTCGGCATCAGCTATAACGCCTGCATAGATACTTTCAACTTCTCCAGGCTCTTTGTCTTTATCATGTTCATTTTCTTCATTATTTTCCGTTTTACCCTTAAATTTCTGTTCATTATTTCGTTTTGTACCGGGAATAACTAAATCACCTTGAGTTGGTGCTAAAGTTTCCACTAATCCATCATTTGAATTTTGATTATTTTCATCAACATTAATTAATCTCATTTTGCCAATAACATCATCTTTTAATAACATTCTTAAAATTTCTGCTGAAGAAGATTCAACAAAATATCTATTATGTTTCAACACTAATTTAACTTTACCATATGAATGAGTAGCACTTTTAATAAATTCAATAACTGAAGTTGCAACAGGAACTTTAGATAATCTACTTAAAACACCAATTATATCATCAGTTTCTAAACCGACTGAAACTGCAGCATATAAAGAATGTGTTGTGATTTTATATTCATGCATAAAACTTGGTCTACTAACAGGTTCAGCAATGGTAACTAAAAAATCTTGAGCTTGTTCGGATAAAGGAGAAAAACTTTCAAGATAAATTTTACCATCACTTGGACTAATCCAAATTGGACGGGATGGATGATCAGGTTTCAATTTTAAATAAGAAAAATCACTATTAAGGAAAATATGAGAGACTGAATCAGGGATGAAATCACTTGGTCTATCAAGAGAAATTTTAACCAAATCATCTTCTTCAAATTCAACATCATCATTTGTTTCTTTAATTGAATTGATTGCATCTTTTGCCTTCTGTGTTAATTTTCTTTTACGTGAATTTGCCAATAAAATTTGCTCATTTTCATTTTCATTTTCGATATCTGTATCATCAGTTGAACTATCATCGGAAAACAAATTTTCCAATTTATTACTCTCTGGAGTTTTTTCGGATATCTCTGAAGCCATTTGATGCGTTTATGGTCTTATAGAAGAATATATTTAGAGTAAAGGCAAATAAAATCAACCTGATTAGAAGAAAGAAATTGAAATATCAAAAAATAAAAAATATATTGTATTCAAAAAATGCGAAATGCGCTAGATGAAAAAATAAATTACTACGCATGCTACTATCACTAATATGAGTATTCTTTTAACTATTCTTATTAGGAATTTTTAAGATCAGTATGTATACTGTTAGTAGTACTGGTACTATTATAATTTATTATTATAATTTATTATTATATTAAAGAGGTTACATTATATAGAGAATGATAAATGGAAATTTAGGGAAATTTGAGAATAATGAAAGTATCAAGAAGGCGTAGTATATTAGAGCTGTGAATGAGATTAGAAAATTGGTAGTTTAGTCTTGGAATTTGTATGAGCCAACGGCCATAGTAATAGAACCGCCTCTGTAAGAACCTCTCTTCATTTTATTTTTACCTTTTGTAAAATCTTTACCTTTAACTCTGCCCAGTTTTTCATTGGCAATTTGGCCCCAAGTACCAGCAACTCCTTGATATGTGTTATCCATTAGTTCTTCGGATTGGAATGAAACTTTAGATTTGTCTATTCTTGAAAAATGTTTTTTTTGTCCCGGTTTAAGTTCTTCAACATCCGCTGGAATAGAATGTTGTACTGATTGTGTTCTTGATTGAGAATATGTATCTTCTGCAGATTCTGTTTCAGACGATGATGTTTCAGATGATGTGTTGTGTTTGGATTTCTTTGAAGGTTGTTCTTTTTCATTGGATTCAAGACTTCTCTTTTTAGACGTCGTTTTAGAATCAGATTCGGAAGCGGAATCATTGTCAGAATCAGAAGATGATGAAGAATCGGAATCAGAAGATGACGAAGAGGATGAACCAGAAGAAGATGAAGAAGAATCCGAGTCTGAGTCAGAATCAGAAGAAGAAGAAGATGATGATGACGAGGATGAAGAAGAAGAAGAAGAAGAAGAAGAAGAAGACGATGATGAGTCTGAATCGGATTCGGAGTCAGACGATGAAGATGAAGATGAACCAGAAGAAGAAGAGGAAGAGTCGGAGTCAGAATCAGAAGATGAAGATGAGGATGATGAGCTAGATTCTGAATCGGAAGCCGAAGAAGAAGAAGAAGAACTAGAGTTAGAGTCAGAACTTGATAAAGATTTGGATTTGACATCAGGAACAGATTCAGATAATGTGGAAGAAACTGAAACTGGAGTAGTAATTGTGTTAGACTCAGAGTCGGAATCAGAGTCGGAATCAGAGTCGGAATCAGAGTCGGAATCAGAATCAGAATCAGAGCTGGAACTGGATTCATCGTCAGATTCACTGCCAGAATCAGTATCTGAAGAAGAATCAGAATCACTACCAGAACTAGAATCAGAACTAGAATCAGAATTGGAATCAGAACTGGAATCAGAATTAGAAGAAGAATCCTTTAATTCATTTTCAGCAATTGTAGATTGATCCTGTAATAACAAATCTTGCAAAGAAAGAGTTCCAAGTTTAGTATTTTCAATATTAGCATTAACAGATTTGGCATCCTTAAGTAACGTATCTGCTGTGTTTTTGAACCCTTGTTCTTTAAGATATTCATAAACCTTTGCTAATGCATATTCCTTTGTAACAGACATTGTTGTTGTATAATATATTTAGAGTTTTCTTATCAAGACAAGAAAATAATGAAAGCAGAAACAAGTGAAAAATTTTGAAGAAAAAAAACAGAAGACCAGAAAAAAAAAAAAAAAAAAAAAAAACCGAAAAATAGAAAAATAAAAAAATAAAAAATCAATTAAATGAGAAAATCAAAATTAACGTAAGTAATAATCCTAATACATGTATGGCATATATTAGATGTAATATTTGTTATGTTCTTGTTTTAAATTTTCTCATGGTAAATCAACATCATTAGTTAGCAACTTTACATAATAAGTACAGAACAAAAGAAAACAAAATAAACATGTCTGCTAATAAACCAATTGTTATTATTACCTCCGACAATGATCGTTTCACAGTGGAGAGGAAGGTAGCAGAAAAATCCCTTTTAATTAAAAATATGCTTAAGAATCTCCTCCCAGCGGAAGGCGAAGAAGAAGATTCAGATGAAGAAGAACAAGAAAATGATACTATTGAAGTTCCAACTCATAATGTGCGTTCTGCTGTTATGAAGAATATTTTAGAATGGTGTGAACATTACAAAGACACCGAATTCCCTGAAGATGATCAGGAAGATGACTCTAAAAAATCTGCGCCAATAGATCCATGGGATAAGAATTTCCTTAATGTCGATCAAGAAATGCTTTATGAAATCATCCTTGCTGCTAATTATTTGAATATTAAACCATTATTGAATGCTGGATGTAAAATTGTGGCAGAAATGATTAGGGGAAAATCTCCAGAAGAAATCAGAAAAACTTTTAACATCGTTAATGACTTTACTCCAGAAGAAGAAGCTGCAATTAGAAGAGAGAACGAATGGGCAGAAGACCGCTGATTCTTTTAATTAATATATTATATCTATTTTATATTTTATAGTTTTAAAATAATTATAACTCTTTGCTTTAACACTTCACAATTATATATAGTGTATGTAGGTCAATCCTTAAACGGAAATTTTTTAAATGTTGCCTAATGAACTTTTACTGGCAAAAAAGAGGAGCAGAAAACCTTGTGGGAAATTGTTTTTTCCCATCAATTTTTTCCCACTAGAGAAAGCAACTTTATAAATTCACTCGAGGGAAAAATTATTACCTTTTAAAGGAGGGATTAATTTATTAATATTTGCTGGCATATAAAATATTGTTTTTTTTTGATTTTTTAATTTTTATGTTTTTTTATATACGAGGGATGAGGGCCTAAAGCTGCTAAGCCAAAAACCAAATGCCAAATGCTTGTCAAGGGGGGGGGGGGGGGGGGTGAGTGAAGGAATTCAAATTTACTTAACAGTCTTTCCGATGTTAATTGTTAATTCTTCTTTTATTTATTTGGTTTTTCCTGTAACTGTCCTCAATTGAACTCGGACATACATTAGCGGAGTTACTCAACCATGATGACACCACATTCAAGAAGTTTTCACTTGAAAAGAAAAGAATCGGACCAAGATATTGATTCCGTTGGTTCAAATGCTTCTTCCACAAAGAAAAAATCACATACATTTTCCAAGATATTCAAACGTCGTTCACTCTCAGCTTCACGTCCTCAAATATCTCCTAGAAAAAATAATGACAATTCCCCTTCAAGAAAATCAAAACATAAATTATCAATTGATTTCCCTTCTTTTTCAAATACTGGTAATAATGGTAATGGCAATGGCAATGGCAGCAGCAGCAATAATAATAATAATAACAATAATAGCAGTAATAGTAGGATGGGTAAATCGAAGTCAGTTCCAAATAATTTATCCATAGATTCGAAAGGTAATAGAACTTATACTATAAATGGTGGTCAACTGGATTTGACTAAAATGCCAAAACTGCCCCCTGTTCAATCTATTAAGTCATCAAAAACAAAAAGGGAAGAATTCGACGCTGTTAAGAGAAAGCTTATTGGTGATCATAATTTAACTCTGAAAAATAGACTAAAAAGAAAACTCAGTAGAAATGGTACTAATAAAACTAATCATGATGAGGAAGATAGCGATGCTTATGAAAAAGATGATGAAAAGGGTTTTACCGACGAAGAAGAAGAAGATGATGATGACGAAGAAGAAGAGGATGACGAAGAAGAAGAAGAAGATGATGATGAGGATGCTGATGCCACACAAAATATTCCACATACGACGACCGTAAAGCGGAAAACTAATAATATCAATGATGGAGATCATGGTCATGGTTTTTTTAAACGTCAAAACGAATATCATAAATTGAATTTACCTCATCGTTCAAAATCTACGTTACGTTTACAAAGTTCTACACCAAATAATTCTGATGATGACACAATAAGTAGTAAACCACAATTAAATTCAAATACCAATGCTCCAGCGAATACTGGATTTTTTTCAAGTCTTATTAATACATTTAACCTGAAATCATTCACTGACCTTAATAAAACACGGGATGATAATTCATCTATTTCCCTTGATACCAATTCTATTCATTCAACCCTATCGTTAGGAAGCGAAAATAATTTACAGAGTAACTCATCAGGTAATACACCAGCTTTAAGTAATTCAGTCAATTTTGTCCCAGTTAAAAAAGCTTTAATTACCACTTTAGGACAAGGTTCTTTAACATTGGATTCTTTTCCTAAAAATGAAACTCATTTATTAGATCAAGAGCATAATAAAGTCATTGTTGATAATAGCACATTATCAAGAGGATATGTATCTCAACAAACAAATAATATTCCACATCAAGATGATAGAATAATTTCCTCAATTGACGATTTTTATAATTCAAGAAATAACTCAAGTTCAAGTCCTTTTAAATCATCAGATGAAAATATTAAACCACGATCTTTAACAAGAGAATCAAGGGCAAAATCTTCTTTATCTCCAATACCTAGAAAATCAACATTAAGGAATCCTCTAGCAATTGCATCATTATCGGATGATGAAATTAATCGAAATTCAAATAGGATTAATATTCCAAATAATAATGTGAATCCATCATTACCTTTTGTTCCATCAACAATGTCTCATACCGTAAGTTTTAAGAAAAAATTGAAATTACCATTATCTAGTAAAAGACAGTCAACAGATATAAATTTATCCCGTTATAATTCAAATGGTGATGAAAATAATAATGATTATAACGAATCTAAGCCTAAAGTTTCCATTTTTGAAAAATTAGATTTGAGACAACCAAGTGATAAAAGGCAAGATTCGTTTCATTCCTTATTTCCAAATTTATCACCAGATGAACTATTGATCGAAGATGTTACATGTGCATTTAAAAAGGAGATTTTAATTCAAGGTAAATTATATTTAAGTGAACGTCATATTTGTTTCCATTCAAATATTATTGGTTTAGTTACACATTTAGCGATTCCATTAAATGCAATTTTAAAAATGCAGAAAAAGAAGACTGTTGGTATTCCAAATTCAATAGAATTTAGTAATTTACATAATAAATATGTTTTTGCAACATTTTTATCAAGAGATGCAATATATGAATTAATTCATAAAATTTGGAAAATTAATATTAATAATGAAGGTTATGACACAATTAATTTAGATATTGATGATGATGAAGTTGATTCACTAGAAACAAGATCAAGCCATTCATATGAAGATGAAGATGATTATGATGATTTAAAAAAATCTAATGGTCAGATAAAGACAGATAAAAATAATGATGACGATACTTCAGATACAAGTATTTCTGATCCTGAAAATATGGTTAAAGAAGATGATTCAAAGATCAACTTAGATCAAAGTACAAATGAGGCTGTAAAAGATGATAATTTATTTAATGGATTTACCTTTGAAGGACCTAAAACCCATCCTGAAACATCAAATGGTTATACTACAGATTCTTCAGAAACTAAAATTATTGATGTAAATATAAATGCACCAATTGGTTTAGTTTACTCATTGATGTTTGGTGATGATGTTACCTTTATGAAAAATTTACTTAAAATTCAAAAAAATTTTGATATTGGTGATATTCCAAAATTTTCTAATAATAAAAGAGTTTATCAATATACGAAACCTGTTAATGGAGGTCCTGTTGGTCCAAAACAAACAAAATGTATTGTTGAAGAGGTTGTTGAAAAAAAGGATTTTAATAAATTTTGTTTAGTTGTTCAATCGACGGAATCCCCAGATGTTCCATCTGGTAATTCTTTTAAAGTTAGAACTAAAGTATTTTTAAGTTGGGCCCCAAATAATGCAACTAAATTATTTATTGTTACAACTGTTGTTTGGTCAGGTAAATCATGGATTAAAGGTGCAATTGAAAAAGGTGCAATCTCAGGTCAAAAGGAAGCATTAGGAATATTAGTCAGTGAACTTAATAAAAAAATTACTGCTGGTGGAGCCAATGGATTTAAACCTAAAAAGAAAGATAAAAAGAAACAAAAGGAAGAAGTTATAGAAGAAATCAGCGAGCCTGAAATTGAAGTTCAACCAGAACCAGAAATTCCAAAATCATATATGGATATGATTATTGAACAAATTGATTTAAAGTTAATATTAATTTTAATCCTATTTATTTTTATGATTTTTGATAAATCTAAATCATCAAAACAATCAACCGGTTATGAATTATATTCAAATGATAGAATGTTAATTAGCGAATCTAATCTATGGGATTGGATCGAACAACGTGAAAGTATATTACCAAAGGGTGTATATAATTCAATTGAACATTCTGAAATTATCAAATTAGAAAAAATTAAAAGCAAGAAGCCTAAGGAATCTTTGAAAAATATGGCTAAACGTAAAATGTCAGAACAAGAATTAAAAGATACAATTGGTATGATGGAACAGCAACTTTCTGCATTAAAAGAAAAATCAAAGAACGTAGATTCATTATTGTAGTATGTTTCCATTCTTGTTTCTTCCAATTTGTAATTAAATAAAATAAGAATCTGTTTATATTATATTATTTACGTTTAAACTAGAACTCTTTTAATTACAAAACATAATTATACTCTAAATATCTATATTTTACATACACATGCACTGATAATATTAAATAACGTCTCTCTCGCTATATTATAAAAGTAGTAAATATTAAGACTATATTTATTTTATAAATTGCCTTCTTTTCATATAAATTCCCACAATACTTTTGTCTGTCCAACTTTAAACTTATAACAACGACAGAACGGGAATGCCTTACCAAAATATATTTGCCTCATCCAAGGCAGAGGATGAAAAACCGATAATTGTGGAACCTTCATATGATAGGAAATCTGAATCTAAAATTTCTAAATTGGAAATTAAACTTGCAGAATTAAAATCAGAACATACAAAATTAAAGGCGGAGTTAGGGGATGATAGTAATTTGAATTATGATCTTGAAATGAAAATACATATTAAGCAATTGAAAACGTATAATGAATTAAAAGATCTAAGTATGGGATTAATCCAAATAATTGCAGATCAAAGACAGGTTACATTACGTGCTATTATGGATGAAATGGGGATTGAGGATGATAAATGAGATTAATCATTGATGTTAAAGCCAATCAATTGCATATTTTATAATTGATTTGGAGTTTCTTTGCTAGATAGTTCTGATATTAGATATATATAAATGAATATGTGTAGGTAAAAAATGGTCTTTGTAATCAAGTTACAGAAATTGCACAAGCAAGTTAAGTAAACTCACTTAATTAGATTAGGCAGACGATCAAAAAATCAAATTAATTTTTTTTTATGTGTTTATTTTTTTTTATTATTTTTTTTTCTGGATTTTTCAAATTATCTTCCTTTATTTTAATACCATATTGAGCAGATTTTCCTCTAAACAGAATCATCTGAAGATTCTCAAAAAAAAAAAACGATTAAGTATCTCAGATATCGTTAAGTATTTGAGCTTATTTATTATTTTAAAAAAAAGGAATGGCGAAACCAAATAGAGAAATTCTTACAGGCGGTAAACGTTATAAAGATGCAAAAAAATTGAAAAATCGTGTTGATGAAGTCGTGTTTGATAAAGATAAACGTAAGGATTATCTTACCGGATTTCATAAACGTAAAGTTGAAAGAAAAAAGAAAGCTCAAGAATATTTGGAAGAACAAGCAAAAAAAGATAGATTAGAAGAACGGGCAAGAATCCGTGAAGAAAGAAAATTACAAGTGCAGCAGAAATTAGCTGAAATGAAAGAAGCAATGGAACTGAACCCTTTTCTTGATAATTATGATGATGAAGATAGTGAAGAAGAAGATGAAGATTATGACGAAAATAGCGATGAAACTGATGATGAAAATCTTAAAGAGGGTGTAAAATTTGAAGATGAATTAAATGATGAATGGAATGGATTTAGTGATAATGAATCTGAAACAAAGCAGGTGAAAAAATTGAAATCAAAATCAAATGGATCTAAAGGAATACTTAAAACACAAATCTATGAAATTGATAATGAAAATGCTCCAGTTTCTGGTACTTCTGAAGTTATTATTGAAAGTTTAGGAAATCCAAATCAATTTGATCTTCCTACAGTAACTAAAAAGATGAATGTTGATCTTTCAAAGGCTGAAGAAGTATTAAATAGTTCAATAACAAGAGCTAAAAAATATGCCAGATTAATGGGTGTGAATGATACAACTACCGAGAAGGATAAAATTGTAAAGCCGAAGAAGAAGAAGTTTAGATATTTAAGTAAAAGTGAAAGAAAGGTTAAGAATCTTAAAGAAAAGACTAAATCTATGAAAAGAAGGAAAAAAGATTAGACAATATTATAATTTTAATTTATAAACTTATGTAAAATAATTCAATCTATATTTTGTAATTCAACCATTGAATCTAAAGATGTCATTTTAACATATTCGGTTTCAATTTTTATAAAAACCCAGATCCATCTCCTTAAAATTTCTAATATTTCAAGAATAAAATTTCCCATCTCGGTAGTAAATAATAAAATGAAAAAGTTGGGTATCATGCCGTTATATGATTCACTGCTAACAAATATTAATTTATAAATCCATAAAAATCTCAATTGAAAATCTATAAGGATGGCTAAAATATATGCTGATTTACTGTATAATAATTCATTCCTTAAAATATTTACATTTGAATTTGATGATGATAAAAATTTAATGAAAAAGCCGAAACTCCAATCATGTGTAATATCCCAATAAAAAGAATATGTAGAATTAATAAATGTTGTAAAATACCATAATGATTGTGATTTTAAAAATCCAGTTTTAAAAAAAATCATTGATATAGTTGGAAAAAAAGCTGTTGAATATTTAATTGCATTAAATAAATGTGTTTTGTTTTGTCTTTTGCTTTGATTATATTCTTGTAAACATTGTTTTAATCTAAGAAATGATGGAAAATTAGCTAATAATAAATCGATATTATAAACTTGTAAATGAGATTTTGTCAATTGTTTTGATAAATCATTACCATAAGGTAATGTTTGAATTCCTAAGATTAAAGCAGAAAAATAAATTAAAAAATCAACTAGAACTTTATTATAAGATGTAAAAGTATCAGCAAGTAAAATGTCATTATTTCTTAAGGAAACATCAATATTACCTTTAATAATTCTTTTTATTGTTTGTGATAATCTTTGAGATTCAATGGATGGATTATTCTTAATTAATATTGCAAAATTTAAAATTATATTAAACATTGGTAACCAATCAACAAATGAGAATTCGAAACCATTCGAAACGAAAAAAAAGTAAATCAAATAATTAATTGAATTTGCTATTGTTAAATTAATAAAACGTTCCCAACTTCTCAGTATTAATTTTCCGATTGTTATTTCTTGAGGAGAAAGTTTTAAAACCATCAAAATATTGATTTTAAACTTTCTACAAGTGATTAAATTAATATGCCAGAGGAAAACACCAACATTGATCAGAAATAATACACGATATGGTAACGGGAAAAACAAATCGAATAAATTAATAGTAGTTTCATTCATTCCAGTTGGTTCAAAATAAACTGATGGAAATAGTTTGGAAAATAAGCAGGCAATTCCCAATAGAAGATAAAAAAAATTATAAACTTTCTAGAAATGACAACATGTCAAAAATACAAATTGTAAAATTCATGTCAACAAAATAAACACGAATTGCACTGTTTTTGGAAGGGAAATTACCTTTTTTTTACTGGAAAAATAATTTTGGAGTCTTATTTGACGCAAATTTTGTATCCGAATAATAACTTATTTAAGTGACAGTCTAATTTATAGATATTTAGAAAGCATATCGAAGCGCTCTACAATACAACATGAATTATTTGAATCCAAAATTCCAGTAAATTTTGCATTAAAAATGCTGTTGTTTTATAATCGATATCAACAATAGAGTATAATATGATATAAAGATTACAAGACAAAAGAAGCAATAGTACATGAAATGTTGAACAGCAGCAAGAAGAAAAGATAATAACAATAAACTAACATCTTATACGAATCAGAATTTTCAGTGTGTTTGGCATTTGTCGAATCGGTCATGTAGTTCCGTTTGGGGCGACAGCTGGTCATCATGGTATAAATGTTGCTTTAAAGTAAAATCATCTCAAGAACATACCTCCCTCTGGAAGTATGCAATCACTCTTCTGTGTGTTTGGATAAAACAAGTGATTTTTGCTTATAAAATAAGTAAATAAAAACAACATAAAGTAAAAAGAGAGAAGAAGAGGATATGCACACCTATTTATATTGAAAAAATTTGCTACAACAATTTATCTTTTTGTTTTCTTTTAATTAATTAATTAGTTAATTATTTTTTTATTTTATTTATCTGTTTAACATGAATTTGATATAAAATTAAATCTCTGAGGGTTTCTTCTTTCTTAAAACGGTAATTTATTGTCATTTAATCGTTTTTGGTATTGATAATTTACAATTGATTTTTATTTTAAATTATTATGGCTATCCTAAGGTTTAGAGAACAATCTCAATTCACTTATAAGGATCTTTTGGATTTAAATGACCCAAAGAAGGCTTATAATAGTCCACTGGCAGTTATTTGCCACATTGACCTTAACGCGTTCTTTGCTCAATGTGAACAAATTCGGCTGGGTTTATCTCTGGATGATCCTGTTGTTTGTGTTCAATGGAATGCTTTAATTGCTGTATCTTATGCTGCTAGACAATACGGTATTACTAGAATGGATAGATTAGAACAAGCAAAATTAAAATGTCCTAATTTAATACCTGCTCATACAGCAGTTTTTAAAAAAGGTCAACCATTTTGGAAATATGTAGATTATATGCCTTCTCCTATAGATCATAAAGTTTCTTTAGACCCATATAGGAGAGAAGGAAAGAAAGTTTTAAATATTTTTAGATCTGAATGTGATTTGGTTGAAAAAGCAAGTGTTGATGAAAGTTTTATGGATTTAGGAAGATTGGTATTTAAAAAAATTATGGAATTATTCCCGGATTTGTTAGAAGGTATGGTTGATAGATCTAGTAAACTGAAATTAATTGATAAATTACCAGATGGTTTGAATTATAAAGGTTATGTTATAGCGAAAAAAGATGAAGCTGAAATTGGTTCATCTATAGCTGATGATAATCATGATTATTTAATTGAAGATTGGGATGATTTAGTTTCACTTATTGGGTCTATGATTTGTTTCGATTTACGTAAAAAAGTTGAAACAGAATTAGGATATAAAACTTCAGGTGGTATTGGTAGAGTGAAAACAATTGCAAAATTAGCAAGTGGATTTCAAAAACCAGATCAACAAACAATTGTTAGAAATGATTCTATACGTATTTTCCTAAAATATTTTAAGCTTACAGATTTTTGGTCTCTTGGTGGTAAAACTGGTGATTATATTAAAGAAAAATTAGGTGATGATATAACAATTTCTTTATTGCGTACCAATTTTGATTCACCTTTAAAAATCGCAAAATTATTAGATAATGATACGGAACTAGCTAATAAACTATATAAAATGGTACGTGGTGAATTACATACAGAAATTGAAAATAAAGAGTTGATTAAATCAATGATGGCAAACAAAAATTTTAGAGGTAAATCCGTTTCAAGCACTAAAGATCTATTACCTTGGTTAGATGTCTTTATTGGTGAATTAATGTTAAGAATACAGGATTTAGATGAAGAGTATAATACGGTATTACGACCTACGAAAATGACACTGACTGCAAGAAGTGCTAGTGGAGCACGACATTCTAAGCAATGCACAATGAATCAACCCCCTAAAGATTATGAAAAATTGAAAAGTTTATTTTATACATTGTCTAATGATTTACTAAAAGGTTTAGAAGAAATGTGGTTAATTCAATCACCTCATAGACCAATGTATCCGATTATTAATGCAGGAATGGGTGTATCTATTTTTAATGAAATGAATACAACAAACACACTTGATGATTTAATTCTAAATGTTAAGAAAAAGAGGAAAATAAATTCATCACGAATAGTTGAAGTTACTAATGATATTACAATTAAAAAACCTAACAATAAAAACAGGAATGCCATTGATAATTTACTGACTATGAAAAGAGACTGTTCAAATAAATCCAATGAATTAAGTGGGGAACAAAAACAAAAATTAGAAGATGACTTTGAAACAGAAAATCCAAGTAATAAAGACAATTGTTCTGTTAACGAGGAGGTTAATAATAAAGGGTTTTCAGTTTCGAATATTCATGATGAAGGCAAAGCCGATGGTTCAAAATCGTGTATGGAATGCGGTGATTTAATACCATCAGAGGAGTGGCAGACACACCAGGACTATCATGTTGCTATTAATTTAGAGCTTAAGATTAATAAAGATTTTGAAGAAAGTTATGGTGACCGTCTGCTGAAAAGGTCAGATAGAAAACCTATTAAATCAAAATCAAATAAAAAGAATGATAGATCACAAAGTAAATTACCTTTTTAAATACTATAATGGTTATTGTGTTTTATTACGTAAATTCATATCATATTTACATATTATGTTTACAATGAAGTTATAATAGTATTCTTAAAATTCTCAGTTTTTGAAAGTTCATATAATTCATCCAAAAAATTGGTCATAAAACTTCCTGGCCCACGGCTTACAGCAGCAGCCCTAAATCCAGCTTCTTTGAATAATGAAACTGCCCTAACTGTTGCATCAAAAGAACTGAGATAAGGAACTGCAGAAACATACCTTGCAATAACTCCAGCTAACGAACATCCTGATGCTGTTATCTCTGCCATTATTTTATTACCTCCTTTGATGGTGACAGCAGTTGGCTTTATATTGTTTGATGAAGATATACCATCAACAATAATATCAACCTCACCAGTTACTACAATAATTGATTTTTTTTCTAATGCAAGCTCTCTGAAAACTTGAACTGCCTTTGCGATGTCCAATTCCATATTAGAGTCCACACCATTCATTGAGCTTCCTTCCACACCTGCAATAGTAGCCATCTCTGCTAAATTACCCTTGATAACGGTAAAATGGCCGATTGATAAAAGTTCTTTCATTAATTGACGTCTTGCATTTGTAGCTCCACACCCAACGGGATCATATACAATTGGCCTCATATTATGGTTATAAATTTTGATTGCGTCTTTATAAATTTGAATTGATTTTTGATCTGGGGTTCCTGTATTTAAAACAAGACCTTCATTTGGAAATCCAGCAAAATCTGAAAATTCTTCTGATAATTCAGACATAATAGGTGATCCACCAACCGCAATACAGACATTGGCAGAAAAATGTTTTGCAACTGAATTAGTAATAAAGTGAACAACTGATGATTTTGGATTCTTCGGAAATTCAATGCATTGAAGCCTACTGAAACCAAAATTTATACTATCAATGGTTTCTTTTGATTCCAATGCCGCATTACGCTGTGCCATAATACATGAAACTACAGCAATACCACTTGTATTAAAGCCATTGTAATGACAGTTCAAAAGTGTTGATGGAATATTATATTTGTTCAATCCGCCGATTAAAACACTCTTAAGTTCTGGTTTACGCATTTGAATCAATTCCAGTAAATTTTTTACGCCTTCAATACCCAGTGGTGGAATCTTGACATTTTTTGTACTTGTAGAAAACACAGCTCCAATACCAACATAATCAATCAGAATATCTGAATCAAGAGCATGTAAAAGTTCTTCTTTGTTTCTTGTGCTTAAGCCTAAAATTTTATCATTACCAATCATTTTTCTGACTGCGGCGGGATCCATATCATCTTGTCCAACATGAACACCTTCTGCATCAATAGCCATTGCAACATCAACACGGTCATTAATTATCAACGGTACATTGTATTTTTGTGTAAGTTTATGTAATTCAGTTGCTTTTTTTATAAAGTTACCAGTATCCATATCTTTTTCCCTTAATTGAACAACAGTAACTCCATTTTGTAAAGCTTGTTCAATTTGTTCAAAAAAATCAAGCCCTTCAGGAATGAGCTCATTGTTCGTTACCAGATATAATGAGTAGTCTATCTTATCTTTTTTGATTATCATAGCCTTAAATTAGCAATTGGTGCAATACTGTGAAATGAATGAAGCATCATTATAATTCAAGCATTAACTATGAATGAATTAGGAATCAAGATGATTCATTTTCTCATGGTGAGTAACTGTCATTTTCAGAGCTTGGTAAATTTCAGATTTCAAGAAAGTTTATTTCTTATTTCGTACTTTTGAAGCCCGAAATATGACGCATAATTTCTTTTATATTTCATGAAGTGTTAACCTTCTTATGTTGTTTATATTTGCCATATTTTTTTAATTAATTATAATTGCGTTTTTTAGGAGAAAAACCGTCATGTCACAGTTCAATGTTGTTAACTTAAACTTATATGACAAAGTGAGATTGGAATGCATAACTCCAATCAGAAAAGATAATACATTACCAACAGTTATGACTGTTGCTGGTTCAGATTCATCAGGCGGTGCTGGAATAGAAGCCGATATCAAAACAATTACAGCAAATAAATGTTATGCATTGACTTGCATTGACTTTTTGACAGCTCAAAATACTACTGGTGTTATAAACGCTTTAGGCACAGATGAAAAAATTGTTACTTCAATCCTTGATCAGAACTTTTTAGACATTCCAATTGATTCAATTAAGACTGGGTTGTTAACCGAAGAAGCAATTTTTTGTTTGAAAAATGCAATTGAGAAGTATAATTATAAAGGCATTTTGGTTGTTGATCCAGTGATGGTGAGTACTTCTGGTTATGATTTTGTTAGTAATAAAATTATTAAATCAATCACTGATCATTTATCTCCCTTTATTACACTAATTACACCAAATATGATAGAGGCAAAAGTTTTAATCAATACAATTACAAATGAAAAACAATACGATAATAACCCACTTGGTTCATTACAGGAAATATTTGAAATGTGTTATAAAATTAGTAAAATGACAGGTATAAAAAACGTCTTGCTTAAAGGTGGACATCAAGAATGGGCAGATGAAAAATTATTAACTGATGTTTTATACTGTTCTGAGAAAAATACTCATTATGTTATATATTCTGAAAAGCTTGCATCTGCACATACACATGGTACCGGTTGCACGTTGTCTTCGGCGATCGCATCGAATTTAGCTTCTGGATTATCAATCATAAACGCCGTTGCTAATGGTATTGTTTACGTTCAAAATGGAATTAAAATGGCACCAGAATTAGGCAGTGGTAACGGCCCTTTAAATCATATCCAAAACGTCGTGAAATATAATCATGAGGCAAAGATTCAAGGTAAATTTACATTGCCGTTTAATGAGGGTGATGTATTGGGATATTTGTATAACCATCCACAAATTAAACAATCTTGGGAGCAATATACGAATCATGAATTTATGGAGTCAATTGTTAATTCTTCATTGAAACTAGAAAATTTTAAAAGATTTTGTGAACAAAATATCCTATATTTAATAAGCTATCAACATGCACTTTCATTTCTATTGGCAAAGTTGAATGATTTTGAAGATGTTCAGAATTGCCTTGAAAAACTAAATCTTATCTTAGATGAGGTTGCCAAATATAGAAACATTTTATTATCTTTGGGACATACAGAAGACAATATAGACAAAATTGAGCCAATTAAAGAATGCAAAGATTGTATGGATGCATTAATCGATCTTAGTTCAAACACTGGTGATATTCTGGATATTGTTGTGGCAATGTTGCCATGTTATCATGGATATTATTTGTCGTGCAACAATGCCAAAAACAAAAATGATTGTGATACTTGTTTTGACTTGCCAGACACACTTTACTCATTCTGGGTAAATGAAGTACTGTCAGAGAGCTATTATTTTTATCTCAAAAAGGAAGAGCTAAGACTGGATAAAGTATTTAAGAAATATTGCTTAAGTGAGGTTAAGTTGCAGAGGGCTGTTGAAATATTCTACATATTCACTGAATTAGAAATAAAATTTTTAAATTCATTTTTAGACAAGTCTGTGAATTGACATATTGCTTTCTTTTTCCTAGATTTATTGGCATCCATTCGGATTTATAAGATCATAATTAATATTGTGCAGTAGAAAATTGAATTGATTCAATATTTTAATGATTTTTTATAATTAGATTGTTTATTGAAATATATATCACATCTTTACCTTTTGTTTAATGTTACTATCTATAAATGATTGTTATGCAGGTTGAACTATTTTATCATAGAGATATGAACTTCTGTCGTACTCATCCTTCACAATACTTGACACCTAAAATGGGTCTTTTTAGAACTAGTTAAGAAATAAAAAGCTATTACACAACATTAGTTAAAATAGGTGCTTATAACATCATCTGATGCATAAGGATGTCCCATTTTTAGAAGTCCTACGAATTCTGACTTTATTCTGACTGCAGAATTAGGACATGTTGAGAATTCATCTAAATTTCAGAT
Organism: Pichia sp. PB3310; assembly: GCA_023629255.1. Taxonomy (NCBI): domain Eukaryota; kingdom Fungi; phylum Ascomycota; class Pichiomycetes; order Pichiales; family Pichiaceae; genus Pichia; species Pichia sp. PB3310. The sequence continues at coordinate 102,354 of JAMAJE010000038.1, read as the reverse complement.
ATTGATGAATTTCTTGAACCGAGCTACGTTGAGGCGGTTTATATTACTCAAAAATAGGCCGAAGTTCATGAGTTTCTATATTAAGCCTCAACTTTTAGACATATATAGTTGATAAATCTTTACTGGATTACCTACTAAAACAAGTTTTATCTTTTCACTATCTGAAAATATATAAAAATATAAAGTTCACTATAATCTGAACATTTTAATAAATTATTCCAAAGCTTTTCTATTTAGAAGAAAAGATTATTGTGAATTTGTTATTTTAATATTTTAATATTAAAACTTTTTTGGACTATATATTATAACATATCTTAGATAAAAGTTTAAGCGGATAGGTAAAAACTAAGTAATTCTTTGGATCGTTTTAGGTATTTTCATTTATTCAATAATTTTACGTTTAAAATTAGAGTCATTCTATTAGTAAAATTTAGAAAATGCTATACATATATAGTGCAAATTATTGGTATTAGAAATATATCATTTAAATAGTTATAAATGGAAATAAAAAATGTTTAAATCATGTAAAAAATGTCAAGTCATTAAAATTTAGTCATTATATTAATGGAGATTAGATGTTAGCAGACTGTGCTAATTTTTCGGTATCTTCTTCAAATTCTTTTTCAGCAAGAGCATTCTTTCTGAATTTACTCATAAAAGCTAAACCAGGGGTGTAATGGACGTACAGAGCATCAACATCTTCTAATGAAAGACCCTTAGTTTCTGGAACAAATGCGAAGACAAAGAATAAGGAGAAGACAACACAACCAAAGAAGACGTAACCATAAGCAAAGTGAATTGCATTAGTAATAAATGGTGTAAAGAAGGCAATTAAGAAACCCCAAATCCAGTTGGCTGCACTAGCGATGGCCATACCTTTTTGTTTAATTCTTAATGGATAAGTTTCAGAAACAACAACGAAAACTGCTGGACCCCAGGTAGTAGCAAAGAAGAAAATGAAGAAACAGGACAAGAAAATCATAGCGTTACCGACTGGTTTTCTTGCTTCACTACCATAGCCATCAACATATAAGTCCTTAACACCGATAGATGCAAAAATAACTAAACAAACCATCATACCAGTTGAACCACCCATTAATGTCTTTCTTCTACCAAATCTATCAACAACATATAAAGCCAGGAAAGTAGAAGCAAAATTAATAACACCAAAAATGATTGAAGTTTCAAAAGAATCTTTTAAACCAACAGATTTGAAAATAGTAGTACCATAGTAAAAGAAATAATTGTTACCTGTTAATTGTTGTAAAGATTGTAACATAACACCAACCATTAATCTGTAGAAAAGTTTTGGTTTACCAGTGATTAATTCACCCCAAGATGCATTACCAGCAGTTCTTTCAATTTCAATACCTGAAGCTAAAAGTTCAACTTCATTAAGAATAAAAGGTGAATCAATTGGTTGTTTATTAACAGTGGCTAACGATTTTTTTGCTTCTTCAATTTTACCAACTTCAATTAAATATCTTGGAGACTCTGGGGTGAAAACCATACCAGCAATCATTAAAAGTGCCCAAGCAAATGACAGACCTAATGGAATTCTCCATTGTCTTGAATCAGTGTAACCATGGTAAGTACCATAAGTAGAACAGTAACCTAAAAAGATACCAAAGGTAATCATTAATTGGTAAATAGAAACTAAAGAACCTCTAATTGCTTTTGGTGAAGTTTCAGAAATAAACATTGGGGCTAAAACTGAAATAGAACCAACAGCCAAACCGGAAACAATTCTACCAATAAAATATTGGACCCAAGAAGAAACAGATGCAATTTGAATAATAATACCAACAAGATAAACAACCATGGTAAGCATTAAACCTTTCTTTCTACCATAAATATCACCAGTTCTACCTAAAGTAACACCACCGATGGCACAACCGATATTAAAAATTGAAACCATTAAACCAACTCTAACTTTTGATAAATACCATACACCATCAGAATTTAGTTGACCAAATCTTTGTTGGAAGTCTGGCATGTTAACAAAACCTGAAATAGTACCTGTATCCCAACCAAAGACGAAACCACCGAAAGCGATTAAGGTACATAAAATAGCGGCCATAACATAAGTAGACTTTGGAGCTAAAGGAACAATATCTTCTGGGTTAACATTTTGATTTTCAGAAGTATTATCATAAGAGTTGTTGTTTGGGCTCGGAGGAAATTCATTATGTGAGCCTTGATCAACTTTATCAACAGAAGATCTTGAGGACATTTTTTGTTTTGTCTATTGTATGCGTGTGTATTTGTGTCTATGTAAATAAGTTTCTATGAAAACTTGTTTGCTTGGAAAAAGAAAAAGAACTTTAGAAAGAATTTTAAAAGAGAAACAAAATTAAATAGCATCTAAAAAAAATGGAGAAATATTGGGGTAATTTATAGAAAGTTGAAAATATGAGAAACTTTGGTCATTCGATCCAATATAATTTATTTTTGACAAAACATGCATGGCAAAAATTTTTCCATTAATGCCAAAGAGTTTTTCCGCGAATAGTATGTAAGTATATTGCGAACTCTCGGAAATAACGCCCGGGGAGAACCCAAACACGTTACTTTATTTATTTTTTAATAATTAGTTAATTATTTTATACGTTCATAAAGTGGGTTAATAAAGTTTTTCCGCACGCAATTGTAATATAAATTAATTTTCTTAGTGGAGTTTATTAGTTGGCTAATTTTTTTTTTCAAAATGCGCTGCATATATATAATTATAAAATATATACTAAAAAAAAACAGGCGATATTGTCGGGTGCATGCACTCGGAAAAATTAAAAAGTAAATGTGGGGTTATTCCGGCTAGACAGCTTATGATATTAATTAATTAGTTGTCTCTTAATATCGATTTTATTGTTTCTTTTTTTTTTGAAAAAATACATACAAAAAATTTCACTGAAATAATCAATCGTATTGTTATTAATTTATTGACATACTCGTAATTTTTCCGGTAATTTGTTTTATTAGCTGAATTGGTTGATAAGGTTCAGTTAAAAACTGTTAATGTTGATCGAACGGTTTTTTAATTGATTATCAAACAAATGTATAGAAATTAATAAGCAGTTATAAAAGAAATTGTTTGCTCAATAATCATAATATAGATTTGCAAATAATTATAATATGTATGGAGCAATATGCTCCAGTCTCCAGTTTTTATTTTTTTTTTTTATTAATTAGTTTCTTCTTTTATTAATTCTTTACTAGACTAAGATCTTCCCCTGTAAAAGCTTTCTTCTGTTTAAAAAAAATAATGAGGAGAAGACTAAAAAAATAGGTTCAGGCATGATTATCTAACAACATGCACACTCATCAACCTTGATGATTAGACTTTTTTTATTTATTGTACTTTTAATGTTTTTGTTACCCACAGAAAATGATATAGTAATTAGTTACAAATTAGTGAATAGCAGTCTATTTGAAAAATAGGGGGGCTATAATAATTATTCAATAAAATAGTAAAAAATAAAAAAAAATAACAATAAATGTATTGTTTATTTTCTGTTTTAAAAAACCGTGATTCGATAGGTCTCAGAACTAAGACCCAAATAAGCAAACTTAAGAAGAAACCAAAAGTTCAAGAAATATTTATAGGCCTCTTTAAGACATTTGGATTTGGTTTGATGTTCTTTGATTATGATTCCAGTTGTTTTCTGTTATTTACTTATATAATATATAAATTAAACATTCATGTAACAACCGAAAATAAAAAGTGATATCGTTAAATTGCCTCTATTTTAAAGGGCTATACTATATATATATCCGGAATAACTGCACCGCAATGTCGAGTAAGTGGCTGTAAGAATTAACCTGTAAATTTATTATATATATATATGTATTTCACTTCCTCCAAGCTGGTGCTTTAAGACCTAAAATCACTACTGACCTGCATCTTATATCGTTTATACATAAGTTAAATATAAAGCAGGAAATAAAAAATTACTTCACTAATTTGGGGAATGTTGTCATATTAATTTTTGACATTTCTTATATTCCTTTTTGTTCCGTAAAATTGCGAAGATAAATGCAAAATCAACGAGACAAAGTTCCATATTCATGCAAGCGTTCCGTGTTGTTTAGGCTTCACTATTTAGTTAATGTATTAGAATATGAGGCCATTTAGCGCATGCACAAAAGGAATATATATTACTAATTTAAACAACGTACTGTATTGTGTACTGTGTACTGTGTACTTTGTACTTTGTAATTTCTAATAACAAATTTTCAGCATGCTATCTATAATATTCAAATCCCGACATTAATACCAAGTTAGTTGTTAGTTCCCAGTTCCAAGATAATAGTTTTCTCGGTAATTTATAATTTTGAGTACCGGTAATAAATTCAAAGGTTATAATGTTGTAAATAATTTTTTAAGAAACTAAATAGCGTCTGCAATTTTCGGAGTATTCTATTTGTTTGCAGGGATATTTGCAATTATAATTTTGGAAAAAAACAACAAATAGAAATAAATTATAAAAAAATCATTTGATGGTTAGAGGTTTTGCCCATTGGAAATTATGATTTATTTCTAAATTCTAAATAGTTTCTCCATTTGAATTTCTAAAATTTGACATTGTAATATGATTAATCAGAAACTATTATTGCAAAATTTTTTTCATCAAGAAAAGCGTTTAAAAGTCGTATAAATATTTTCATGAGAATAACTTTCGTCATGGGTTCAAGCTTTTGGTCATTTTCTTCTCAACTTATTAATACAAATTTATTAGTCACTCTATATCAACTGAGTAATGTGGTCATTATGGCAGGATTACTATGGTGCAAGATTCTAATCACAATCACAGAATTTCAACTAAAACTATTCCAGTTATTGATCAATAAGAAAGTAGCTTATACTTCAAACTCAAAAGTATCATATTAATATTGATGTATTTTGAATACTATAAATTTTATAATCAATAAATAAAAATTACTATAAACATGTTAAATATAGAGTTTCTGAACTAAAATAACAATAATGCTACTTAATTTATTCTTCATAAACTCTGGTGATCATACCAGTACCAACAGTCTTACCAGATTCTCTTAAGTTGAATCTTTGACCGACTTCTAAGACGACTGGGTATAATAATTCAACAACCATTTCAATGTTGTCACCTGGGGCAACTTGCTTGGAATGATCTTCTTCAGTATCTGGGAATTTCAAGGTAACATTAACGTTAGTAGTTCTAATGTACATTTGTGGTCTGTAATTCTCAGAAAATGGAGTGTGTCTACCACCTTCTTCCTTAGTTAAAATATATAATGAAGCTAAGAACTTCTTGTAAGCTTTAACAGAACCTGGTTTTGCTAAGATTTGACCTCTCTTAATTTGTTCTCTCTTAACACCTCTTAATAAAATACCTGGAGTATCACCTGCTTGTGCTTGATCTAATTCCTTGTGGTACATTTCAATACCAGTAACAGTAGTCTTAATAGCACCATCTTTACCACCAACAATTTCAATTTCTTCACCCTTCTTTAAAGTACCTCTTTCAACAGTACCTGAAACAACAGTACCTCTACCTGAAATAGAGAAAACTTCATCAATTGGTAATAAGAATGGCTTTTCTAAATCTCTTTGTGGAGTTGGAATCCAAGTATCAACAGCATCCATTAACTTTAAAATAGATTCCTTACCAACTTCTGGCTTCTTACCTTCTAAAGCCATTAAAGCAGAACCCATAATAACTGGTGTGTTATCACCATCAAAACCGTATTCAGATAATAATTCTCTCATTTCCATTTCAACTAATTCTAACATTTCTGGATCATCAATGGTGTCACATTTATTGACGAAGACAACTAAGTGTTGAACACCAACTTGTCTTGCTAATAATAAATGTTCCTTTGTTTGAGGCATTTGACCATCAGTAGCAGCAACAACAATAATAGCACCATCCATTTGAGCAGCACCAGTAATCATATTCTTGATATAATCTTGATGACCTGGACAATCAACATGAGAATAATGTCTGTTTGGGGTTTCATATTCAACGTGAGCAGTGGAGATAGTAATACCTCTTGCTCTTTCTTCTGGCGCTTTATCAATAGAAGAGTAATCTAAGAAATCAGCTCCACCATTTTCTGATAAAACTTTAGTAATAGCAGCAGTCAAAGTAGTCTTACCATGATCGACGTGACCGATGGTACCAATGTTAACATGTGGTTTAGATCTGTCAAAGGATGCAAATCTAACAGTAGCTCTTGGTGCAAATCTTGGAACATTTGCAACTAAAATAGGCAAATATAAAATAATTTAGATTGAAAAATGTTAGTATTTTTATTACTTTTTATGACGTTAAAATAATTTTCAAACCAAATCCACCAAAATATTTCAGTTGATGAAAATATATTTCTGGAAATCTAGTAAAGAGGAAATAATAATACATACCAGAAACTCTGTTGATGGTTCTCAATGCATTAGCAAAAAAACGAGTTGCCATTTTACCTTGGTTGTCGAAAAAACTTATAAAAGATTTAAACTCTTTCCTTGAGCCTGAAATGATTCGTTTTTGCTCAAGATTCAATAAAAAGAAATCATCTCTTGCCACTTCAACAACAGTTCGATTTACGGCACAAATAGTATGTACAAGGTACACACTTTCTAGGTTTTGGTGTACGGGTTGAATTTTTACACCTTACATGAACGCGGATTTTATAAGATTAATTAGGGAAAAAATTATTTATATACTCACTCTTCATAATCTTGAGAGACCTAGACCTATGCTTTGGTATCTGACTTATCAATACTCTGTTGGATATTCAGGGTGTCCATTTGTTCTTTCAACTTATCGTTATCTTTAGCGATGAAAGATTGTAAAGTTTTGTTTAATGGGGAAAAATCATCTTGCAGAAGCAGAGATTCTCTAACGTAAACTAGAATCATACCGTCGCTAAACTCTTCACGTGTATAAATGCTTACGTTTTCCTGAACGTCAGCAAACTCCATTGTAGAAATCGCATATTCTTTACACGTTTCATCATTTATTCCGACATTTATCCAGGATGAACTTCCTGTTTCCCGATAATAAAACTGTGTTGGATTGAAAATGATACCAGTCAAGATCCAAGGCTCAAATGATTTCTTCATATCAGGTGTTAACAATTGATCAATGTTGAACTTACTGGCTTGTAGAAAGGAAATCCTCTCATTCAAGGTTTTTATTTCAGTTTCGAGTTTTTTCAAAGATTCACGAATATGTGAGGAAACCATTTCAATATTTTGACCAGCAAGAGTATATTTCGTTGCGATCTGATCTTCTGTTAAATCTATTGAACTATTTTCCTTCTCCCCAATTTTGGTGGATTCTTTTAACAAATAATTCTTGGTTTCGTTTAAAAATCTATGAACACTTTTACCACCAAATGCTCTTAATTGAAAGCCCTTTTGGTTTAATTCCCTTTGCTTCAACTTAATACTCTCAATTTCATCGTCAATATTCATCAAAATATTAGCATACTCATATGTATATATTTGTGGATAAAATGTTTCTTCAACAATAAATCCGACAGATAAATTATTCATACCCTCCTCAAAAGTAATTGGAATGATATCTGATAATTTCATCAAGAAAATTCTCTCTTCATTTTGAAATAAGCAGCTATAAATAGTCTCATACAAAAATGGACGTACAGTATCAACTTGGATTGGGATGGTATGTATTTCATGTGGCTTATCATTTCCATTATCAGTGATACAGTACATTTTAAATAAACTTTCACATTCATCTTTGGCACTATAATTAGCTGATGTAAGCAACGAGCAAATCTCAGAAAATATAAATTCTTGGAAATCTGCTAAAGACTCAATATCTTCAGTTTGCAACTTAGTAAAACATCCTATTATATTAAATAATGATGCAAACGAACGATGTGAACTTTCTGATAAGAAGGCAACTAATCTTTGTAATTCCTGAAGTAATAATGGATTTTCGGAACATTTTTCTCTGTTCCACCAGTTAGGTTTATATGGAAATGTAAGATATTCATGCCCTAGAACTATATTTCTAAATCGTGGAATCTGCGCATAAATCATTATTATTGAAGCTAAATAAGATTCGAGTAAATTATGTCTTAAAGGTAAAATAACACCAGGCTCACCTTCACGTCTTACCATCTTATTAATATCAGTATAGAAATCAACTCTATTATGTGCAGACTTATCATTTAATAATTTTTTATCATAATTGTAATTGTCAATTACGTTATAGACTGGTGATGGTGAATCAAGCTGTTGGTTAAGTGAATGTTGTATTCTGTTTTGGATTTCTGAGTCAATTGGAATATTCACTTTTTCGGAACCGTAATATTCATTGTTGTTTTCAGCAGTAATATCATAAAGTGGAGGTTCAGAAGTAATTGGCATACGTGAGTTAATATTTTGTTCGGTAATTGCAATCCTTTGTGGTGGCGGTGGCGGCGATGGTGGTGGTGTTGAAGTTTTTTTTTTAGTTTGATGGGCTAAATTGGAAATGTCTCTAAAATTGGGACCTACGTCGTCAGTGTAATGCTCATTATATACATGTTCATCTTTGTCCTCCATTGCAGATTCAGTTTATGTTGTCTTGGGAAATTTATTACCAAAAAAAAACCAGATTTTGGGCGGATCATGTATGTTACAGTGATTAGATCTTGTGTTGCATAAAACATGTTAGAGAGCGAGAAGTACATACTAAATTACAGATGACAGGTCAGGAGATGTGGTTAGCAAGATTTTGCTTATAGTTTCAAGTAATATGCTATTACATAGTGTATATATATAAAGTTGAAGACTGCTAGTGTAATTTACAAAGATAACAACGGTTAGTAAAACAAAATGGATCAAATCTATCTTGATTTGAAAAATGAAAGGTAAGTCAAAAAAAACCAAAAATGCTGTAACTAAAAAACATCAGGCAATCTTTCAATGACATAAGAATGTGCTCCAACACTCATAATTGGAATACCAGGCACTTTTCTAATTCTTCTTTTTAATTCTGCATCATTGGTAGCAACGATATAACATTTATTTTGAATAACTCTACTTACAAGACAATCATCAGCATAAGTACCTTTATGTGAACATTTAAGTCTTTGTATTCTTGGATCTTTAGCTAAAGTTAGAGCGATCCTATATTTATGACCTAACTTTTCTAATTCAGCAAGTACACAATCTGTGACCATAGGTATACATTTTGCTAATAGACAGTCCATCATTCCTCTGACAATATCAATTTTTTTCTGAATACTAAAATTGAAGAAATTTGTATCAATTATGATTTGATATGGTGGTTTAATTGCTTGATTAAATTGGAAAAATAATGCAGAAGAAACTTGTGGAACTGCTTTGATTAGTTCTTTATCTTCTTCCTTGGCGGCGTCTTTAGTTTGGTTTTTCTTGATCCTTTGGTCATCTGCCTTGACCATTCTTTTCACAGAAAACTTTCTTGTTTTCTTAGCTTTCCCCATAGTATACCTGAGTGGCTTATTTATCCAATAACTTTTATTCCAGAGAAAAAGAATGTTATATACATTATCATTAAATTCCTTCTAACGGTAATACACCTATTTCAAAAAAAAAAAAATCAAAAAAAATAAAGATGAAAAAGGAAAAAAGAAAAAAAAAATTGAAAAATTGCGCCACCAAGGGAGCATTTTGTGGCGCAGTCTCGGAGTTGATCTCATGTATTATTATTGCTCCTTTTTCCTTCTACAATCCCTTTTTCAAGCTTTTTACGTGTCAACATATAAGTTCATAAAAAAGTAAAAAATTTGATTTTCAACTTTTATTATCTAGAGAATCGTATCTAAGTGTCTAAAGGGGCAAAATCTCTTAATTATTATTTGTTTTGGAAAATGGTCGATGAGAACTCGTCAGCCATACGCTTTGACATTACTAAAACAAAAGATAGGACAGAATCTAATACAAAACCAGTCAAACCTTTTTTCTATAAGAAGAATTTAACAATTGATGATTTAGATACTTATAAATTATCAGAAAAGAAATGTGTGAATTTCCTTATATCAGATGCGACTCAATTAAGGCCAGATTCCTCTTTTCAAATATATCAGGATAAAACCAGCAGGCAGAATAATAATAATTCCTATTTTATTTACAAAAGAAGTCTCGAAATAGAGAATTCTGAATCTAAAAAGTATTTAGCAAGAGTTTATAAAGAATCGAATAAATATGCTAATTTAAGGGTTATTAGTGACACAATCTTAAGCAAAAGGAGTTTTTCTAACGATAATGAAGTGCCTTCTCAAAATTTAACACATAATTCAAGTAATAAAATTAATTGCCGACCAAAAAAAGGTAAAAGGATAGATTATAATAACAAAAATTCATTGGTTCGTAAAGCATTGACTACTATTTCTTATATCAAACAGTTAGCACCTAATTTTAAACATAAAATCAAAGATACAAATTCAATACATGACAACGTTCTGTTTGATGTAGATAATAAAGAAAATGCAAATCCAACCTTTGAATCGAGTAAATACTCTGAAGCGGCACCTGCAGAGTTTCCAACTTCATTCAAAACACCAGATTCCAACAACGCTTTAGTTTTTTCTCCCGATTATTATTGGCAACTAATTATGACTCGTAAGCTTCTAGGTAATACCATATGTATAGAAGACTATCATATGCTTCTTTACGATTATGAACAGTTGTGGGAACACATTCAGCAATTAAAGGAGCCTTATCTAAAGCCAGTTCTGGTTGATGGTCACGTGATAAACCTCAAAACAGGGTAAAACAGATTTCCACTTTTTTTTTTCATCCAAATCCGACCATGTTTGTTTTCAATTTTGCACGATAAAACACATACTTTTTTTGCTACTTTATACTATTTCTAAATACAAATTCTTTGCTATTTCTTTTTTAACAAACCGTTCATACATTTTATAAAGTTTCTTATAAAGCACGATTGAATAATTAAAGTTTTGAATTTTAATCATGTCTTACATTGAGCATTTGGATGCGTTTGTAACAAAACTTGATGATAAATCGTTGAATTATGAAGCTAAACATTCAATATTTTCTGAATTATGTGATACCCTTGATACTTATAATGGGGTTAATGAATATGAATATTTTCTGAAAAAGCTTTTGGATGTGTTTTTTGATAATTTAAAAACCGTTCCGATTTCATTTGTCTCTAATTCAAATGAACAGAAGCTCAGATTTTTAATTTTAGACATAATCCATAGATTACCTTATAATGAAACCTTCCAACCTTATGCAATCACTGTGTCTGATAATCTAATGGAAATCCTTAAAGGTGATAATGAAGAAAACGGTTTACAATGTATGAAAATTATCACCTCTTTACATAAAGCTTATAAAAATTACATGTCATCAAAAGTCGAAGAATATATGACATTTTTAAAGTTAATCTATGAAAATTTGGCTGAATTAGTTGATGAGCAATTTGGAGCACATACTGAAGATTTGAATGATAAAACCAATAATGGTGAACCAAAAGCAAATGAAAATTCTGATGTATCTGACGATAAGAAAATTAGCACTGAAAATTCAGAAATGATAGATGAAAATAACACCAATAATACTACTAATGATAATGCAACTTTTGATAAATCAGATGGATCCTCTCCATCTGATTTTACTTCTGCTGATGAGACAAATGTGGTAAGCACATTATTCAAAGCGACACATTCTTTTAAAATGGCAGCAGAATGTCCAATTACTTTAGTTTCTTTATACAGCACCTATAAGACATTGTTAGATTCAACTGTTGAAACTATATTACCTCTAGTTATTAATGTTTTAAAACTTCAAACATCTGCGCAACGTAAGGAACATGAGAACGCAAAATTAAATAATACTAATATTGTTAAAATGGCACCTTCTCTTCGTAATAATCCCATTTACAATGATTTCAATTTTGCTCAAGTTAAAGCCTCATCATTTATGGCTTATGTTTTTATTAGAAAAAGTTCCTCTTCAAATATTGAAGAATATCAAAAAGATATACCTGATTTGATTATTCGACTTTTACAAGATTGTCCAAGAGAACTATCCACTGCAAGAAGAGAATTGTTACATGCAACTAGACATGTTTTATCGACAAACTTGAGAACCCTATTTTTACCTAAGATGGATTTATTGTTTGATGATAATATACTTATTGGTGATGGTTTAACAGCGCATGAAACGTTAAGACCACTGGCATATTCAATTGTTGCAGATTTTATTCATGTCAACAACTCACTTACTGCTGAACAAATTTGGAAAAGTGTTAAAACATATAGTGGATATCTTCAAGATAATACTTTGGCACAGACCGTTCATATTATGAGTGCAAAGTTACTTTTAAACTTGATGGATAGAATTTTAAAATTAGAGAATAAAACTGATTCAAGACAAATGTTGCTATTAATTATAGATACTTTTGGGAAAAGATTTGCTGCGCTAAATTATCAATATCAAAATATCATGAATCAGCATGAAGAATTTAAAAAGAGTAGAAAAGATAGAGCATTAAGGTTGAAAGAATTGGAAACTCTAGGAAAAGAACTAACTGGTAGGTCGATTGATGAAAATCATCATATAAGAAACTTATCCGAAAAATTACATCTAGACGATGGTAATGCAGATAATAAAATGGATGTTGATAAGGAAAATGATTTGGTCACCAATTTATCTTTTGAAGAAATTGAACGAAGTTTACCTATCCAAATTGCACAACCTCCAACACAAGATCCTTTGGATAGTGCACGTTATCTGTTCAGAACTTTGATGACCTTTTTGAAATCAATTTGTTATGGATTTAAAAGTTGTAACATGCCACCTCCAAAGGATTATACTCAACAAGTTTGGCAAGAAAGCACTAGGATAATATCCATTGAAGAACTAAATATTTTCAAAAGGTTATTTAGAGAATCTACTGGTAACCTCAAGTTTTTTCAAAGTTCTAAAATTACAACAATTACTTCAGCGCTGAAACAATCATTTGAAGTCACTGGTCCAAATCTTCCAATTACATCTTCTAAAGAAGAAAAAGATTTAATGGAAATTTTAGCAACGATTTTTATTTACCTTGAACCTGCTGCTTTTAATGAGATTATGCAAACTGAACTACCTCTAGTATTTGATGCAACTTTGAATAATCCGGCTTTGCTTCATATTCCTCAGTTCTTTTTGGCAAGTGAGATAACCACATCTAATTTTTCAAGCATTTTAATTGTTTTTGTTATTTCCAAATTAGAAGAATTAGGTGATATGGATATCGTTAAATCTAATATTTTAATCAGATTATTCAAGTTGTGTTTTATGTCTGTGAATTTGTTCCCAACTGTCAATGAAAATGTTATTCTGCCACACCTTAATAAGTTAATTTTGGATTGTCTTAAATATTCGATGAATACAAAGGAGCCGATTGTTTATTTTTATTTAATCAGAACATTATTTAGAAGTATTGGTGGAGGTAGGTTTGAATCACTATACAAAGAAATATTACCACTTTTGCAACTTTTATTAGAATCCTTGAATAGATTGGTTCAAACTGCTCGCCGTCCTCAAGAAAGAGATATTTATGTTGAACTATGTCTAACAGTTCCAGTAAGATTGAGTGTTCTGGTTCCGTATTTAAGTTATTTGATGAAACCTCTCGTATTTGCTTTGAATGGTAGTCAAGATTTAATTAGCCAAGGTCTTCGTACATTAGAATTATGTGTCGATAATTTAACAGCAGAATACTTTGATCCGATAATTGAACCTGTTATTGAAGATGTAATGAAATCTTTGTGGAAACATCTGAAACCCCTTCCTTATTATCATCAACATTCACATACTACATTACGTATTTTAGGTAAGCTCGGTGGCAGAAACAGAAATTTTATGAAATTGCATAACGATTTGAGTGGAGAAGTTTTATCAGATCAAAAATTGGAAGGTTTATTTAAAATTCAAGGTATTGAAGGTAATGTATCAGTTTCGGTGACTGCAGCGATGAATACTGCATTCACAACATTGGAGAGTGTTAGATACAAGCTTCATTATAGAGTTAGTGCATTTAAGTATTTAACAACTATTTTGAAGTTGATGGTGAATGCAGATGATATTCCCCATAATTATGAGTTTAAGATCCAGCAAGTTATTAATTTTATTATTCAAGAAGGTAAAGACCCAATGGATCATAATAATATTTCACTTGAAATTGATAACACAACAGATGCTACTAAGTTTGATCGACAAGAAGAACTTTTGGTCAGACTATTAAAATCATTATTTTTTGCTGTATCGTTGGATGAAACTAAAGATGAATCATACATATTAATAGAGGGAATTTGCCAACATTATGTTCTTCTCAGTTTGAGTAAGGCGATGATAGATCATCACAAACTTAGCCGACAATTTTCTATTGCAAATCATGAAGGTAAGCATTTTCTTAACACTAATACTATCTATGAGGTTATTTCATATGCATTGAGCCATTATATTAGTTCTGTTAGGGACGCAGGAAAATTTGCAGTCAAAATTATTTTTGACACCTGTGTTACATTATTTGGATCTGTTAATAATGCATTGAAATTTATGCCGGTTAGAAGAATGTGTTCCGCTTTTATTCACAATTGTTTTGAAGATGCATATTATGATAAACTTGGTGGTTGTATCGGTTTACAAATAATGATTAAAGAGTTAAACATTCCTTATGAATATTTTGGACTAAGACAGCTGGAAATTTCTAGAGCAATGTTTTTTGTTTTAAGAGATACACCAGAAGATGTGCCAGCAGAAGTTTGCAAAATTGCGAAAGAAATTATTTTAGATATACTAAAAAATTGCAATAAAGAAGTTTCCAAAGATACCGTTTTTCAACAATCTTTTCAGTCAATTGTTAGCCAAATTGTGTTTGATTTAAGCAATTATAATATTAAGGTAAGGGAGACAGCAAAAGAGGCGATTAAGATTTTATCAGAAGTTACATCAGTTCCCATTTCTTCAATGATTACTCCAAGCAAAGGAATTTTGCTAGCCCCAATTTTTGGCAAACCGTTAAGAGCTTTACCGTTTCATATGCAAATTGGTAATATTGATGCTATAACATTTTGCCTTGGATTAGATGACACTTTTTTAGAATTTAATGACGAGTTGAATAGACTGTTGTCAGAGGCATTAGCGTTAGTAGATGCAGATGACGAATCATTAATTAATGTTAACAGTATTTCAGAACATAACACATCTGAGCAATTGATTAATTTAAGGATTGTTTGTATTGAATTATTATCGCTGGCTTTAACAAAAAAAGAGTTTTCCAATGGACAAGTTAGGATCAGAATTTTAAGTGTTTTCTTCAAAACATTATGTTCCAAAAGTTCCAGAATCATCAATGCTGCGCATGCTGGTTTAAAAAGGGTTCTTTCTCAAAACTCCAAGTTACCAAAAGAATTGTTACAAAGTGGTTTGCGTCCTATGTTGATGAATTTGTCTGATTATAAAAAGTTAACTGTTTCGGGATTAGAAGCTCTATCAAGATTATTAGAATTGCTTATATCGTATTTTAAAGTTGAGATTGGTAGAAAATTGTTGGATCATCTTATGGCCTGGGCCCAACCTCCTGTTTTACAACGTATTTCTTTACAAGAACTCGACAGCAATCTTACTGTCCAAATAATTGTTGCAATTTTCAAAATCTTCCATTTATTACCACCCCAAGCTTACACTTTTTTGAAAGAATTGATGGAAACTTTACTATTTCTTGAGACTAGTTTACGACACCATTACAGTTCACCTTTTAGAGACCCACTTGCCAGCTTTTTAAATAGATTTGCAGATCATTCTATTGCTTTTATGAAAGAACATATTGCATCAAGGAATTATGGATCGAGATTTGCATATTTTCTTGCTATTGAGAAATGCGGCGATTTAAGAGAAGAATTTAAGAAAAGCTTTGGTTCCTTTATTGAAAAACTTACCAATGAGTCAAATAATGATGTAAAGTACGTAATATTGGTAAACACCATTGATGCCGTTGAATCTCTTGCATTGCACGATGAAGAATGGTTTGCATGCTCTGGAGAAATTTTAAAGAGTTTAGGTTCTATTACTGTTGATTGTTTAAATTATGAGAAAACGTCTCCAATTTCGTCATCCATTCATTTTCAATTAGATCAATCTATCCAAAAACTTCAAAACATTTATGTGAAGTACTTAAAATTGGACAAAACGAGTTTTAAAACTACTATTGATTTTGTTAATTATTTATGTGTCAATAAGATCATAATAAGCAAAGATTTGGAAGATTTTTTATTAAACGATATTATTAAGATTAATTATCCAGAAAAGGTTGCCGTTTATATGAACGAATTAGTTGAATTCATTACTGATTCTACATATGAACTTGTTAGCAAGATTTATTTGTTGCACCATGTTGCAATTCCCCTATGCTACTATTATGCAATTTCCAAGAAAACCGCCCTTATTACTAATTTAGCTGGTAAACCTGCTGTTTGGTTGCAGACCATTGGTGAAAAGATTTGGGCAGCTGGTCCAGAAACTCCTAAACTTGAGTCATTTATTTTTGATAAATTTAGAGTTGAATTATTACAGCTAACATCTCTTTTGTTAGAATATTATTCAGACGCTGTGGTTGAGTGGAAAAAGGCAATTATTAAATTCAACTGGAATTTTATAACTTTAGAAGATAATATTTCGAAACAAGCGGCTTATATATCAACAGTCCATTTTATTAGAGCTTTTGATACGCCCTCCAAAGTTATTATTCAAGTTTTTGTGGCCCTTTTGAAAGCTAATCAAACAGATGTTAAATTTATGGTGAGACAATCACTAGATTTGCTAGCTCCATATTTAAATGCAAAGCTAGGTTCAGATAGAGAGTGGATTAACTGGACTAGAAGAGTTTTATCTGAAGATGGTTTCACTGTTACACAAGTTTCTAATATATACCAATTTATTGTTAATCATTCTGAATTGTTTTATTCTTCTAGAGATCAGTTCATTCCGAATATGATTACTGCAATGGGTAAACTAACTGTCGTTAATAATGCGGCAACCGAAAATCAAATGCTAGCTATCGATTTGGCGGAGTTGCTTCTTCATTGGGAAATAAAATCTAAAAAAGAAGCTGAAGTTAAAGAAATCCAAACTGCAGTTGAAATTAAAGGGATTGATGTCGATTTAATGGACGTTGACACAGAAAACACTGATAAGAGTGAGGATGGTAAAACTAATAATGATGATGCTATACAAATAGATGAGAGAGTGAGTATCGAAAAGTCTTCACCTCTTGGCCACATAGTGTATTCTGTTCCAATAAGCCAGCGAGATACATGCGTTACTTTCTTGATCCGTTATGTCTGTATTTGTTCGCAAAGGGCATCCGAAAATGAACTTGGTCGTCGTGCTTTAAATATTTTGCACATTCTTTTGTCTCCAAACTTTTGGCCAGATGTTTCGATAAAATTATCATTTTTTGAAAAGTTTTTAGTGAACACAGATTCCAATGTCAGTAACATGTTGGTTTATTGCTTAAATGCCTTAGAGGTTCTTAATATTACGTTGGAATGGAAAACATCTGATGGAATTATGCAAAATTTACCTGAATTTCAACAGTTATTGGAAAAATGTATTAAGTCAAACAATCATGATATTCAAGAAGCTCTACAAAGCGTGCTGTTGCTAATTTTACAAGCAATTTCGTTAGAAAATACTGTTGACGATCCCGCTGAAGAAATACAGGAAACGGAAGGTCTCCAATTTCTAAAGTTCCTGGTTTCTGTTATTGCTGAAGATTTGACGATTATGAGTTCTGTTGCTGCTGGTGTTACTTTGTTATCTAGTGTTGCTAAATTTAATCCAGAATTGTTAGATCCACATATCCCCTTAATTGTTAGAACCCTAGGTAAATTAATTAAAGATCATGTTACGCTTTTAGGCCAAGGAAAACATCAACCGGCTGCTGATAACTCCAATTCCACGGAGTATGAGGCTAAAATGACTACAAAGCTTGTCGAAAAACTTTTAAATTTTGGCGCTGATCGTATTGTTTCACTAGGTGACCAAAGACGGATTTATTTATCTGTTTTGGTTCAATTGATTGATAAATCTTCTGATAAGGGTCTACTCACTACTATCGCAAATATCGTTAGAAATTGGTTGTTTAACGCAAATGGAGTTGCTCCAACAGTCAAAGAAAAGGCTGGAGTTTTATCTAAGATGATGATTTATGAGCTGAAAGGTGATTCTGAATTAACAAAAACATATTATGAGATTATTATGGATATTTTTAAAGATGAAAACATGAATTACGGTGAATTGACATTTAGATTAGAACATCCATTTCTGGTTGGTACAAAAATATCGGATGTTAGCATTCGTCAAGAATTGATGTCGATTTTGAATAGATCACTGGAGAAAGATATTCGTAGTAGATTGTTCTACATTATTCGTGAACAAAATTGGGAATATTTGTCTGAATATCCTTGGTTAAATCAAGCTTCTCAAATACTATATGATTCCTTTGATTTTAATTATCCATTGAAATTGTCTAATACAGAAAACACGCTTGCGCCAATGGATGAAATTGATGTTGTTTTGCCAAGTACCAAATCTGAAACTCCAGCTGACGGAGTAATTAATTTATTAAAAAAACACAAGAAATTCGTTGACGAAAGTATGAAAACAAAAGCTTCAGATATTCTAACACCCTTGCTCGATATTTCTTATCAGAGTCCTGAAGCGATTCATAATTCGTGGTGTACTTTGTTTCCTATTGTCTATAATGCAATTGAGCAAAAGGAAAAGTCTGATTTTCTTTATGCATTTGTAACTTTATTGTCTAAGGATTATCACATGCGGCAACAAGAGGGCAAGCCGAATGTTATTAATACAATGTTGACGGCTGCAGGAAAATGCCCAGACTTACAACTTCCACCACATTTAGTTAAATATTTAGGTATTAATTATGATGTTTGGTATTCCGGCGTTAGAATTTTAGAGCAAATTGAACTTAATCCTATTATTGACAATTCCAAAATCAAAGAAACGAACCGGGATGCATTGGTTGAGATGTACTCCAATTTAGAAGAAGATGATATGTTTTATGGTCTGTGGCGTAGACGCTCCAAATATTTTGAAACGAATGCTGCACTATCTTATGAACAAGTTGGTTTATGGGACAAAGCAATGAAACTTTATGAAACGGCACAAGTAAAAGCTAGAAGCAGCATTCTTCCATACAGTGAAAGTGAGTATGCATTATGGGAAGACAATTGGATTCTTTGTGCTGAGAAATTACAATGTTGGGATATTTTGACTGAGCTTGCCAAGCATGAAGGTTTTACAGATTTACTTTTGGAATGTGGCTGGAGAGTTGCGGACTGGATCACTGATAAGGAGCCATTGGAACAATCTACAAAAACTGTTATGGATGTTCCAACACCTAGAAGACAAATGTTCCAAGCATTTTTATGTTTACAAGGATATGCCCATAACACAGAAACTATTCAAAATGTTACCAGGCAAGTCGATGAAGGTATACAACTATCATTACGGAAATGGTACACATTGCCTCAGCGGTTGACCAATGCACATGTATCTTTACTTCATAGTTTCCAGCAATATGTTGAATTTATGGAAGCAACACAAGTTTATAGAAGTTTGACTTCCACTACAGCAGAAAACTTGGACGTGAAATCACAAGATTTAAAGCGTGTTCTACAAGCCTGGAGAGAACGTTTGCCGAATGTTTGGGACGATATCAATATTTGGAATGATTTAGTCACATGGCGTAAGCATGCATTTGAAGTTATTAACAAAGTTTATATCCCATTGATCCCCGCTATTCAACAGACAAACAATAACAATAATTCTTATGCCTTCCGTGGATATCATGAAATTGCTTGGGTTATTAACAGGTTTGCGCATGTTGCTAGGAAACATAATATGCCAGATGTTTGTATCAACCAATTAACTAAGATTTACACACTCCCAAATATTGAAATTCAAGAAGCATTTTTGAAATTACGAGAACAAGCTAAATGTCATTACCAAAATCCAGCAGAACTTAGTACTGGGCTTGATGTTATTAGCAACACTAATCTGGTATATTTTGCTGCCCAGCAGAAGGCTGAATTTATTACACTTAAAGGTATGTTTTTAGCAAAACTTAATGTACCAGATGAAGCGAATCAAGCGTTTGCTACTGCAGTGCAATTAGATTTGAATTTACCAAAAGCTTGGGCGGAATGGGGCTTTTTTAATGATAACAGGTTCAACGAAACTAATGATATCAATTATGCTAAACATGCAATTAGTTGTTATTTGCAGGCTGCAAGTTTGTATAAGAATAATAAAGCACGTCGTTTATTATGCAGGATTTTATGGCTTATAAGTTTGGATGATAATACAGGTACATTAACAGAGTCATTTGAGTCGCATCAAGGTGATATGCCTGTATGGCATTGGGTTACATTCATTCCTCAATTGTTATCGGCATTATCACATAGGGAAGCAAGTTTTGCTCGCAAAGTTTTGATTAGAATTGCGAAATCTTATCCGCAAGCATTACATTTCCAGTTACGTACATCAAAGGAAGATTATGCAGTTTTACAAAGACAACAAGTTTCCACTGCCGCTGCCGAGTCTACCAGCTTGGCTGGCCAATCGAATACAATTTCTGCTCCCGCCGAAACTAATGTTACCGATAGTGCCGGTTTTGTTAGTAATAACATCGGATCATCTACAAATCCAACTGCCACACCAGCTGGTTCTCCACCAACGATATCAGGATCACCATCAATTGTTTCCAGTAATATTTTACCGCAAAGTAAACCATGGGCACATGTTGATGAAATTATGGGTATATTAAAAACTGCATATCCATTACTTGCATTATCCTTGGAATCATTGGTGGACCAAATTAGTCAGAGATTCAAATCTAACCATGATGGCGATGCTTATAGATTAGTTGTTGCATTATACAATGATGGTGTTCAATATTTCAACAGATTATGCAACCCAAAAGAAGATGCACGTTTGCCACCGGCCACCGAAGCTAATATTGTTAGGTTTGCCAATACTGTTCTACCGGCGCACATTAAAGAAGAATTTGAACTTGATCTAATACAAAGTAAGCCAAATCTTGAAACCTATATTTCCAAATTGAAAAAATGGAAAGACTGTTTAGAAGAAAAATTAGATAGAACATATGGTAAAGTTAATTTGGAGAGAGTTTGTCCACATTTAAGCCAATTTCATCATCAAAAATTCGAAGATATTGAAATTCCAGGGCAATACTTGTTAAATAAAGAAACCAATCAATATTTTATTAAAATTGAAAGGTTTATGTCAACTATTGAGATGATCCGTGGGCCAACGGCATGTTATAAGCGTATCACCATTCGTGGACATGATGGTAGTTTACATAAATTTGCTGTACAATTTCCAGCTGCAAGACATTGTAGAAGAGAAGAGAGAATATTCCAATTATTCCGACTTTTTAATGATCAGCTTTCCAGAAATGTTCAAACAAGACGTCGTCATATTGAATTTACTTTACCGATTGCAATTCCATTATCACCACATATCAGGTTGATGTCAGATGACGATAAATATGTTAACATGTTAAATATTTACGAAAGATATTGTAAAGTAAAGGGACAGAATAGGGACGAGCCTTTAGCTTATACGATTGAAAAATTACATGCTGCTTATGATCCAAGGCTGCCACGTCCTGATGTTCTAAGTGTTAAAACTGAAATTTTAAGTGCAATTCAGTCATTATTTGTTCCGAATACAGTTATGAAAAATTATTTTTTGAATTACTATCCAAAATTTGAAGATTTTTGGGTTTTTCGTAAACAATTTAGTTCACAATATGCAACATTTGCTCTTTCGACCTATATGTTATGCATTAATGCAAGGCAACCTCAAAAGATTCATATTCATCAAGGATCCGGTAGAGTGTGGACATCTGAAATGTTGCCATACAAAGTTGTTGGTGCTAAGACACCGCACAATATCTTTCAAAATAGTTCACTTGATGTATCAGCTCAACGTGCTGCTCCGATGTTCTGTTCTTTAGAATTGGTTCCATTTAGATTAACACCTAACATCCAAGAACTAATTGGACCAATTGGATCAGAAGGTATTTTATCGATGCATATGATGCTAATTGCGCAATGTTTGGCCGATCCACAGTATGAAATTGAACACTTCTTGAACTTGTTTATAAGAGATGAAATTCAATCTTGGTATGCTCAAAGAATGAGATCGGGTAATCAAGAAACTCCAAATTTAAGAGAAATCGTCAAAGTTAATGTTGATTATATTGTTAAAAGACTTCAACAACTGGCTAATTCAGATACCTATGGACAATCCGTCTCAAGCCAATACATTGTCAATTTAATTACACATGCCGTTAATCCTAGAAATTTAGCTAGTACAGATACACTCTGGATGGCTTACTTATGATTTTTATAAGCCTTACGTAGCTCAATTACTTTTGAGCTTATCTTTATTAAATTTTTATTTATTTTTTGTTGCTAATTAATTTATTATTTTATAGTTTTATTAAAAAAAGTGTATTATTATTATTATTATTATTATTATTATTATTATTTATCTATTTTTTGTTTATTAAGTTAACAGTTTATTTTACTTAATTATATAAGTTAAAACAGGTCGTGCAAAAACCTGTTATCTACTATATCATGGTTAAACATAGCTTCCATATCTGACGCATTTTGTAAATGCTCTATTCTGTTAATACAGTGACGTAATTTTCTATTCATCAGACAATAATTAGCAAACACCAATATTAGATTTATTAAAGTTAATTGGAATGAGATTATTTGAAGGATTTTGATAAAAGAAGTCATGTCTATTGGTAGTTCTTTCTTTTCTTGATAATCGAATCTTATTTCGGTGAAAGAGCCACCATTAAAAATTTTAATTAATGCAATAATTGAAATAATCGTACAAAATAATTGAGCAATCACACAATTTCTCAATTGTTTATAAACACTAATTTCATTTGATAGTTCAGAAAAAGGGTTTTCCAAAACATTGTTAATTCCTTGAATAATCGACAAAGGTAAAAGATAGGAAAAAATTAAATTGATTGCTTGGGAAATATAAAACATATCAACATTTTCCTTAACATTAACTAAACCAAAGGCTATATAACTGAAAACTAATTGCGATAAAATTGTTGCTAACATTAGCAGCATGTAGCTAAACAATTTGTTATTAGAATATATTGAGCTCCAGTCAGAAACCGCCATTAAGGATGATTTTTTGATTGTATACTCCTTACTATTAGTGGGAATTACATTTGAAGAAATAATTTGTTTTGATCGTTCCATAACATCGTTATAGTCTAATAATTCTCTTAAAGTTTTCAAATTATTAAGAGTTCTTGTCGTCATAGCAAAGACTCTGCTTTCTTTTAGCTAAGTCAAACAAATTGGGAAGAATAAAAAAAAAGCCCTGTAGTGTTTTCTTTAATAAACTTTTTATTTTCAAAAAAAGATCCTTTTTTCACCCTTTGGTTAGAAACATGTTTATCTAGAATTACTACATGTGATATTATATATTATTTACAAAAGATGGGCTATTTAAACGTCTTATACCACCACCTTTCAATCCTGCTAATAAGACTGTCGGATTGAAACACGCCTACGCTGATCCATATGCCTTTGGCTCCCATCATATTGGCCATGATTATATCTGTAAAGAGTCTGTCACCAACTACTGCGACTTCCGAAGGATTTTCACAAACTTTCTGTTCTCTAAAATATGACATAATTTCATTATAACAACCAGGTTTCTTTGTGGTGTGTCTTAGAACTGCGACGCCCGTACGCGATTCGAGTAGTCTGGCTTGCTGATGGTTGTTTAAATCACCATTGGTTCCTGCTGAATTGCTAACAATTAGAAGTTGAGCACCAGGATACATTTTCTTTAAAAGTTCCCATTTTTTCTCGTACTCTGGCCAAACTTTGTCGTCGTGTGCCTTAGCAAAACAGTTGTCCTTGTCCAAAACTATAGCTTTGATTGTAGTGTCTGGTATCGTAATAGGCACTGGGAGATGATTGAAAGTTGGAAAGACCAGATGGGGCATACATAACTGTGGATTGAAAGCTAACCGCACAATATTAATTGTAGCACTTAGATTAAAAGCGGACAAGGACATGCTACGTGTAAATTGTGTATTAAAATTTCAAGAGGATAATCTGACTAACTCCACCAGATTTGACAAAAGTTGCCAAATTCATGTTCAAAAATGTGGACGAAAAGAGTAATTTGTGAAAAATTTGGTAATTGGATTCGCTTTCTTTATTGAACTTCGATCCTTGTATTATTACTAAATTAGAGGCTAGAAAGAAGAGATGCAAAGTGGATTCATTGTTATCTAGTCCAAGAATACAATTGTTTATACTACAAAGCATTATGACAAACCGTACTAACAGCATTTTAAAAAAAAATGCCGAAGAAAGAAATGATAAACTTCACTACAGGCTAGAAACTGACAGCAATAATACTGGGTCTTTGTCAAGATCAGTTCCTGGTTCAAATAATAACAATAATGATCATATCAATGAGGTAGTGTGTCTGATTTGTGCTGAAAATATTAATATTGCATCATTGTCACCATGTAATCATACTGTTTGTCATACTTGTTCATTTAGAAATGTGGTTTTATACAAAAAAACTCAGTGTTTAGTTTGTCGTAGTGACACACCAAAATTAATTTTTACGGAGAATTTATTATTTGATAAGTTTGAGTCTTTTAATGAATCACAACTACTTCCAGCTTTCAAAAATGATCATGGAATAAGATACACAAGTGAATATGCAAAGGATGAAACTTTAAAACTTTTGGAATTCACATGTCCAATTAAAACTTGCAATATGGCTGGTATCAAAATGAATAATTTTAAAGAATTAAATAATCATGTTATAAATGTTCACAACAAATTTTATTGTGATTTATGTGCAAAATTCAAAAAAGCCTTCATTAGCGAATTGAAACTTTATAGTAGAAAACAATTGCATCAACATCAGTCAAAAGGTGATGGTGTTGGTTTTAAAGGTCATCCAGAATGTAAATTTTGTTCAAATAAAAAATTTTATTCAGAAGATGAATTATATGTTCATATGAGAGATAATCATGAAAAATGCCATATTTGTCAACAAATTGATCCAAATAATCCTCAATATTTTAAAAATTATGATCATTTATCTCAACATTTTAAATCTGCCCATTATATCTGTAGTGTGCAATCGTGTTTAGATCAAAAGTTTGTGGTTTTTGCAGATGAATTTGATTTACAAACTCATATGGCGAAAGAACATTCAGCTCTGTATGGTAATAATATTTTTTCAACTAGTACTTTTAATAACCAATTATATACTGTGTCAAATGCTGGTAAAAAGAAAACACCAGCTAAAAAAGAAATTTCGGATAAGGATAATTATGCATTAAAAAAGAAAAGATTGGAGGAAAGAGCAAAACATTATTTAAATTACTCACAAGAAAAATTTGATGAATTTATATCTGTTAATATACAGTATAGTGATGAAAAAATTTCAGCTCAAGATGTTGTGAGCAAATATCATGAAATTTTCAAAGAGAGTAACGATGTGGACTATGATCTATTAATATATGAATTATCGGGATTATTCCCGTCTAAATCAAGTTTGTGCAAAGATTTAGAAGTTATAAATAAACCACAATTAGAAAGTAGAGAAATGAAAGAAAAGTTTCCTGCTTTACCAGGTACGTCAAATACATTTAACAAATCCTTTTGGGATAATGGCACTCAATCAAAATCAAGTACAAAGTTAAAGTTGTCTTCGTCTGGTTCAACTAAAATTAAAACATCAGTTTATGATCTCCCGTCATTACCTACTGATGATACACCTATTTTCCAAACAAATTCGAAAAATAATTCTTGGGCTACAAGTAGATCATCTTCAAATTCTTCTATTACTACTAGGGGTATTTCATCAAAATCTACTCCAATAAATGGGTACAGTATTCCAGGATATAATCCAGTTTTACCAACTAAATCTAAAAAGACCAAAAATCCCTGGAATTCTACCAACAAAGGTGCAACTATTGGGGGTAAAAATTCATCATCTACGACCTCATTGGCATCGTCCATATCAAATGCATCTTCTAGTATTGATGCGAATACATTAACTTCATATCCGTCACTTTCATCTATGATAACCCCTAAACCGGTGGTTGTTGTTAAAAAGGTAAGTAAATCGATTGACCCAAATCTGTTTCCAAGTTTACCTAATGATCCACCAAAGAAGGTAATTCCACGTGTCAATCCTCTTGATACTTCTAACAATACTTGGGGTGCTTTTGGTACTACCTCGTCAAAAACAATTACTGGATCATCATCTACAGATGCGTTTGATTTGGATGTTATTGGTACTAGTTTGAAAACTGTTAAGAAGGGTAAAAAAGGTAAAAAAGTTGTCTATCATATCGGTCTTTGAATAAAATGACTTCATTTGATTTCATTTAATTGCATTATTAAGCTAAATAATTAAATTTATTAATTTATTAATTTATTAATTTATTATACAATATTTATAGAATTTATTATATTTCAATTTAAGTAATAATTTGAAATCCTCTTGTCCATACATAAGTTCCATCGATTAGTAAAATTACAATAAAACAAGGTATAAATGTAGACCAAAAGTAAAGATGTTGAAACCATGGATTTCCAAGATTGTATAATTCATTAATAAACGACGACATTGTAGTAAGTGAACCACATAATCCAGCTGCAAATCCATTTAATATGAATTGTTGAACTTTATTTTCCACTATCAATACATTTTCATGTTTATATCCATGAATTAATAATTCTAATACAGCAATGAATAAACATCCGACAAAATTTGCAATTAATGTACCTGTTGGAAACCATGGTTGAAAAAGCTTACCATTATATTTAGATAATTTAAAACGTAAAACGGCACCAATTGCGCCTGCTAATATGGCATAAGAATATGTATTTTTATACCAATAATTAACTGATAATGTACATGTTAATACTAAATTTGCAATTAATGCAAGAACTCCGAGTAATGCAAAAATTAATTCTAAAATTCTAACATTTTGATATTTTAAAAATTCTGAAATGTGAGGTACCATAAAATTATCAAAGAGTACAGCAAAATGTTTACCTAAAATATAACCTAATAATGGTATAGCAAAAGTTGTCAATGAAACTGAGAAGAATTCCATAACTTTATAACCATTATTAGGTAAATTTCCTTCAACGATATTAATAGTTTTAAAGAAAATCTCAATCATTGAACTTGATAATGTTGAA
Organism: Pichia sp. PB3310; assembly: GCA_023629255.1. Classification (NCBI taxonomy): domain Eukaryota; kingdom Fungi; phylum Ascomycota; class Pichiomycetes; order Pichiales; family Pichiaceae; genus Pichia; species Pichia sp. PB3310. The sequence goes on along the minus strand of JAMAJE010000038.1, from coordinate 75,015 downwards.
AAACTTCCACAATATCCAACAGTAATTCCAGCATGTAATGCCAATTGTTTTAAACTTGTTTTACCTGAATTTTCTAAGATATGACTCCAAAATCCAACACCATTGTTGGCCCATGACATTACAAAACAAGCGGTAAAGTTAGCCCAAACTACAGTACCTCCACTATAATTAATATATGCATTTTCATAATTTGTTAATTTTTGTAATGAAATTCTCGATAAATTTCCGAGAATTGAAAATGAAATTACTAAAAGGGAAACCAAATATCTATTAGAAAACGGCGTATCTTCAACAGACAGAATGTTTTCTGGTTTCCAAAATTGTAAATGTAAAGGTGTTATCTCTTCCTCTGCAAGTTCTTCCTGTTCCGTCTCTTGTGTTTTGAGTTCATTAATTATTTCATCTTTAATGACATTTAAAGGAATAGTGAAATTGTGACTTTTCAGAGATTCCACAGTTCTCTCTGCCTGGACCGACATGATTCTAAAGTCCTTTTGGCAACTTAACCTTAGTTATTTTTTATACTTATTTTCACAATCAAATAGATCGAATGAATGAATATAGATGTCATTGGATTGTATTAAAAATTTTATAATTATAAAACTAAAAATTTAATAACAAAGCAAAACGGATAAACGCACGCACGGCACTAGCCACAGATTAAAGCTGTAAAACGGTAACTTAACTTAACTTAACTTAACAAACTATATTAAAGATGATAATAAAACGCCTGTGCACCAATTAAGGATTGAAAAGTAAATGTAAATTTCTTGCTTTAATCGGTTTGTTGAGACTTTTTATCTTTTTAATCTATAGTAGATAATGAACAATAATGGTTATATTTAAAAGATTGTTAAGGATATTATTATAAAGGTAAGGTAAATTGATATGAGTAACAATTGGTATTCACGTTTACTTCCTTTTGCAACAGCACCAACTATTGTGCGTTCTACCCAAAAAGATGGACATTTTATTAAACAATTTGAAGATCAAGTATTTGAGTTATTAAAAGAACTTAAAGGATCAAGATTTGTACATAAATATCAATCTGATCTGAATGTTTTGTTAAAACTTATTTATTTTTTAGTCACAACTGGTGTTGGGGCACGTACTTTAGGTGAAGAATATGTTGATTTAAGTTATGTCAGTAGAAATGGTAGACGTGGAATAACAAAGATAAGAAGATTGGCATTTATTATGACTTACATTTTAGTACCTTACTTAATCAGTAAGATTGGTACGTCAATGAATTTAGGTAATGATATGATTAAAAAAATTTTAAATAAATTTACATTTATTAATGTTCTTGATTTAATGAACTTACATCTTGCATTGTTTTATTTCAGCGGCAAATATTATGATATTTCTAAAAGATTATTTGGTATGAGATATGTATTCAATTACAATCTAGATTCTAACTCCAGACAAGCTAGTGGAAATTATGAAATTATTGGTGGATTAATGATGATTCAACTTGCATTTAAATATGGTGTGACGATAAAAAATACCTTGAAATATTTATTCAATAATAATTCAAACAAAGAAAGTTCAAAGAATGATATAAAATCTTTAAAGAAACAACAAAAAAGAGATCTTGATCAAGGCTTATACCGCCTCTTACCAAAAATGGACTTAGAGGATAACGAAGACGATAAAGATACATTAGATACCAAATACAAAGTTACAATTGTTGATCTTGCTGACCCAAAATTATTAGGTTATCTCCCTGAGCAAAGCCGTAGTTGCATGTTATGTCTTTCACCAATGAAAGATCCAGCATGTGCAGGTTGTGGTCACATATTTTGTTGGGGCTGCATCTTAGACTGGTGTAAGGAAAGACAAGAATGTCCGCTTTGTCGTGCCCCTGTACGTGCTAGTCAATTATTGCTTCTTAGATAAAAGAGTGAATAATAATAATATTATTATTATTATTCTTATTATTATTAACATTACCAATAATAACAATAATAATAATAATAAAAATCAACAAGAACGAAATACAATAGAAGTCAAAATGACCTCTTCCCAATTTGGAAATTATTTTGCACTGACAGATTTTTCAGGCGAAAAAAACGCACTTGTATTTAAGTGAGCCCATTGGCACCACAAAAAGATACTACAGTCAAATAGTATGTTTAATAAAGAATTATTTATCCAATTAATCTATTAATCAATCAATCAATCAATCAATTTTTTAAAAATGTCTTGTTGTCAATCTGTTTCCAATTCTTCTTGTTGCAAACCAACAATTTCTTCATGTACTTGTCCAAAAGTATGTCAATGTCCTGAAGGTCAATGCAAATGCGGTGCTTGTGCTGAAGACAAATCTAAATGCATTTGTCCTACTGCTGATTGTGCATGTGAAGGTAATTGTTCTTGCGAACATTGTGCTTCTAAATCTTCTTGTGCATGTACACCAAAAGCTGATCTTGCAAAATGTGCTTGTCCAAAAAAATGTGAATGTCCAGAAGGTCAATGTAAATGTGGTAATTGTTCAGAAGATGTTACTAAATGTATATGTCCTACGGCAACTTGTAGTTGTGAAGGCAATTGTTCATGTGAACATTGTAAGAACTCTTCTTCTTGTGCATGTTCTTCCTGTGATTCAACTTGTCAATGTTGAACACCTTTTTTTACTGATTTAGCTTCATATATATATTTTTCACTCAAACTAAACTTTTTACCCTGTATAACTACTTCAATATAATCTTATTATAATAATATATATCATTAAACATGAAAAAAAAGCATAAATAGCTTCAAAAATTGATATGTTTTAAAAAAAAGAAATCATGAAAGAAAGAAAAGCAGTAAAATAATAAAAGGAAAAGGTACGGCAATTTTTAAAAGGATAAAAGAATTTATTTCTTTTCTTCTTTTGTTTCCAATGGAACAGCACTAGCTGCAGATATTGTAGTTGAGTCTGGAGTAATAGTGTTGATTGCTGGGAATATAGGAGTTATGCCTTGACTTGCTGGTTCTTGTTGTTGTTGTTGTTTCTTCAATTCAGCAAGTCTCAGAGCTTCATCATTAACTGATTTAACATCTTTGGCAACATTGGTATAAAAATCATGAACTTGGCTACCATATTTATCATGTTTAAATTTATCCAGGTAAGAATTAAAAGTTCTAATACCTTGATTCCAATGTTCTTGGATACCCCATTGATTATTTGCTTGTTCATATAAATTATTAGTTTGATCAACAAGTTGTTTATTCTTTTCTTGAAGATGATATTTATTATCTAAATTAGAAATAAATTGACTAAATCTATCTGAGATACCCCGTTGTTGATCGAATTGAACTGCCTTTTCTACTAAGGAGGACTGCAAAACGTAACCATTTGCAAGCAGCTCAGCAATAATGGTACTTTTTGGTTTAGATTCTTGATCGATATCACTATTATTTGTTAAAGCTTCATTAAATTCTTCTGATTCGGCTGAAGTTTTAGAAGCACCACTTGATTCTGGCTCAGTAACAACAATTTGTGAACCTTCAAATTCTGCTCCATTTAAAAGTAATGCAGTAGAAATTGCTGACGCTTTTTCAAAAATGACTTTAATAGTCTTTGTCTTTTCTGTCTTTTCAACTACCTTAATATCTTTAATTTTGCCACAGAAAGAGAAAAATTCGGAAATCTTGGCTTGAGTGGCCTCAATTGGGATCTTAGAAGCAAGGATTGCAGACATCTTTGTTATTTATTTATGTAGGTATGTATAAAGGTTTCTAATGATAACACAGAAGATGAGGGAACAGGGCAAACTTTGTATAGAAAATAATAAAGTTGATTTACCCAGCCACCTAGCCATTCCGGTATCATTATACATATTTTTCTAAACAAAGCCTCACAGATTGTTTACGTAATCGCAAATCCATTCCATAATTATCATTCCGATAAATTGAAATGCCTGGAAAATCGTGTTTATTACTTGTTTATCCCATCGAGGAACCACTGAATCAAACATGAACAGTTGCAGTATCATTTAGGAGGTTTGATATGATTAAATAGTTTTACCCGATTCTGATGACTGTCCATATCTTTTATAATCACAAAACTTTTCTATATATTAACGGTTTTTCACTTTCAGAAATAGCTTTTCATATTTATTTCTATATCTGGTTTTTATGTAAACATATTTTTGTAAATATCTACGAATTACTCATGCTAAGCCTTTTTTGCCTTGAGATGGTCCTTAAAAATTATTATTCTATATTATAATACATTACACACCTCCGAAAAAACTATTACAGGTTGCCGTCTGAATTTCTAAAATTATTATGCGTTTTGTTTTTGTAAATTTGTAACCACTATATTTTTCTATACAGACTCAGTACTCATCTAACTTTATCTACCTTACTGACTATAATATAAAAATTATCCATTAATTAAGCTTAATGTTATTATTCTGCCAATAAAAAAATTCACTAGCAACGCAAAATTGACAAACAAAATCTCTAAATAGATGTGGCTAGAAACTTCTGTGTTAAGTTGGACTTAACTTTGTTATAGGTATTGAAATATATGAAATGAGATAAAACGTAGACAAATGAGGAAACAAAAAATGTATTCAATTGTCACTAGTCACAAGTAAAGCGAAACATGAACAATTGCTGATTTAATCCATGACAATTTTTCTGGTTTTTAATTCTTCTTTAACCTTTTCACAGGCTTCATTCACTTAATTTCAAATTTTTCAGGGTTTCTTCATATTTGGTAAGTTCCTTGCGAACAGCCAACACACTATCTACAATCACAGCATCCACCCCTGCCGCAATTTCTAATTTGGCATTTTCAGGATCATTATTCGCAGAACCATATGTAAAACAAGCCAATCCACTTGCCTTGACTACACTAGCTAATCTTGGACATAGAATAAATGGAACTGCATCACTAACAATACCAAATAAATTCCAATTTTTAGCAAATCTAATTGCATTTTGTAATGAACTAGCACGAATATCTGCCATTTTATTAACGCCTGATTCAGTTAAAAATAAAACAGGAAATGACGGTTGTTTCATTGTCATAATCATACAAATATCTGGATGAAATGACGAAAAAATAACATTCCTACCTAAATAATGCTCATAAACTAATGATAATATTTTATCGCAAAAGTGATTCATTTCAGGTGCAGTTTGACCAATATCATCAAGTTGTGATTCATCGAGCATTGGATATTTCAGCTCAATATTAAAACCAGCAGATTTTGGGACTTTCTTAAACAATTCTTCTAATGTTGTAAAAGAAGATGCAATTGTTGATCCACGAGTATTGGCTTTAAACTCTTTAGCTTTCCAGGTTCTGGTCAATTTCATTCTTTCATGGTCAGGATTAATATCTTCATTCTCATCATCATCACCGAAGTTTCTACTAATCTTATCATCAATACTTTTGAAACCATTGATTGGAGAACCACTTTCACTTTTATATGAGACTGATTTTGATCTTGACTTTTTATAAATATCAGAATCATCTTTAAAAATTTTCTTCCTATCTGATTGTGCTGTATCTCTACCTGAATTCAAATGCATAAATTGTTCTAAGGTTAGTAAATGCATTGGAATATCAATACCGGACTCAGCAATAATAAAATCATGATAAACAACTGGAACATCATCTTTAGTTAATTGGACATCAAATTCAACATACTGTGCACCCAAAGAAGCAGCTGCAATAAATGACTCTACGGTGTTTTCACCTAATTGTAGAGATTTTTTATTACGACTGTTCATACCATTACCTCTATGACCTATAAGTCTTGGTTGTACTAACGATTTACAATAAATATCTGCATCTGCCGGAATTTTCCCATTTTCTTCGAAGGACTTCACTATCAGAATTTCAAATTTAATAGTACCTAAAACTTCCAGGGTATTAACTTCTAAAATTGGTATTTTAACACAATTAAACAATGATCTTTTGTTTGGACCAACTGATGTATGCATATTCTTCAAAATTGCAACTGCACGTCCCAAAACTTTCTTACTTTTATGTTTACTATCATTCATTTCCACGTCAAATGTTGGTATAATATCAAAATAAATCAATGTATCTAATGGATCTTGGCCATTGAGGTGAAATGTAATTGGATCACTCGAACTTCCATGATTATCGTCAAGTGGCAAAGCCAATGGATATGATGGTTGATCAGGAATATTTGATGGGCTTATTACAATTGATAATGCAGAATCTAATTCGGTTGAATGGATTTTGGATAAAGGAATTTTATAAAGTTCAATTGCAGGTGTAATATCACGTAAGTCTGTTGTACCAATCGTAATTAAAATCACAGATTCACCCTTTTTAAGATATCTATTTCCAACGATTGTTTTATTTGCTGACATGGATTGAAAATAAGGAGATATTAAATTTCCTTGTTTTAATTGTTTCAAATCAATTTTCTCAGGTTGCGGTTCTGGTGTTTTACGTTTGATATCTGGAATTCTATGAATACTCGAACTTGAATTATTTCGAACCTGAAGTTTTGGTGATAGAATTGGTGATATTAATTTGGATTCCAATGATTCATATGGATCAAAATTTGGTGGTGTCAACTTACTAACAATATCAATATGTCCACGCAATGCAGCATGCTCTCTTGGTGTCCAACCACTTTCATCTTGGATATAATATTTTGCACCATTACTGATTAATAAATCAATTATATCTACATATCCATGAGCTGCAGCAACAAAAATTGGAGTCCACCCAAAAGAGGCTTCACCAATCTCAGTATCTGCACCATTTTTGATTAATGATTCAGCACTATCTCTCAAATCATATTTTGCTGCAACATATAATGCAGTTTCTTTTGACTGTTCACTTTCATAACCGTTGATATTGATTCCTTTACACCTTAACAAGCATTGTAATAAACCAGGAGTATTCATTCTTGTTGCCACATGTAATAAATAAGGGCATGTTAGTGCAACATTCTCGTCAATTGCATCAATTAAAGTCTGCGTCGTTTTAGGATGCTTACCTAAAACAGCAAGATGAACCGGTGTCAGATTTTCAGAATCACCCCAATGTGTAACATCATCAAGTGAAATTTTATCATTATACATCCCCCATTCTTTTAAAAATTTTAAAATAATGAAGGTTACCTCTTTTAGGCCGTATTGCGATGCATAATGTAATGGGGTTCTTTTATAATTATCCTTTTGTAAAATTGCAAATTTTAAATGTGCTGGCAAATTCTGGAAAATGTATAATAAACCCTTTGCAAAATCATTTGAATTAATACCATCAGATCCGTAAGTATAAAATAAGGATGAATTATAATCCGTTTTCTTCAGTTGTCCAATATTATAATCATTTGAAATTCTATTAAAATTCTTTTTGCCCAATGCAATGACGTGATGATGAATGAAACTCCTACCGGAGACATCACTGGAGTCTAACAACGCTGGAATGATTTTTAATAATAAATCAATACACTTATAGGATAGCTCTAAGGTCGACTTGTTCAAAAGAGACAACAGAAGTTTAATTGGGGCCAACACTGGAGACATATATTCTTTGATTAAAACTGATTCTAATTGGTCAGCATCATCACCATAAATTGAAGATAAGTAGATGTTTAAATTTGAATGCTTCGTATTCGATTTAGAATTTATTATCATTGATGAAGGAGGTGGTAATCTTAAGGATTCTGTGGAAAGAAGAGGATTGCTTGTTGCTGCAGGATTTATATCAAGGTTGGAAATAGAAGAAGAGGAAGAAGTTGAGACCATATTTTTGGTTGGGAATATGACATGATTATTAATTTCATGGGCAGTTGACAAGATATTTAAATAATCATTTATCAGAGATAAACATTTGACTAGTTCACTTTCATTACAGAATGATAATGGATAAACTTTAGTTTGCAAATAAAAATCTTTCTTCTTTGTACCAGCCTTTTTGTCCAACTTCTTCAAAATTTTGACAAACCCTCTTCTATTTAACTCTGCATACCATTTTAAATTTCTAAAACAATTTCTCAACTCTAATAAAATATCAACTAAATCGTCATATTCTTCTAAGTCGGCAGTGGCAGCATTATTAGTGGGAAAAACAGCCATGATTTTTTTTAGTCTTTTTTCATAGTCTGAGTATTTCTTGGCGTAGAAATCATCAACAATCTCAACATTACTGTCAATATGAAAAAAAAATCTAGCTAAATCAAGTTTAATCTGTGAATCATTGAAAACATCAGTATTTGCATCTTCAGCTCTAAGTTCGATTTCTTTCAAGTGGATAGCTTTTACAATTTTCTTTAATCCTTTATAATCCATATAATGTTGCTGCCATTCTGGTACTTGATGAGTCAATAAAGTATGACCAAACTTCATAGTTCAGATGAACTGGTCGTATGATATTCTTTTGTATGTTATATGTTGATTTCGTTAATGTAGTGAAAAAAAGTACAACAACATATAACTAAAAAAATATTAAAATCTTCTCAATACTCGACAGAGCTCAAGTGGCTGAGCCGAGAAAACGTGGGGTTATTATAACTAAATAAATAAATAAAATTAATAGTAAAAACTTTCTGTTGCCGCTTATTAGCGTGTGGGTATTAATTTACTAGCAAATACAATCAATATGAAGATTATCACTCAACTTCTTCTACGACAATTTCTTGTCTATTATTACGTTCTATATATTATTTTATTGTAATTATCATAGTTACAAAATTAGAGTAAATTTTCAGTAATTCGGAGCAAGGCCATCGGACTTTACAAGCTTGTAAACATCATGCACGGATGCATTCACAAACTGTCTTACTTCAAGTGTCAACCACACTTTCAACATAGACATTGTGTTTGTATTTTGGAATATCAGTTTACCTTCTTTGAAACTGATTTGTCTGAGAATTGGAATCGATCTGTAACAAAAACTTATTTTTTTTTCAAAGTTTGCTATATGTTAGTATTCATGCAAGAAAAAAAAAAGAAAAACACAAAAATACAGACTATTAGAGTTCAACAATTGTCGAATTGCATTGTAGGAAATCCAATAGTCCAAGCAAATACCCACCTTGCAAATAAATCAATATCTGGATCAAGTTGTCTACATATACCTTCTAGAATCAAAATCGCAACAACAATACTAACAAAATCTCCTTCCATTCTAACATGATGAGATCTCACCATTCCTAACATTTTATCTAACAAATCACCAATCGAGACTGATCCAAGAGTAAATGTACGTTCTTTGACTTTATTAACCAATCTCTCAACTTTAATTTTAAACAGTTCTTTATTAATGGCAGTTTCTGGCGTTTTAGAACGTTCAATCATCAACTCGCCTGCTTTATATCCATCAAACTGTGCTAATGCATTAAAAAGAGAAATAAAATTAAATCTATTTTGATCATCAAGTTCAGTAACTAATCCTGCATCAATAAAACATAATTGAGGGACGTATTTATCATTAACTAAATCGTTTAACTTGACACTTAACTCTTCTAACTTAAGCTGGTTCAATTCAGTGGTCAGTTCATCTACTTCAAAAGCATTAAATTTATTCGGGATTTTATTATTATTATCAGATTTGATAAACCTAACAAAAATATTTCCTGGATGTAAGTCTGCATGAGTAAAATTATCTAAAATCATCATTTTCAAAAATGAATCAATTAATTTATCACTCACATATTTCAACATTTTGTCATGTTTCATGTTCTTAACTTCTAGGATTTTGTTCATACTTATACCATAAACTCTATCCTCAATTAAAACTTTTTTTGAACTAAACCTAGGTTTTGGAAATGTAACGTCATTTGATTTTGAAAATTTTTCCCTAAATTTATTCAAATTATAACTTTCAATCCTTAAATCTAATTGTAAATTCATTAAGATTGAAAATTGTTTAACTTCTTCTGGTAAACTTAACCATTCCATAGTTGGAATACAATCGATTAAATTTGCAAAAAATGACATGATTTTCAAATCTCTAGATATATTCGCTTCAACTCTTGGATGCACAACTTTAACAGCAACTAACGAATCATGTTTATCATTGGTTCCTGTAAATCTGTCATTTAACTTAGCTAGGTATACCTGTGCAATTGCACCACATCCAATAGGAGTTTCTGGAAATTCATCAAAAATTTCATCCAATTCAACACCATTAAAAGTTTCACGTAAAATCTTTCTTGTAGCTTTGAAATTGTGCTCTTTTGCATTGCTGTGTAAATTACTTAATTCAGCACATAATCCTTTGTTAAAAATATCAGTACGTGAAGCTGCCCATTGACCAAGTTTAATATAAGAAGCACCACCCAGTTCGGCAGCTAACCTTAATAATTTATACCATAAAGTTGCACCGGATCTGTCACCCAATTTGTTAGTTTTACCAAAATATGTAATTGGATAAAGCATAAAAACAGGAACGAAGATAAAAGATAATTCTAAAAATCTTCCAAATGTAACTATCGGTTCATAGATGTAATCTTGAAACAAAAATCCAACTTTATAAAACCAACCTGTATATTTTCTTGCCATCTTTTGGTTTCTATGCTTGGTTTTGATTTTTTCCTTTTCTTTTTGAGATGCAACATATAATCCCATTTCAAATGTTGATTGTGATTCATCGGGTAATAAACTATTCTTAGGTTTCCCTTCAATGTCTTTTTGCCAGTTGTTCTCAATAAACGGTTGTGATCCCTCCACACGTTGCGGCGTTTTTTGTTGATAATTTTGAGCTGAATCATCGTTATGAATGGTTTGTACAGTTATTCCAATAGTCATTAAACCAATTGACCCAATTATCATATTACACATATTAAAGTTTCGGTACTTAAGTCGTTGTTCATTAACAGTGGTACTATAGTTTGAGCGTCTAATCAGTAATTTCGGTATTTGACCATATTGATAGTTACAAACTGAAATTGGTTTCTTGAAATGCAATATTTTTCCCGGTCGAAAGGCAAAGATCGAACAATTTCTATAAAACATGGCTGATATTTGTAGTATAATTTAATTTACTACAAGAGATGCATCATAGATAATAGATTACCCATATTAACAAGAAAAGAGAGTTTGTCTGAAGCTCAAGCTTAAAAAGTAGGGGAATCAAATTTCTGGTTTAAGCGAGGACTGGTTATAAAGAGTTACAGTTACCTATGGTTTACGGGTTCGGTTTGTTACTAGTTACTAGGTACTAGCCACTAACCTATCCATTAATTACTAACTACTGAATATTTTTTGTTAAGCGTTTAGACAATCGTTAATTGATTAATTATACAAATATTTTGAATCTCCAACCGATGTGTTCAAAAATCAAAATGGAAAAGGAGGTCCTAATTTAAGGATTGTGGTATCAAATATAAATAAGTTTAAGATAATCGAAGAACTGTTAATTTACTATTCTATGAATGATGAAATTTCCTTAATTTCTTTTATTTCTTTTATTACTTCTTTTTTCTTCTAATTCTATTTATATTATTACATTTGTTCTTCTTGAATAACATCAATTAGCCAATCTAAACCTTCAGTTAAACCTTCACCTTTAATTGCACTACTTGCAACAATACTCCAACTTCTATCTTTCAATTCCACTAAACCAAGAGCTTTTGAAACTTCAGCTGCAGTTAAAGCACCTGGTTGATCTTGTTTATTAGCAAATACTAGCAATGCACTATCTAAAAGTTCATCTTCTTTAAGCATCATATGTAATTCTTTTCTAGCAGTCTCTAAACGATCTCTATCTGTTGAATCGATAACAAAGATGACAGCTGCGGTATTTGCATAATAACATCTCCAATACGGACGAATAGAAGTTTGTCCCCCGAGATCCCACATATTAATAGAAATGTTTTTATACTGTAGAGTTTCTACATTGAACCCTATCGTTGGTTTTGTCTTGACAACTTCTCCTAATTGTAATTTGTATAAAATTGTTGTTTTACCAGCACCATCTAATCCTAAAATGAGAATTCTAATTTCCTTGTTTGCTCCCCAGAGCTTGCCAAACATCGAACTGAATATGTTTCCCATTATGTAATTTAATTATTGCAAAATATTGTAAGTGAATTAACAAATCAAAAGCAACCAATAATTACAGTACTATAGAAAATCGTTGAAACGTTGCCTTCTTTAAATCTCATTTAGCAGAAGCTTGAAGGTCAAGAAAAAGTTCTCTATTTATTTTTTTCAATTTTCAGATCAACAAACAACAAAGAACACTAGCTGTTCGCTTTCCTTTATCTTCATTATTTTTCTGCCGTTGGTTGGTATCTTCATTTCTTTCGAGTTTGTAAGCTTTATTATTCTACGTTGTATTCCTGAAATGAAGAGACACTTCCATGTTGTTTACATCGAAATTTTTAGTGAATATTCTAATAAATGTAATTCTAATAGAATAACTAATTCAGTCATATATTCTTAATAAAGAACTGTGCCTAGCTGTTACCTTCAAATTTATTCTTTTATAAATACATTATTTCATAGTCTATATAGCAGATACCTAAATAAAAAAAACACATTAATTTGATTCTCTATCTTTGATGCGTTGTAAAATAGTTTTAATCATTTCGTTACCCATTTTAGTAGCTTCTGGGAACATATGCTCAAAAAAATGTTGTGTATTCTCAAATTTAAGTTTATATAATTTAAAATCACCATAACTAACAATATTTGCCCATTCTCTTGATGCAATAGTAAATTGTAAATCATCTTGACGAAATGTTGCATTATGACTTGCAACGGTTATACAATCTTCAAGTAAACCAGGAGTACAAAAAAGATATTCTGAGACACCAAGAAATATTCTAAAAAGTGGAGTAGAACAAATCATATGATCATATGGAACAATATCTAATTGTGACCAACTATCAACAATTGATAATAATGAAAGATGAGAATTTTGTTGAAGTTCACCAGGTGGATTTTTACCAAGTGAATATTGTTGAAGTAAATCATCATTTAAAAGTAATTGATGATCTTTACCTAAGTGACCAAAAACTCTTTTTTTTGCTGCCATAATTCTTTCAAAAAGTTCTTTATCTTTCTTTTGAATCATTAAAGTAAATAGTTCTTCACATGATTTAGCATATTGAGTAATTTGTTTATGAGCAGATGGATTTGTAATTGCTAAACCTGCATAAACATGCCATTTATTAGAAAAAATTCTCATTGAAATATTAATTTTAGCATTTTCAATTCCACCAGTCCATTTTGGTGTCTCCCAAGGATATTGATGACTATTATGCCATGCCACACCCATGCTTAAAAATGCGGCATGAGTAACTGCTTGGGTATCAGCAGTAATTTTATCATGTTCTTCATAAGTTAAATAAACATGTTTAGAGTTAAGACATGACATTAAAGATTCAATAAAATTAAAACTTTCATCAGATGCACGATGTTGAATTAAAACTAATGGTTGACCAGTTGTATCAACTCTTGGACCATGTAATGAATGAACGGAAATAATTTCAACATCTTGTGGTAAATGTTTTTCAAATGCTTCAATTTCAGGACTTTTACATGATGTTTGACCACCTACAATTGCATTTACTTTAGTTGCAGGTCCATATAATGAAACTATTTTATCAATATTTTCAGCTTCAACAGAATAAATAATATAATCTGCAGTTCTTGAAACGTAAAATCCATTTTTGTAAATTTCAACATCAGGTAATAAAGATGACATACTTTCCTTTAATTCTTGATATCTTTCTTCACGATCACAACCGCATACACTCCAACCAGCTTCAGAAAATCGGCGTGCATACATAAGACCCATATCACCAAGTCCAATAATCCCAATCTTCTTAGTAGCCTTTAATTTTTGAATTTCTGTTTGAGATAAAACGACCATCTTTGAGTTTTCTATTTTTGTTTCACTTATTAATAATTATTTATCCCTTTTTCTTTCAGCAAAACATAATAAAATTTTGTTCCTTTCTAGTTTCAATGTAACTTTACAAAAAATTTGGTTATATAAATTTAATTCCAATTTCATATTAAGTGAAAAAAATGGGCAAAATTGAGACCCAAACAAGACAAGGTAACTAACGCGACAATTGAAAATTGTCATAATAATCATAATATATAATATAATATAACAAAATATAATATAATATAATATTAGCTCTTCTCATAACAACTGTTTTTATTTTTTTATTTTTTTATTTTTTTATTTTTTTTTATTATTTTATTTTTTTTCAGATTGTTGACATGTTAATGTTTCGGTTGATCTGGTAATTATTTTTGGTATATCTGCATATACATTTAACTTTAACTTAAATTTTATTTTGATTTCTATCATCTTATTATCCGCAAAATCCAAATTTATTTTTTGATTAGATATCTGTAACTATCTATTGTTTATTGTTTATCAAAAGTTAACATCATCACATTATCATGGGGAAGAAAACACTACCAGTGATTCCATCCCTGATCGTGTCGGACTCTGTTACACTTGATGAAGTATCTGGAAAAGAATCATTTATTTACTGTCCCAATTTAGAACCTGAAAAAATTAATCAATTTAGACAATCATTTAAAAGAAAAACAGATGATCAGTATATATTTGAAAAAGAATATGAAATAACTTTTGAAAGGAAACATGTTAAAGATCTAGTTCATCTCATCACTTCTGAATTAAAAAGCAAAGGTACAAAGATTCCATTATTAATATTACCGTTTAGACCACTGCATCATGATGAAGATTTAAAGAAATTTTTAAATAAAATATTCATTGCAGGTATGCCAATTTCTACAACTGAGGCAAAGGAAATAATTAAAAACACAAATGCATATATTTTAATGAGTGCATTAAAGTTTATATGGTGTCGTTTACCAGGTAGGGCAATTATAGGTTGGAAATCATATACAAAATTTGTTAAATTAGAAGATACTGCAAATTTCCCTGATAAAGCTTTTTTAGAATTTATGCCTAATTGTTTATCTTCAGGTGCACATGCATCAATTGTTTATGATTTTTTTGACTTAATTGTTGCATTTGTATTAAATTCAAAAGAGAATTTAATGAGTCCAAAAAAATTAAGTAAATTATGTGGTTTATGGGCTTTCAGTCCTGTTAGAAATAAAATTCCTGGTTTACCTTCTTATGAAAGAGGTTTATATGAATGGATTCCTGCAGGTGATGCAATGTTTCATTTATTATTATCCTTTGTTAAAGCAATGCCACCTAATGGTGATTTAACTAAATTACCAAAAGTTTTCCAAAATTTATTAAAAATCACAGAATACCCTCCATTGCCAACATCATCAACTTTAGAAAATTCAAGACAATTACAACAAATTCCAATAGTCACAATTAGATCAAATAATCCATCTAAAACTCCAGCTGAATTATTATTAAGGGTATGTAAGACTTTGAAATTTGATGATCCGACAATTTTCTACACTAGAGAAGATTTTTTATTATTGAAAAGATTATTTAAAGAAAAAGAAAATGTTGTAAATAAATTATCATCTGAAGGTTCAAGATTATTAGAAAATTTGTGTTTATGTGATAATGATCTGATAAACGATGGCAATGATGAAAGTAAGTTAAAATATAAATTAATACCCGGTTGGTCTACAAATATGACATCAACAATAGGATCTACAACTATTGATAATAAAGATTTTTTTACAGCAGTAGTTGGACGTGTAACAATAGATGATTATTTTATTTGGACATGGTTAGCATCTCTGGGAATTGAAGAGACAGATTTCAAAAAACAAACATTTGGTAAAACATACATTATGGAAGTTGAACTTGCAGAAGGCTTTAAAAAATGGGTTGTTGTTGAAGAGCAAGATTTAGAAAGGGATGGTTATGATATAGAGCTTGAAATTAAACAAGAAAAGTTAAAACAATTGGAACAGAAGATTCAACTTGCTGAATTAGAAGCAAAAAAAATAAAAAAGGAAGCATTGCTTCAAGCTGAAAAACTAGAAATAGAGAAACATGATGCTCGTAAACTACTAGAAAAGAAAAATTTAAATGATATAACGAATACAGTTGATAAATTAGATGAATCATTACCACCGCCACCTATTCCAAAAAAAGATTATGATGAAATTGAACTGCCTCAAAAGTCAAAATCTAGGAAGCCACCACCTAAAGACCATCAGCAACAAAATATAACTAAAGCTGCAACTAACCACGAAATACCTAAAAAATCAAATAAAAGAAACACAAAAGCAAAAAATATGGTAGATAATGATGTAATCCGTATATCACTACCTGGTTTGGATGCTGATGAAGCATTTGATACCTTTTTACAATTTGAAGGATTGGGAATTGATGATATTGACGTAAATTATGAATCCTCTCCGGGAGCATCTCCGATAAATGAAGATCATAATAAGATCGCTACTGCAGAAATCGAATCAAATAAATATAACAATTCAAGCATCCCAAATAAACCCAATAATATTCCAGCACGTTCACCTAAAAGGACTAATGTTTTGGCAACATTTACATATGAAAATCCCGTTCCACAATCATTGCCCCCTAATCTCAATGTCTCAAATGAAATAACCATATCAACACCACATCAAACTTCGCCTGCAAGGCAAGTTAATCCAATGATAAGCAACTCTCCACCAAGAGGAAGGATCCAACCTAGGTCAGCATATCCATCAAATGTATCACCAAACAATAAATATGTTGAATCCTCACCGAATAGGAATGGATACGCATCGGCCACAAATTCTCCTCCGAGAACAGTTTATCCTATGTCTTCATCACCAAAATATGGATATCCACCGGTGTCTCCCCCAATTTTGAAATCTTCCTCCCCATCACCATCACAACTATTTCAAAGCTCACCCGGTTTGGTTTCAAGTCCTGAATTTCAAAAATATGTATCAGCAAATTCATCACCTATTCAACCACAACAAAGGCAATACCCTGGTCCAACTGTTTATGCGGAGAGATTGGACAATGACACCAAATACGATAATGAAAACATTCCAATTTTAATTCCACCGTCGCCACCCGATACTCCAGTACGGAAGGAAAAAATTGTTGCTGATAAAAGTCCAGCTCAAAATCAGAGAATTTCGTATGATAGAAGCCCAGTTACCAAGTCGCAGATTCAACATGGATTTGATGAACTTGAGAACGAATTCAAGGACTGCTTGGATCAACTAGATGATGAAATTATTGAATCAACAGCAAATGAATCAAGAAAGGTATCTTCTGGGTCACGCATTAGAAAAGCCCCGCCACAAATATTACAATCCATGAAGTCATCTGTTAACTCGGAAAGTTCATCTGCATATCCGCCAACACATTTGGAATATTCTAAACAAAGAAGTGAAAGTCCTAATTATTTGTCAACTTCTAATTCCGATCATTCAAGAGGAGCATCAACCCAATCAGCAGGGTCTGCTTTCAATTACAAAGCGGCAATATCTCATGCTAGTTCTAATTCTCAATCTTATTCAAATGAATCTCAAACGAAAAGGATTAACGATCGTGGTCATTCTTTATCACCACCGTCATCATCAGCAAGACAGCAACAACAACAACAACTACAACAACAACAATTATCACCAAGACAGGAACCAAATCGACAACCACTTAATCAACAAAATCAACCACAAAACCAGATGAAGCATTTAGCAAGTTTGCCAGTGACATATCCACCGCCAATTCAATATCATCCATCAATGCAATATCCTTATGTTCCATATCCTCAAGGACAATTTGCATCATCGCCGCATTTACAACAGCAACCACAAATTCGTCCGAAATCCCAACCACCGTCAAAGCAAACGTATTCGTCCAGGCCACCTAATTTGCAACGGATTTCTAAACCGCCAAAATCTGGACAAAATCCATCTGGTTATCCTATAATACCTATGGGTTATCAACCATTGGTGAATTATCCACCAGGATACCCAGCAACAGGGTATCCTATGCAACCCCCAATTCCTGGATACCCATCATATCCAGTGCCATATTACCCACCACTGCCACATCATGCATCTGTGCCGAATATGCCACCGAAAGGAAATGCTGGGTATAGCAATAGTGTTATCAATCATATGCCACCATCCGGGAAAGTTGACAGACTACATGGGCCTCAAGCATTAAACAAGAAGAATGCTAGAGATGCATTTATGAGTGATGCCTTTGGTATCTAAATCAGTCTCTTGGTATTTATATAATATATTAGCTGTATATATATAACAAAACTGTATTCTATAGATTTTTTATAAGAAATTTGACATTAATGGGTCACTTCTTTGTTCCTCAATGAAACTATTTTAAATTTCCCAGTAAGTTACAATGGTTTCATGGGAAACAAACACTACGTCGCGTAAAATCAGCCCGGTGATAGCTACTTGTTGCCTTTAATTCGAATCGGTTATTCAAAAGCTAAAACATGAATTAATGCAAAAGTTATATATACACTTTTTTGTCAAGAGTAAAAGCTATAGAAACCCAAATCACTGATTAGTTCTGTCCGAAACTCTTACCTTTTACTTTAGTTCACTTAGTTGTATCTTCATAGTAGTATTCGAAATGTAACGCCCAAGATGCATATAGTGCAAGTGATAATGCAGAAAATTTGAACTTCGTGATTTCTGATTTTACTATGCTCGTCAGTCGTCAGTACACATATCATAATTAAATAAATTAAAAATTGCAAATTGTAGAGAAAATTGAGTGAAGATTCAAGGATGCATTGTATTATACAACGGGTTTTTTTTAGCCCTCTTTATTCTTATTTAACTCTTTGAATTATACCAAATCCTAAAAAGTACACTATTTTCATAATGGCACCAAGGAAGACGAAATTTGTGACGTTAAAATTGTCCCCCAAAGAACTTGAAAACTTCCCTGAATTGACTGAACATCAACAGGAGAAGAAAGCACGTGGAAAGGCAACGAAGACGCAGACTAATAAGCAAAATAATGGTTTAAATAATCAAAATATAACAAAGGGCAGTGGAAACGTTCATATAAATCTTAAATTACAACCCAGTGTTTCTGATTTGGACCTTGCATCTCGTGAACAATCTCTAAAGCCAATCTCTTCACATGATTCTCAAAGTCCAAGTACAATTTTGAATTCAAATCCAAATACAAATACAAATAGAAACGATGGTAGTAAACTTTCTTCAAATGTTCGTGTTGGTATCAGTGGATTGAGTATGAATACAAGTATTGTTAGAGAATTAGATACAAGCAAGCAAGTTGTTGGATCATGGTCAAAATATGAGCCATTTAAGAGACAAGATATAACAACAGATGAAAAAATAACTAATGAGGCAAATAGTGTGGACTATAATGGATTAAGCGGGTCGAATGGTGTAGAAAATAATGGTGGTGATGGATCTATTATTGGAAAAAATAGATCTAATGTTACAAAATCTGCTGCAAAAAAGATACAAAGTTCTGAAAAAGCAGAGGATATCGAAAAATCGAAAATTAATTTACCAACTGCTGAAGACTTAGATAATGTTCATGCAGTTATAGCTATGAAAGATATAAGAGGATATAGAAAACATATCGATAAAGATAAACAAAATGAACTTATTGAAAAGGCTCAACAAAATGGACGCAGAGTGGTCAGAAGTTTTAGTGGTTATTTAATGTTATGGCCAAGCTGGCACAAAATTAAGGATGGAAATCTAAAAAAAAGGGCAGAATATATTAATGAAAAATCAGTTTCACAATCAAAGGGCAATAAAGATTCCAAGAATAATAATGGTAAGACTAGTTTGAATAAGGCAAGTGTCGGACCTGATTCTGCCAGTGCTTCAGCCATGGCAACTCCTAGTCCTTCAAATTTTTCAAAAGGTATTGATATTAAATCAGATATATAGAATATGTTTAGATAGGTAAAATTAGTTGTATAATGTTTATATGTTTTCTATAAATTTTAAGGCATATGAGAGCAAAAAGACGTTATGTTTTAACTTCAGACTGTGGCAATACCGTCCACCCAAAAATAAGGAGCTAAAATCAAAAATGCAGGTAAGAAGCAAGAAAGGAAGGTGATTATAAAATACGTGTATCTGTATTTTGGTGTACCAAGATTTATAAGCTCATTACACATTGCAGCAAAAGTGCTTAAAGAACCACAAAATCCATTGGCAAGCGCTCTGATAATACAATTTTGAATATTGCCGGTTATAATGAATGTTTCGGTTTCTTTATTTTTATAACCATGTAACAAAAGATTAAAAATTGCTAAAAGTGTAGAACCAATAACATTAGATAAAAAAGTGCCTGTTGGAAACCACTTAGCAAATAGCCTCCCATTTAATTCCATTAGCTTAAATCTTGCATGGCATCCAAAAAGACCAAATAACAATGCAATTGAATATTTATTTTTATACCAATTATCATAGCTCAAAACAATTGAAAGAACGACATTAACAACGGTAATTGAAATACCAAAAAAAACAAATAAATATTCTAAGAATCGACATGTTTTTATATTAACATAAGGTCTTAAATATGGTACTGCCCAATAATCAAATCCATAAGCTATATCACATCCTAGTTGTAAGCCAAATAAACAAAGCCCCACTTGGGCGAATAAGACTGCAAAGAACTGCATTACACCATACCCATTATTAGGCATTGGTTCAGAAAGATTTAGGGATTCAAAAACTAATTCTGTAATAAAGCCTGAAAATGTTGAAAAACAACCACAAAATCCAGCCGTAATTGCCGTATGTAAGGGTATTTGTTTTAAATTAATCTGACGGCTGGAACCCTGTGATAAACAATCCCATAATTTTTCAGAATTATTAGCAAATCCCATAATTATACATGATGTAAAATTGATCCAAACAATTGTTCCCGGTCTATAATAAATATAAGCATTCTGATAAGTTAGTAATTCTTGAAATGAAATTCTTGCCATATTACCAAAACACGAAAAACTTAACAATAATAAAACAACAATGATTCTTCTAGAATATGGAGCATCCTCAATATGCATTATATCCTTCGGTATCCAATATTTTTTAACGTTCAAGACATTTTCAGATTCTTGTTCTTGCAAGGTGATGCTAACGTCACGTACATTACCGTCACCTTCGTTTTTATATTCATTAACAGCTTCATCTACAATCGATTCAAAAAGTTCTATTGGTGAAAAAAAGCGACCTATTTTAGAAAGTAATTGCTTTGCAAAGGACTGATTTGACTTTTTCGATATAGTTGCTTTTTCATTAAACTTTTCAGTTGGTTGCAACACATCTTCATGGGGTTCATAAATTTCATAACCTTGGCGACCAAGATGACTTTCTCTTGTTTCAGTCAAATCGGTGCCAAAATATTTCAAGCAATCTGTAGGTGATGGTAATTCCGAACTTGTCATGAGAATGGAAGTTTTGTACGAGACGTCGTTTATTTCTCATTATACACACTATTCAATTTGTTTCATCAAACTGAAATAACAATAGCAAGCGCGTTATTATTGTATAATAAGCCTAATATAATAAACAATAACTTTTCGGAATAAAAACTTTTGAGGCTACGTGTTAGTTATTGATTATTGTTGCTTGCTTAGTTTTCAAATTAAACTTTTGTTTTATTTACTAATTTTTAATTTTTCTGTTCGACGTATATATGAAAGTCATTACTTGCACAAAATTTTCCGAAAATGGAAAGTTGAAGAGTCTACATTTTACGCTGGTTTTAGTTTTTTTTAATTGTTGTTACTGTCTCACAGGAATCTCCAATATTTTTCAAGACAATGTATTTCATTAAAGAAATTCGAATCCTTCGATACGTAAATGCAAATTAATTAGTATTTTATAAACCCGGAATTATATATAAATGTACAAATGAATGTTTAATAAGAAGTGAAGTCATGAGAGGAATACAACAAAGACCAAGAAATGAAGGAACTGTATTTTTCTTTGATTTTTTTTGTCATATTTTGATGTTTTAGCAAAAACAAGTGATAGTTACCTATAAGTGCACAATGAATCTATAAAATGAGTGCACCTTGAATAATCATCAAACTTATTGTTCATTTTTGAATCTTATTTGAGACATTGGATAGTAATTGTTGTTGAAAACGTGGTTAACAGCATCTCTACCGACTAATCTTCTGGTATCGATATAAGAGTCGTCTAATTGATCTAAAGATGTAACACCTAACATTCTCATATCAGCTTTCATTTCTTCTCTTAAAACTTGAATTGCCTTTCTGACACCTTTTTCACCATAGCCAGTATTAGCATATAAGAATGGTCTACCAAGACCAACACCAACTTTACAATCTTTACCACCAATAGCAAGGGCCTTTAAAATATCAGTACCTCTTCTAACACCACCATCAACAAAGATGTTAAAATCTGGATGTAATTTACCTTTTGCCTTTAAAATTGGAACAGATTCCGCCATAACTTCAATTGGAGGTGGAGAGGTATCTAATTGTCTACCACCATGATTTGATAAAACAACACCTTGACAACCAATATCAATAGCTTTTTCAATATCTTCAGTTCTTTGAACACCCTTTAACATAACAGGTAATTTAGTCCATGAAATGATATCTTTGACTTCATCCCAAGTCAGCCTTTTATCAATAAAAGATGGCATTGCACCAGATGTTGAACCTGCTCTAACAGAATGGTCTTCATCCAATTCATCGTGATCTTCAGTAATTCTCATTCTGATATCCTTTTCTCTATTACCTCTATTTGCAGCGTCAACGGTAACAAAAATTGCTTTCATACCTAAATTTTCAGCTTTCTTAATAGTCTTCTTTACAATTTCTTTATCTTCGTTAACATATAATTGGAACCATTGAGTTGCACCTGGAATTCTTGATGCAGCAATCTCATCTAATGAGTAAGAAGAAAATGAAGAAATCATTTGAATAACACCTTCTTTACCTGCACCTCTAGCGATAGAGCATTCACCGTCATCATGTCCTAATTTAGCTGAAGCAGCAGCAGAAACATAAAATGGAACACTTGTTTCGGAACCTAATAATGTAGTCTTAGTGTCAACGTCTTGAACATTAACACAACATCTTGGTTTGAAGTAAATTCTTTGATAGGCATAATGATTTTCTCTCATTGTAATTTCATCTTCCGCACCACAAGAGTAATAATTCCAAGCTTGTTCTGATAAAACTTTTGAAGCAATGTGTTCAAAGTCATAAATATTTTGAATTCTTGATAAAGCTGGTAAATGGTTTAATAATTCCAATCTATGTTTTTCTTTTTCATCAAGTACAATTTCAATTTTTGGGGCTTCACCAATCAGAACACCTAATTGTTTATCCTTTGGTAAAAAATTTTCAATAGTACCCTTTGGATGTATTTTGTTGTATAAAACAGTGGCATCATGACCAGCATTTTGAATTAAAGGAG
The DNA here is from genome assembly GCA_023629255.1 of Pichia sp. PB3310. NCBI lineage: Eukaryota > Fungi > Ascomycota > Pichiomycetes > Pichiales > Pichiaceae > Pichia > Pichia sp. PB3310. Next base: position 51,699 of record JAMAJE010000038.1, on the reverse strand, counting down.
TTGTTCCACCTGGATGCATTGAAATAAAATCAGTTAGATCGTAAACATTACCATTAACAGTAATCCAACAATCATCTGCACTATTATGTTTAACAAATTCATCGACAGAAATTTCCCTGGTTGGTACAGCATTTGAAGCTTCGTCATTTGCAAGATTTGGTTGAATAAACATATAAGAAGCAGTTGCAGCAGCGATAGATGCAAAAGTCGCAGTTAAAACCTTTGAGTTAGAGGATGATGAGGATGAAGAAGATCTTGAAACAGTTGTAAATGTTCTTTTTAAAGAAGAAGACTTAATAACGTCTTTAACAACATTTTTTAATTGAGATCTTAACATTTTATCTTGTTTATGTTGAGTACTTAAAAAGTGTAAATATTTAAAGAACTGGAAGAAATATACAGCAAATACATGCTATCCTATATAATCTATAAAGCTAGGTTGGGAATTGATCATTATTTATAGTATTTAAGTATGATTCAAACAGATATTGAAAAAAAAGAAAAGTTTTAGAAAAAGTTTTCATCAACCTCTTCCGAGACTTAGCCCTAAAAGAATACCCGTATTCTTACGAGATTCTGACTCACTTTTCAGCCACAATTACGGTTTCTAAGAGCTAACCGCGTTTCTACGAAATTTGACGATGATTCAAAGAGCCGTAAAAGCACGGAGCAGAAAGAATTTCCCGTTTTAGTTGTTCCACCATTTGTCCGCAGTTCAAATAAGCGGTACATAATCTTTATAGCGAAAATTTTGCTATAATTAATCATAAATTTCCTCTCCGAACCTCGCAATTGCTTTTCAAAATTTTAAAATTTTATAAGCTATGCTGATTAATTATTGACCACACGACATGCACCCCCTGGTGCACCCGGTCTTTTCAATTCATTTCTATATACATTATCTAAAACTATTTGTATGCTAGTAAGCCCAGCCTTGGCAATTGTTGGTTACAAAAACGTTAGAAAACTTTTATTAAGTTGATAATATCATATCTAGAATATGTTATTATTGATATTGCTACAAAAATTCTAATATATATATATATATATATGAAATATGGACGATGATTCACTTACCGCTTACCTGACATGATTCAATCAGTAACCTTATTTATTTTTATTGACTCCGTCCTAGTTCGTAGAAAATAGGGTACTATAATAAAAAATTCAATGCAAATCATAACGCGTAAGAGAATTTAAATTAAATAATATTGATAGTTCTGAATAAAAAAAATTCCCCGGACATTTCAAATCACCAATCCAGCTTACATCATAATTTCAAACAATATCATAAGCCAGGTAATCTATTATAAAATAAAAATAATAGATTTAATATAAACATAACATACATGCATGCATGCATATTTTGATCTTTTAATTTATTTATATATATATATATTAGATCCTTTTTTTAGCCTGAATTTTTTAATTTTTTTTTTCTTGATGCGTTTTTTTCTTTCTTGGTCTCGTAGAATATCGGGACCTGATAGCCGCCAAAAAATAGTACATTATATATATATATATATTATGCCTATATAGGTTAACATTAGCGGGTTAATTTTTTTTCTCTGATTAGGCTTTCATTCTATAATTCTTTATATAATCCGGGAGGTTAGCTTTTTTTCGTTCCTTTGTTGCGTCGATCGACTATTTGAGTTATGTTTACTTTTGCGACATTTCAAATTGTCGTGTTGCCTAATTAGTTCATATTCCCAATTAGGCAAGGTAAGTCTCCTCACTAACAATAAGTTAAATGATAAACAATTAGTGTCACATTCGGCAAGCCTCGCTGACTATTGATTTTATATATATAATTAATTTGCAATGATTGTTAAATATAATACAGCCCGTTATCAAAAAATTTGCCAGCAATCTAAGTTTTTTAAAGTAATCCATTCCCATTTCCATTCGACAACTCTTTTTTTTATTATTTCATTTCCCAAAAATAACAATGTCAACCATAAATGACGCCGATATGCATTCAAGTACTCAATTGCATAAAACTGTCTCTCAATCTTCAAAAACATGGACCTCTCCATTTAGAGTGAATTCAAATACCAGTCCAAAGCGTAAGGTTAAAAACGAAGCAAATTATTCTTCTTATATAACGGCTGGTAGTGTTCCTGTTGCTGAATCTCCGAAAAAGGATGGCATTCCAAATGAAGAAATTGCAACCGCAAAGCCAGGTTCAATTGATGGGACCGAAGCACCGGTGGAAGAAGAAAAAGAGAAAGCAGAAGAAGAGCCTTTAGAATCAACACCAACATCTCAGGTTGAAGAACCTCTTGATGAATCTGAAGAACCAATTGATTCTGCGCCAGCAGAAGAAGCTGAAGAGATTGAAGTTGGAGCAGAAGCTGAGTCAGAACTGAATGAAAATGCTAATGAAAATGTTGCTGTTGAAGAAAAAGAAATTGCTAAAAAAGAAATCAAGCCGGCATTATTACCAATTCCTACAGTAATTAAATCACGTCCAAAAATGTTACGTAGATATAAAGAAAATTTTAATATCACAAGTTCAATTATGAATAAGAATAAAATCGAAAACCTGGATAGAAAAGTTGATTTAGGTGCCGGTCTTGTTCTCACTGAGGAGCAGATTTATGAATTAGCAAAGAAAAAACTTGAACCATTGATGAAACAAATTGATGATCGTGTTGCTGAAAATAATGCACGTGACGCTGAAAAGGCCTTCCAAACTGAAGAGAACATTAGAATTGAAGATGAAGGTCTTATTGCTGCAGATTTAGCCCAATACAAATCCATTGTTGATTCTAAAACGGCAACTGCAACTTCTGAAAATGATGCATTAATCAAAGAATTTGATGATAAAGCTGCTAATTCGAAGGAAGAGTTTGAAATGTATATTCAACGTGAAAAGGAAGGTATTATCAGAGATGAGGAAGAAGCAGAAAAGGATGAAGAAGACGCCGCCAACGCTCACATTAAAAACAAAGAAGAACTGCTAGCCAATTCTGAGCAATTTAAGATTGATAAAACTAAAGAATTAGAAGACACGAAATCAAAACAAATTGAGGAAACTGAATTAAACGAAAAGTTTGAGAAGGATGCAGCGGACCTAAAATCCAGACAGATCGATTTAAAATCTGAACTTAATGCTAAAAAGCTTGAATTGGAAGAAAAAATTAAAAAAGTCGAGGCATTAATTGCTGCAAAGCATGAAAAGAAACAAGCGATTCGTTCCTCAACAAAGAGAAAAAATGTTGCTGAAAGATCTTTTGGTATCATCAATAACAAATATACTCAAGCTGCTGCAAATGTTGGGATTCTAGCATCTCAAGTTGGTTTATTAACTGATAGAGTTAATGCACACTCAACGAAAATCAACCATTTAAATACTACGGGTAAAGATGCACTGCAACAAAAGAGAGGTGACGCGACCAAGGCATTAGATGATTGGAATGAACATCTGGCTCAAGTTAGAATTGAAGAAGCTAAAAAGCAAGAACAGATAAAAATCGCTGCTGAAGAAGAAAGAAAAAGACTGGAGCAGGAAAAAATTGAGGAAGACGAAAGACTTGCAAAGGAGAAGGAAGAAGAAAATCTAAGATTGGCTAAAAAGAAGGAGGAAGAGAAAGCACAGTTGGCGGAACAAAAGGAAAAGGCTAGGCTTTTAGCTGAGAAGAAAAAGAAGGAAGAAGAAGAGGAAGCTGTAAGAATCACTGAAGAAATTGAAAGACTGAAACGGATTAAACAGCTGAATGAAGAAAAACTAGAATTACAAAAATCTGTTGATGCGCAAAAATCAAAATCAAATGCAACTGGTATTTTAACCGGTGTCGCTGGTGCTGCTGTAGGTGCCGTTGCTGGTGCTGCGATTACGGGTGCTGCTATGGCTGGTAATGTTGCTTCAAACACTGCTTCTGCTGCTACTGAAGCTATTGGTAATCTTGCAAAAGCATCAACTCCGGTGCAAAAATCTACTGAAGTTCCTTCATATCATGAAGAATTGGCGAGTTCTAATGTAGGTACTGCAAAGCATTCAAATAATCCTTTTTACACTGCCGAATTCAATGATAAAAATGAAGATTTACCTTCCACTATTCATGAAGAAGAAGAAATTACAAATGATCATGCTAAAACTTTTAACGCAGAGACTTCTGATAATAATGTTGCAGATTTGAAAGGTAATGATAATGACACAATCACTGATAAGAAGCCTGAAGATACAGTCGGCATTGCAATATCTGCATCGGACGTTCAAGCTGAAAACAGCACAACTCCTATTATCACTAAAAGAAGATCGATGGTTGATGAAGCTATCGCCAACATGACACCTGAACAGATTGCGAAAATGGATGCTCCCTTAACTCCAAAAATCCAAAAATCCTCATCCAAAACTTCCTTGAAGGAAGAAGCCAAATCAGTTCCAAGATCGAGATCAAACTCTCTTACTTCAAAGTTAACTCTAAAGAAATCTAAATCTAGATCTAATTCCCTCAAGGGCTCCAATCCAACGAAAGCAACCAATGCGAGCAATCGCACAACCATAAATGATTCACCCTCCAAACCAGTAGTTTCTGCTCCTGTTGTCATCGGTGCTGCAGTTGGGACTGCTTCTGCTGCTGCAGTTAATAAAACTATTGTTTCAACAATTACAGATGCTGATAATACTGATGTAGTACATGTTGAGACTGCGAATGCTTCTGTTGTTAGTGCTATTCCATCTGAAGTTTCTGAGGCGGCTGAAATTTCCGAAGCTTATGCCGTTGAATTCAAGAAAAAGGAAGGATCTCCAGAAAAAGTCAATTCTACTCTTAGAAATCAAACTGTTGGAGAAGGTGATAATGATGCTGATATCACTGACGATTCCGACTTAAGTCTTGTCAATACAAATCCTGTTTTCACAGAAAAAATTGATCCTCAAGAGACTAGCGTTGAAAGCGAAACTACTCCGACTAGTGCTAATGATGATTTTATTGAAGTTTCAACTCTGGAAACTGTTAGTAGCTCCGAATACTTCGCACATAAAGATGATCCAAGTTACATGGTTATTCATCAAGCGTTGGTGTGAAGTATGATTCTAATTAACTAATCACAATGTTTGAATTTTTTTCATTAATAAGCTACTCATTTTTTACTTAAAATTCTTAGTTTGCTTATCATTACTACTATCTTATCTTTTACGACATCTTATTTTACCCTATTTTATTTATACTTAACTTTTTTCTCCATTAAAATTTTTGTTTTTTTAAAAAAAAATATCATAAAATTCGTTGATATTACTAAATTAAATTAGAATCGATTATACATGGAATCAATTGTGTTTACAAACCAAATTATTTGTATGCGAAACCGCCCTTTTCAAAAGACCAAGAATCATCTCTAATTCTACCTCTTAATATTGGAATTTCACTGCCTGGAACGTAAACATCTTCAAACAAGATATCCATCTTTGCTTCAGGTGGAGGAGATGCATCTGCAAGTTTAACTTGTTCATCAACATATTTTCTGGCAGATTTATCAAATGCCTTAATTTCTTCTTCAGTTGCGATATTAAAATCTAATAGATGAGCTTTTAAACCTGCAATTGGATCATTCTTGGATCTCATATTTTGAACTTCTTCTCTAGTTCTGTAAGTAGTACCTGGATCGGACATTGAATGACCACCATATCTATAAGTTTCGAACTCGATGACTAATGGACCATTGTCATCTTCAGTCCAATTTTTAGCAAATTTTGCAGCTTGATAAACGGCTAAAATATCCATACCATTAACTTTTAAACCTGGAATATATTGGCCTCTCTTATAATAATCAGTCATTGCAGAAGATCTTGAAGCAGAAGTACCCATACCATATTTATTATTTTCACAAGTGAATATACATGGTAAGTTCCAAAGTTTTGCCATATTAAAGGCTTCAAAAACTTGACCTTGATTAGCTGCACCATCACCATATAAAGCCCATGTACAATTTTTATTCTCTCTATATTGATGAGCAAATGCTAAACCTGCACCTAAAGGAACTTGAGCACCAACAATACCATTACCACCATAGAAACCATCAGTGTACATATGCATTGAACCACCCTTACCACGTGAAACACCAGATCTTCTACCCATTAATTCAGCTAAAACTTCTTGAACTGAAGAACCTCTCATATAAGTAATGCCATGACATCTATATGAGGTGATTATATCATCTTGTTTGGTAATTGCATTTTCAATACCGACAGCAATTGCTTCTTGACCAACAGATAAATGACAGAAACCTCTAATCTTTTTTGCCTTATATAAAGCATCTGCCGCCATTTCCATTCTTCTAATGACAACCATATCTTTATACATTTGTAAAAGCTTACCCTTTTCAGTAGAATAAGTTAAGGTCGGAGGATCTAATTTATATCCTTCAAAGGAGTATTCTGGTAAATCAATTTCAACTATATCATTCATATTTGAAGCATCGGTTTCAGTTGCTAAAGATCTAGCAAACTTTGGGATTGCCCTAATGGATGCTGGTTTCTTGGAAAATAGACGCAACATTATTATAAAGATGCACTGTTAGATAAATCAAATTAACAGACAAGAAAAAAGAAGAACAAGAAACTATGTGAATTTAAATTTTTTACAAATAATATTTGTTTTATAACAAACCTCTTACAAGAGACTCCACGATAAATAAGTAGAAAATTTAAAGATCAAAAGCGGGATGTTTAAAGTATTATCAACGGGACACTGTCAACCACAAAATCCATCTGAAGGCGGAGTTTTGAAAAGCTTCAGAAGACTATAGCCTTCTGTACACCGGGAGAGTTTTCTTTTTTATTTTTTTTTTTTATTTTTTCTAAAAAGGAAATTAATTGTATATTGTATATTATTTTTGTGGTAGATTGTTCAATTCAATTACACCCTGAAAATATTGATCCCTTCTTGTTTTAGATAGACTAAGTCACATATTAAGACTATGGAAGAAGATCTTAGCAAGTATAAATACGAGGAAATTTCAAACAAGGTCTTAAGGGCTGACAAAAGGTTACTTGATTCTGGATCTTCGGATTCTAAGACAGTAGATACAACTCCACAATCTTTAAAGGGCAAAATTTCTTCAAAAGATTTTGGTGCAAATCTTGTTAAAATTAATAATTCACCACTTGAAAAAGAAATTGACGAAGAAAGAGAAAAACTAAGAAAGTCTATTCAATCTTCATTAGATGCACTTGAAAAAAAAGAAAAACATAAGAATAAATTGAAAAAATCAGATTCAAGGTCAATTAGGAATCATAAATCATCTTCTTTACTAGACACCAATTCATTAGAAACATTAAATTATATCCCAACTACGGAATCTAATTTATATATTTACAACCAAATCATTAGTTGGTGTGATGATAAATTAGATAAAGATTTACCCGATGATATCATAAGTTCTTTAACTGATATAATTATTGAAATTTTGAAATCTGATGATTCAAACACTAATATAAAGAAAAAGGAAATAGAAGAGGCAATTAGTTTAAAGTTGCAAGATGATGATTTTCAAAAATTATATTCATTAGTTAATAGCATAACAGACTATAAAAAAGATATCGTCAATGTTGACGTGAAAAATAATATAGAAGATGATGGGTTAGAAATAGTGTTGAATTCTGATTATGATGAAAATGAAAATGCTGATGAAAATGAAGACGATACTGATGACGATAACCATTCAATTAATGATGATGAAAATAATCTTGATTTAATTAATCAAAGCATGGATGATGATGATAATATTGTTAAATTGGCAACCGCAGAGGATGAATCTGATACTTTAGATATTACCTCAATTGATAAATATTGGATCAGCAGGCAATTATCAAAGTGGCAGAGTCAAATTGATTCGTATAAGTACGAAGAAATTTCAAAATCGATATTCAATAGCTTAGAAGAGGCGATAACACAGCAAATAGATTTAAAAACTTTGGAACGTAAAATATCTGATATATCGGATTTTGAAATTAATAAATTTTATTATCAATTGATCAAGAATTATAAAGTAATATATTATGCAATCAAATTGACACAAACAGAAAATGAATCTGAAAAATCTAGAATACAGAAAATCTTAGATGATGTTACCACCAGCGTTAGTAAGAGATCTATTGATTCTGTTGATACAAAAGATTCTGTTAAAAGGCGAAAGCTGGTAGAGATTGGTAAAATTACATCTACCTCAGAAACAAAATATCCAAGAAGCTTAGATCTTCATAATTTGGTATTCACCCAAGGTTCCAAATTGATGACGGTTTCAAAATTTGAATTACCAAAAGGCTCTTTCAAAAGAACTAAAAAAAGTTGGGAAGAAATTCATATTCCTGCTCCTGAAAAGGCCAAACAAACAGAAGATGAAATTTTGGTTCCGATTTCTGAACTTCCAAACTGGGCTCGTTCAGTTTTTCCATCAGCTGAAATGACAACATTGAATAGAATCCAATCTAAAGTTTATCCTAAGGCTTTTAAAGACAATCGTAATATTTTAATGTGCGCTCCAACTGGTGCCGGTAAAACCAATGTTGCGATGTTAACTGTCTTGAGAACATTGTCAGAATTCAGAAATTCAAATGGTAAGTTTCAATTAAAAAATTTTAAAGTTGTTTATATTGCTCCTTTAAAAGCTTTAGTTCAAGAACAGGTTAGAGAGTTTGATAGAAGGCTATCACATTTAGGTATTGTGGTAAATGAATTAACTGGTGATTCCAATTTAACAAAACATCAAATTGAATCAACACAAATCTTAGTTACTACTCCTGAAAAATGGGACGTTATTACAAGAAAAAATAATGATGCATCCTACATAAATTTGGTGAAATTGATTATTATTGATGAAATTCATTTGTTGCATGATGAAAGAGGTCCAGTTCTTGAAAGCATAGTTTCTAGGACATTAAAAAATATGGACGATAATAATGAAAACAAAGTTAGACTTGTTGGTTTGTCCGCTACATTACCTAACTATACAGATGTTGCTCGATTTTTAAGAGTTGAAAAAGAAGAATTATTTTATTTTGATGCTACCTATAGACCATGTCCTTTAGCGCAGCAATTTATTGGGATAACAGAAAAAAAAGCATTTAAAAAATATGAATCAATGAATCAAGTATGTTATGAAAAGGTTGTTGAAAATATTACTAATAACAATCAAGTTATTATTTTTGTTCATTCGAGAAAAGAGACTGCTAAAACGGCTAAATGGTTAGCAAATAAGTTAGAAGAGGAAAAGCTAACGAATTTAATGCGTTTTTCAGCCGGTGTTAAAAATATCTTAAGAAGTGAATCAGAAAATTCTAAAAACAAAGGTTTAAAATTGGTTTTACCCATGGGGTTCGGTATACATCACGCTGGTATGAGTAGAGACGATAGGCAAACAGCAGAAGATTTATTTGCTGAAGGACACATTAAGGTTTTAGTTTCTACTGCGACATTAGCTTGGGGTGTTAATTTACCTGCACATACAGTTATTATTAAAGGAACCAGTGTTTATTCTCCCGAAAGGGGTACCTGGATTGATTTGTCTCCTCAGGATATTCTTCAAATGCTTGGTAGAGCTGGACGACCACGTTATGATACACATGGTGATGGTATTATTATTACATCACAAGAGCAAATCAAATATTATTTAGCTGTGCTAAATCAACAACTACCGATTGAATCTCAAATGTATGCTAAACTCGCTGACAGTATTAATGCTGAAATTGTTTCAGGCTCAATAAGATCTTTAAAAGATTGTGTTACTTGGTTGGGTTATACTTATTTGTATGTTCGTATGCTTCATTCTAGGGATATTTATTTTGTTGGTCCGCAGTACGATAATGATCCAGATTTATTTGAGAGAAGAAAGGATCTTGGCTATTCTGCATTATTGTTGTTAGCTAAGAATGGGATGATTAAATACAATTATACCAAAGATATTATTGTGCCGACAACTTTAGGAAAAATCGCATCATATTATTATATCAGTTATGCAAATATGAAACATTTTGATTTTAAATTAAAACCAACATTCTCAGAAATTGAATTATTTAGGTTGTTTGCACAAAGTGAAGAATTTAAATATATACATGTTAAAAGAGAAGAAAAGATAGAATTACAAAAGTTAATAGAAAAGGCCCCAATTCCAATCAACGAAAGTGTTGAAGATCCTTTATCAAAAATTAATATTTTATTACAGGCATATATATCTGGACTTAAACTGGACGGTTTTGCTTTGATGGCGGATATGATTTTTATTTCACAATCAGCTGGTAGATTATTTCGTGCATTGTACGACTTAGCTTTGACAAAACGTTGGGCAAAATTGACCAAGATTTTGCTCAATATTTGTAAAATGATTGAGAAGAAGTTATGGTTGACTAGCACACCTCTCAGACAGTTTCCAAACGTTCCACAAGAAATAATATCAACTGCAGAAAAATCTTTGACTCCATTTAAGTATTATTTCCAGTTAACTGAATCATTAATCGTCAAAGCACTGAAGGCTGAGAGATATGGAAATTTAGCTTCTGAATTGATTCTTAAATTTCCGAAAATTGATGTAGATTATAACGTGCGACCAATAACACCAAGTTTATTACAAATAGAGCTAGAAATTACACCGAAATGGAAATGGGATACCGCTATTCATGGTTTTACTGAATCTTTCACATTGTTGGTTGATGATTGTGATGGGGAAAAGATTATATACCAAGATCGCTTATTGATTAGCAAGAATTACATCAATCAGACACATAATTCAAGTTTTTTTATACCATTATTTGAAGACGAACAACCGAATTATTTCATCTCCATAATAAGTGATACATGGTTGTATTGTGAAAATAGAAAACCACTTTTACTAACAAAATTGCAGGTCCCAAAAAAATTTCCAGCTAGTACACCCCTCATTGAATCTGGACTTGTCCCAATTAGAGAATTAGGCATTAAAGAATTTGTAGAGATTTTCCCGTTTGATTATTTCAATAAATTTCAGTCGCAGGCTTTTAATTCGGTTTATAATGGAAATGACAATATTCTTTTTGCAACTTCCAAAGGCAATGGTAAAACGACAGTTGCATTGCTGGCGCTTTTGAAGCATTGGAAGTATGAAGGTGGTAGGGCGATATACATTAACCCGAATCAAATCATGATTGATTTTTTATTGAAGAAATGGAAAAAAACTCTTTCAACTCTTGCTGGTGGTAAAGTACTTAATAAATTTACAGGTGATGTTAATATTGACTTACAAATATTATCACAATCTCATTTGGTTTTGTGTACACCGTCTCAAATTGAAGAGGTTTCAAGACGTTGGCAACAAAGAAAAAGTATTCAAACAATAGAACTTATTATTGCCGATGATTGCCATACCATTGGAAATGGATTCCATGGAACACTTTATGAATGTTTGTTGAGCAGGTTCTCCTATATTAATTCTAATCTAGAAAATAAATTGAGATTTATTCTTTTATCATCCTCGATCGCAAGTTATAAAGATATTGCAGATTGGATTAATATTCCAAAAACTAATATTTTCAATTTTGATGCACGAGAAAGAGTTTATCCATTGGCAGTCAAGTTTGAACATTATGCTATTTTTCATAATCCATCATTATTAAAGTGTTTAATAAGGCCGGCTTATAATTATATTAAAACAATGGAATCAAAGAATGGTAATAAAAGTTGCTTGGTTTTTGTTTCAGAAAGAAAGGATGTAACTGATGTAGCCAAACAATTATTGCGCAAGTTACAAATCGATTCACTGACATGGTTAAATGTGGCTCCAGGCGCTATTGATGACCATTTAAAGAAAATACAAGAGCCTACATTGAAGCTTTGTTTGAAGTTTGGAATTGGTTTTTATCACGAAAATATGGCTTCAATTGATAGAAATACTGTTTTTAGTTACTTAGAAGCTGGTATTTTGAAGTGTGTCGTTATGACGAAGGATTTTGCACGATATCCTTTTTCTGCTACTGATGTACTTGTATTAGGAACCAAAGAATACGATGGTAAAGAACATGCTTATGTTGATTACAGTATTGATGATTTATTAGAAATGATAGGTTTGGCAAGAAAAAATACCAGCTTGGTTGCAAATGCTATTGTTTATACAAATTCTAGCAAAGTGGATTACTATAAACGATTTGTTGCACTACCATTGCCTTTTGAAAGTCATTTGAATAATTTTATTTGCGACGCAATAATTAGAGATATTAAAATCATAAAAAATAGACAAGACGTGATTGACTGGCTAACTTACTCTTTATTTTACCGGAGATTGCAATTGAATCCATCATTTTATAAAGTTACCAATACTTCGGAAAACGGTTTATCTGAATTTTTGTCAGAGCTTGTTGAAGATTCTTTGACTGAATTAGAAACAACTGGTCTAATTGAACTTAATATTGAGGAAGATGAAAATGAAGAGCGTAGAGAAGATGAAGGAATAGTATCTAAGACTGAAATTGTGCCACTAAATACTTGTATTATTGCAAATTATTATAATGTGGCATATTCTACGATGGAGGTTCTAAGTAAATTGAATAAAAAAATGAGATTGAAGAAAATTCTTGAGGTTATATGTTTAGCAACTGAATTTGAAAATATACCTATTAGAGAAAATGAGGGTTCTGTTTTGTACAAATTATACAACAGTGTTCCCTTGAAATGGTCTATGGAAGCCAATTTTGAATCGGCTGGATTAAAAACTTTTGTCTTACTTCAAGCTTACTTTTCTAGGATTTCCTTAAGTCCAGAACTTCATAGTGATTTAAATGAAATTTTGCCAATTACGATCAGACTATTATATGCAAGTATTGACATTTTGTCAAGCCAAGGATATCTTAATGCTATGTTTGCAATGGATTTATGTCAAATGGTTACACAGGGTCTGTGGAACAATGATAATGCTTTGAAACAGGTTCCATTTTTCAATGATAAAATTATTTCTAGATGTGAAAAACACAAAGTGGGTTCAATTTACGATATAATGGAGCTTGCAGATGATGATAGAGATGAATTATTGGAAGGCTTGAGTTCTGAGAATATTATCGCAGTTGCTGAGTTTGTTAACAAGTATCCAAATTTGGAAATCACTTATCAATTGGAGGGTGACGTTATTGCTGGTGAACCTAAACAAATAGATATTGAAATTAATAGAGATGAAGAAGCGGAAGATTTATCCATTGTTTCAGCTACATATCCGATGAAACGTTTGGAAAACTGGTGGGTGATTATTGGTGATACCAAAAATAATGAGTTGTATTCTATTAAAAAGCTAGCAATTACAAAGAATAGTCAAATTATTAAAATGAACTTCACTATTCCTGAATCAGGAAATCACGATGTGTTTATCTGGTGTGTCTGTGACTCATACATGGAAGCCGACAAACAGGTTGAAATAAAAGGTCTTCTTGCTAAAGATGAATAATTAATATATTTTATAGGCAGTTCATTATATACAGGATGTGTAATATAAAAATGTACCATAATAGAATGATGGAATTGAAAAGCCAAGTAAAAGACGTAATCGATTTTTGATCTTTTTTCAATGTTGCGAGAAAAATTAGAAAAATACTAAAATTAAAACTTAAGAATTAAAAAAGATTGATTCATCTGCCTACTACTGGATACAATATTTTTACCATCTTTAAGACTTGAAGCATTTTATCATTACATAATATATCAGCCAGTTATGAAGTATGTATGCATATAATAAAATTGAATTTGCTTATATTTGTTTAGAATTAAAATACTAACAAATTGATTTAATTTGATCAATTACATTTCAATTATATTTTAGATTTTATATTGATGATTTGCCAGTTATTTTCCCCTATCCACGTATATATCCCGAGCAATACTCATATATGTGCGATATTAAGAGATCCCTTGATGTCGGCGGAAATTGTATACTAGAGATGCCTTCTGGTACAGGTAAAACTGTATCATTATTATCCGTGACGGTGGCGTACCAGATGCATTATCCGGAACATCGAAAAATTATCTATTGCTCTCGTACTATGTCCGAAATTGAAAAGGCATTAATTGAACTGCATAAGTTAATGAAATTTCGATCGGCAGATTTAGGATATGTTGAAGATTTCAGAGGTTTAGGATTAACAAGTAGGAAAAATTTATGTTTGCATCCAATTGTTGGTAAAGAACGGAAAGGTATAGTTGTCGATGAAAAATGTAGAAGATTGACAAATGGTGAATTGAAGCAAAAAATTGAAAATGGAGAGGGCGATATGGAAGATTTATGTTCGTATCATGAAAAGTTATATGAGAAAGATCCAACAAACTTGATTCCACCTGGCGTTTATTCATTTGAACAGCTATTAAATTATTGCAAAACCGAAGGAACATGCCCATATTTTACAATTAGACGTATGATGCCACTATGTAATATTGTGATTTATTCATATCATTATTTGATTGATCCGAAAATTGCAGAACGTGTTTCCAAAGATCTTTCTGGTGATAGTATCGTCATTTTTGATGAAGCGCACAATATTGATAACGTTTGTATAGAGTCCTTATCAATGGATATTAATGATGAAATATTGAAAAAAGCTACAAAGGGTGCTGAAAGTTTAAGCAGAAAAGTTGAGGAAGTTAAAAAAGTTGATAGTGCCAGATTACAAGATGAATATGAAAAGTTAGTTGAAGGATTACGAGAGTCAGATATCGTTAATTCAGGTGAAGAAACATTTATTGCAAGTCCTGTTCTATCAAGCGATGTTTTGGATGAAGCTATTCCTGGTAGTATTAGGAGAGCAGAACATTTTATTTCATTTATGAAAAGACTAATTGAGTATTTGAAAACAAGGATGAAGGTCTTACATGTTATTGCAGAAACTCCTATATCCTTTTTACAACATTTAAAACAACTTACATTTATTGATAGAAAACCATTAAGGTTTTGCTCTGAAAGATTGTCCTTACTAGTCCGAACATTACAAATTAGTGAAATTGAAGAATTTATGGCACTAAAAGATATTGCGACCTTTGCATCATTGGTTTCAACATATGAGAGTGGATTTACTTTAATTTTAGAACCATTTGAAACAGAAAATGCAACTGTTCCTAATCCAATTTTAAGATTATCTTGTTTAGATGCTTCGATTGCAATTAAACCAATCTTTGAGAAATTTTCAAGTGTCATTATTACGTCAGGTACTATTTCGCCATTAGATATGTATCCAAAGATGTTAAATTTTGATACCGTCATTCAACAGTCATACAGTATGACGTTGGATCGTCGTTCTTTTTTACCAATGATTGTCACTAAGGGATCAGATCAAGTTGCGATTTCATCAAGATTTGAAATTAGGAATGATCCGAGTGTTGTTAGGAATTATGGTACACTACTAATTGAATTTTCTAAAATTACACCAGATGGATTAGTCGTCTTTTTTCCATCATACTTATATATGGAAAGTATTATTTCTCAATGGCAAACTATGGGCATTTTAGATGAAGTGTGGAAATATAAATTGATTTTAGTTGAAACTCCAGATGCACAAGAAACATCATTAGCACTAGAAACTTATAGAAAAGCGTGTTCTAATGGACGTGGAGCAGTTTTACTATCCGTTGCCAGAGGCAAAGTTTCTGAAGGTATCGATTTTGACCATCATTATGGTAGAACTGTTTTAATGATAGGAATTCCATTTCAATATACTGAATCAAGAATTTTAAAGGCAAGATTAGAATTTTTGAGAGATAATTATCAGATAAGGGAAAATGATTTTTTATCATTTGATGCGATGAGACATGCAGCACAATGTTTAGGTAGAGTTTTAAGAGGTAAAGACGATTATGGTGTTATGGTTTTGGCAGATCGTAGATTTGCGAGAAGAAAAGGGCAGCTACCTAAGTGGATCGCACAGGGTTTGCTTGATGCAGATACGAATTTATCTACAGATATGGCGGTTGCATCGGCTAAAAAATTCTTACGTACTTCAGCTCAGCCAATTGATCCAAAGGATCAAGAGAATGGAATTTCTGTGTGGACATATGAACAGTTGTTGGAACATCAAAGGAAACATTCCAAACAACTACAGTATGTGGAAGAGTTTCAAAATGAAAATGTTGAGATAAACGGTGATGTTGTAATGTCAGAAGTATAAAAGATGGATATGTTATAAACTAATGATTAGTAATTGTAGTTATGATTAAAGTTCTAAACTACTAAGGATGATCAAATTAAAAGTTAAAAGTGATTCTCTATACGATATATTTGTTCGTTCCGCACTCCGCTTTAAGTTTTTGTAGTAATGAAAATTCAGGCGTGTCGTTTATTTTTCGTTTAGTGTTTTCAGAACCCTCGTAGGTAGTAGGTAGTATAAAAAGAAGAACGGTGTCTCATATGGATTCCATGCTCAGTTTATTGTTAAATATTTATAAATATTATTGATCATTAGATTTTTGTATTTCCATTCCAGTATCATGTCTAAAGAATACGTATACATTGTTGCAGGTGCAAGAACGCCAATTGGTTCATTTCAAGGAGCATTATCATCATTAAATTATGTTGATCTTGGATCTCATGCTGTCAAAGCTGTCCTTGAAAAAGTTCCACAAATTAAACCTACAGATGTTGAAGAAATATTTTTTGGTAATGTCTTACAAGCCAATGTTGGTCAAGCACCAGCTAGACAAGTTGCTTTAAAATCTGGTTTGGGGGAAGATACACCAGCTACAACCATTAATAAAGTTTGTGCATCTGGTATGAAAGCTGTTATTCTTGGTGCTCAAACAATTTTAACTGGCTGTGCAGATATTGTTGTTGCAGGTGGTGCAGAATCTATGACCAATACACCATATTATTTACCAGCTGCAAGAGCAGGTTTAAGATTCGGCGATAATACCATTGTTGATGGTATTTCAAGAGATGGTTTGAATGATGCTTATGATGGTAAAGCTATGGGAGTTGCGGCTGAAAAATGTGCATCTGATCATAATATTTCAAGGGAAGAACAAGATAATTTTGCGGTTGCTTCATATCAAAAGGCACAAAAAGCACATGATGATGGTAAATTTAAAGAAGAAATTGCGCCAATTACGGTTAAAGGTATTAGAGGTAAACCAGACGTAATTGTTGAAAGAGATGAAGAAACATCGAAATTAAATGAAGCAAAATTAAGAAGCGCTAGAACTGTTTTCAAGAAAGAAAACGGTACTGTTACAGCTCCAAATGCATCTCCAATTAATGATGGTGGTGCAGCTTTACTATTAATGTCAGAAAAGAAAATCAAAGAATTAGGTATTAAACCAATTGCTAAAATTATTGGTTGGGGTGATGCAGCTCACGCACCAATCGATTTCACAACTGCACCATCGCTTGCTGTTCCAAAGGCACTTAAACATGCCGGTTTGAAATTAGATGATGTTGATTACTTTGAATTCAATGAAGCGTTCGCTGTGGTTGGGTTAGCAAACACTAAATTATTAAATATTGAACCAGCAAAGGTCAATGTTTATGGTGGTGCTGTTGCAATTGGACATCCATTAGGTTGTTCCGGTGCTAGAGTTATTGTTACATTAATGTCTATCTTAAATCAAGAAAACGGTAAAATCGGTGTTGCTGGTATCTGTAATGGTGGAGGAGGAGCATCTGCAATCGTTATTGAAAAATGCTAATTCATATAAGTATAGATAAAGTGTATAAACAAATATTTGCTTTTAGTTGCTTTAACCTTATCCTAAATATTCTATATTTCCCAAATCAAAAATAACAAAACAGATAAAAAAATATTTTTCTAGGATGCGGTTGTAGTCAACCAACGTTCTGCCAACAGTTAACCTCAGATGAGAAATGAGAGATGCAGTCCCTTCGCCTCACCCACGGGCTGAGTGCTGTGCTGTATTTCTACCCTCCAGCGGTTTCCCAGCTCATTGCTCGCTTCAATAAACCAGGTTTCCCATAGCTATTGAAGCAGTCCGCGGGGATCGAACAGGACACCTCATCATTTAACTGACAACAGACCGCGACAAGGTCTTGACCCTTCCGACAAAAGCCATAACAGCGCAATTTTTCTTCTTTATTAATATTACCCAACTAATTATCACGTGACTAAACCTCAATAATAACAACAATTTCAGAAATTATAATGTCTGCATATCAAGTCAAATGAGAAAACAACAATTAGTTGGTACCACTTTATTGTTTAATAATATAAAATAAAAAAAACTGATAATTAATTAGAATATAACATAGTGTTGAAATATCTGTAAATTATGATATTGTGAATTAGTTTTCCAGATCGAGTTTTTCATAAAAACATCATACATCCTGTCATATTGTTGTTTTTGCAAAGGAATAATCTAAATTATAAAATAAAAGGTAACAAAGAGAAAGATTTTAACCTAAAATATGACAGGAGTAGTTTGCTTTTTCTGTTATTTATATGAAAGTGAGGCTTCATTTCCACACTTTAGACGGAAGCAACATGATTTGCAACATTTCCTTCTAACAATAGCCAAAAAGCTGATTGAGAAAAACGTATATCAGTCTAATTTTATTTTATATGTTAGGAAAAAATATTTTCAATTATGAAACTTATTGAATTAGATCCACGGAGTACAAACTCTGTAGAAAGGGCCCGCTTTTTGCTTGTTATATGCATATTATATAATATTTACTTAGGACTTTTACCTACCAATTTATCAGATTTGTAGATAAGCACTGATGCTTTGTTAATTACATTATAAATAACAAAATACTAAGTGATTTGCAGATTAGCACGGAGATGCTGATGCCGTAATACTAATTATGATTGTAATTAAAGTTAATTTACTAATTAGTGAATTTCAATAAGAAATTTCCATTTTTCAACCCTTCTAGTTAAGATTTTTGAAATCTGAAAAATTTTTAATCCTGATTTTTCAACGCTATGTAAGAAAAATACCATTGTGCAATAGGAAATGGAATAAAACCTTTTGTCTTGAGTTTAAATAATCAAAAAACTTAATAAAATATCGACTACCACCGCTTTATGGTTACTGTTAGGAACATTGTTTTTGCTTGTTAGTAATGCTTTCAGTGAATTGCAACAAAATATGCATTACAAGCAATAAATCGAAAATTATTTAGTACTGGATACCATAAACACCATTGTAATTACTTTTGTTTAAATGTAATGATATGATATCTCATTTGGAACTCGGATAATGTTATAAAATACTGCGACGAAAATTCGCACTTTGAATTTTTTGCCTCTTTATCAAAGGAAAAGGACTCCATGAATTTAAAATTTAAAATCTAATGCAACCCTTTTAAAAATTCCTCCTAATTGAAAGTAAAAAACCATAACTTGAATTCAATTGCCCATGTCAAACCCAGAAGAATTAATCAACGAAGTATGTATATGGATATATTTATAAACATGACTATAATTGAACCAAATACTAACCAATCTTCTATTGTTTTTTGCAGGCAAATAGAAAACTCAATAAAACCAGTGGGCTGTTTTCCTCAATTTTTGGTGGTTCAAGCACAACAAAATATGAAGAAGCAAGTGACTTATTTACACAAGCTGCCAATTTATTTAAACTTCAACGTCGAAGCGTTGAAGCAGGAGATGCATTCGAGAAAGCAGTAGAATGTCAATTAAAGGCAGAATCACCAGATGAAGCTGCGAATACCTTAGTGGAGGCATTTAAAGCGTATAAATTGGAATCTCCAGGAAATGCTGCAACTTGTCTTGAAAAGGCAATTAATATGTTTGTTCAACGAGGTCAGTTTAGAAGAAGCGCAAACTTTAAAACTGATTTAGGTGAATTATATGAAAATGAATTACAAGATATAAAATTAGCTATTAAAAGCTATGAAGATGCAAGTGAATGGTACAAAGGGGATTCAGCAACAGCGCTATCAAATAAATGTGCATTAAAAGCAGCAGATCTATATTGCGATGATTCAATTAAAGAATATACAAAGGCTGCTACAACTTATGAAAGAGTTGCTAAAGAGTCATTATCTAATAGTTTAGCAAAATGGTCATTGAAAGAATATTTCTTAAAAGCCATTTTATGTAGATTAGCAGATAATAATGACTATGCAAGTGCAAATGCAATTTTACAGAGATTTTTACAATGGGATCCAAGTTTTGAAACGACAAAAGAATATGCATTATCAAGTAAATTAATTGAAGCTGTTAAAAATGGTAGTTCTGATGAAATTGCAATTGCGGCAAAAGAATATGATAAATTTTCAAGACTTGACGGCATGAAAATCAGAATTTTAAATAATATCAAGAATAATGTCACAAGTGCTCCAGTTGATATTGATGAAGATTTTACTTAAACAAGTAAATGAATAAATGGAAGTTTTTTTTGTTTGATAAACTATGTATTTTATCTAATTTTGTTTTTTTAAATGTTTTCTATTTAATGATTTTAATAGTTTTCCAAAGACACTTGATAAAATATGTTATAGTAAGTAAAAACAATGTACAAAGGTGCTAAACAAAAAAGTTGCTTTATGTAATTATTAGAGAAATTTTTAAATATTTTAATACTGTGATAATAATAATTAAAATCTAAAATCAAAATCTACCTCCTCTACCACCTCTAGATCCACCTCTACCACCACCTCTTGAAAAACCACCTCTACCACCCCTTGGTGCACCCCCACCTCTTGAAAAACCACCTCTACCACCTCTTGAACCACCTCTACCACCACCTCTTGAGAATCCGCCTCTACCGCCTCTGCCACCAGCTGAAGCACCCTTTGGACCTCTCTTTTTCGGAGGTTTAGGTCCTACTTGTTTTGGTTTTGGTAAGAATCTATCAAGTGGTAAAAGTTTATCAGCTGCAATATAAAATTTATCACCTTCTTTGAATGAATCAGCTTGGACACCATCTGAAGGTTTGATTGTGAAAAATACTTCATTTAATGGCCCTAAAATTTCATCGACTTTACCAACTTGAGTTTTATTTTCTAAATATATTGGAGCATTAAAATATGGGATTTTTTCATTAATTGATCTGCAAACGATATCACCTTCACAAGAATGTAAGAATGAACCCATTTCAAAAACTCTATCTGGAGGACCTTGTGGAGCAAAAGATCTGCTGCCACCACGGCCACCTCTAAATCCACCTCTACCTCTGCTCATAATTGTATAATGTAATAAGTGTAGTTTGTTAATAAAATGTTCTACAAAAGTATAATTATATATTCTTTATGTAATAATATAATTGATATCTATTATGTGTGTAAAAAAATTTTCATGTTGCAAACAGGTGAAAAATTTAAAAAATTGAGAAAATGCGAAATTCAAATTCGCAAGGAATAAATACTAGCTTCTATTTTTTTTGTCAACAATGTTCTATCATTCGAAGAAATACAGACTAATAATATTAGGTAGATTCTTCAGATCCAAATAAAATAAATGTATATGTATATTATATAGGGTAAAGGCAATTGTTTAGATATCCCTAAGACAATTAAAACCGTTAAATTGAGGGTAAGGAGATATTAGTGAAGAGAAAAGGAACACCCGTGCACCACCATAAAAAACAATACAAACATTTTTCCTTACGTTCATAGTTTCCTGCGTCTTGGCCCAATGGTCGGTGACATCAGATAACAATTTTTCTTTAAGAACTATCCGCCGCTGTCATTAGTCCGTGCGTACTCGTTCACACAAGGGCCCATATACTTGGACCAGTATTTAATGCGAGTGGGAAATTCGGTGGTATGCACCGTCTCGTTTGTCACTGCTGCCTACAGTATCTTACTTTTACTGTAGGCAGCTCCTCTTGAGAGGTTTCCTGGGCGTGCAAACGCTGGGCAGCTCCACAAGAAATTGCTGCATTGGCTGTTGATCATGGCAAATGCAATGGGAGTGTTTTGCGGACGGTTGGCCCAGTAAACTTAATAAGTTCTTGCTGGGCTGTTGAGTGCAATGCACGGATTCTATGAAATTTCATGGGAAACTCGATACCGATCACTATGGTGGCGGTGGGTCGTTCTTTTTTTTTAACATTAAAAGGCATCAAAACATTTGACTTGCAACATTTTAGCCATTCAGTTATACACTAATATACAATTATTTTTTCTTCGAACTCTATTCACTTGGTTTGCGATAAACTAAATTACGATACTCTCCTCTTTGATCGTCATATAAACCACCACTAACACCTCTTCCTCTACTATTGTTACCACGATTGTTAATCCATCTGCCACGACCACGGCCACGACCGCGACCACGACCACGACCTCTTCCCCTGAATCCACGACCATGACTATGACCACCGCTTTCAAATGATGCAGATTCATCATTTTCATTAGATTCAAGAGATCCCTTGTTTTCGTTAGATTCAATAGATTCGGAAACTTTACTTTCTTTATCTCCCTCATCAGTTTCATCAATAGTAACTTTAGATTTGGGTTCAAGTTGATTAATTTCTCCATCTCCCTTTGCTTTAATCTGTTTGTTCTTTTTCAGTTTTTTCTTTATCGTTTTTTCAACTTTATTTCCAAGTTTTTTTTCCTCATGTTCTTTGTTATTCACTCTCGATAATTTGACTTCTTCATTTCCTTCTTTGATATCTTTACCTACATCTAATGCCACTTCTTTATGTTTTTCTTCCGGCTTTACTACTTTAGCGTCTATCATATCTGCTGGTGCTTTTTCATTTTCTTTCTTTTTTGTTTCTAACTTGTTATCATCTGTCTCTTCAATTTTTATATCAGTATTTCCAGCTCCCATTTCATTATCTTTATTATTCAATATATCATCATTATTTCTATGCACATTATAATTATCGTAAGATTTATAATTTTTTTGGTATTTTAAATTATTGATATTATTACTGGAAGTATGTGATAATCTTCTAACATTTCTCTTTTTCATTTCAATTTGATATTCCTCTTGACTTAAATCTCTTGCAATTCTTCTTTCAATTCCTGCAAAAGTCTTATAACTTTTATTAACATTATAAATGTTGTTCTTTGTGTCTCCTTCTTTAATAGTATCTTGCTTATCATCTTGTTTATTATCTTGTTTTTTGTCTTCTTTGATATCTTTACTATCATCATGTTTATTGCTTTTATGAATCAAAGAAATATCAAAAGTTGTATCATTAATTACAGCCTTTTGTAAACTTTGTTCAATTTCCAATTGTTTTTTTAGTGTATCAACAGGTTTTGCATTTCCAAATGGATTTACTTTGGTTTTAGGTCGCTCTTTAATATGAATAACATTATTTTCATTATTTGAAGGATTAGTAACATCATCAGTTATATGTAGTTTCTTTGCCAATTCTCTAGTATTTTCTGAAATAACATCAACTTCACGAGCTGTAATTGGTTTAGCATTCCCAAAAGGGTTAATTTTAGTACGTGAAGATAAAGAGGAAGGTGATGGTTTATGATTATTAATATCATTGACATTATTGTTTGAATTATTATTATTTTTAGCTATATTTATATTTGTAGAATGTTTTTCGATTGGATTATCAAATTTTGAATCTTCAAGATCTTCATCATAATTTAAACCCTGATTAAAGTTCCAAACATTTTGAAATTCTGCAAAATTGGAAGAATTAATTAAGACTCTTGATCTTTCTAAATTTAAACCATTCCATTTTAAGATTTTTTGCAAATCTTGTTGATTATGTAAAAAAATAAATGCAATTTTTTTTCTATGATTTGGATCTGAAGGATCTAATAAAACATGAGATTTTTCAAATCTGGTATATCTTGATTCAAATAATTCTTTTAATAATTGTCTTGTACAATTCACAGGTAAATTTTCAAAAACTGCAATATAAGCATTAGAATTCGAATGTGAATTTGAAAAATTACTAGTAGTGCTATTATCATTTCTCCATGGCGAGTTATTTATATTATTTCTTGAATTTAAATTACTATTAAAATTGTTAATATTTCTATTAAAATTACCTGAATTATTTCCAAATGGAGATAAAAAATTTGATACATAACTTGGTGAACTTAGTGTACTTGTTATATCGAAATCATCTTCGATCCATGATGGAGTTCCCATTGATGGATCGGCCATAAATTCAGTCAATGACATTTTCTTTGTGCCTGTAAATATGTGTAAATATAAATTAATTATTCAAATAATAATTGTAGATAAGGATTGTTAGTATAATTATGCATGAATAAAACATTGAAACAATTGATATCATATATTAATTTATATAGTGTGATACATACCCATTGCTAGTTCTATATGGTTTTAATAATTCAACAATTGATATTATTTAGGGTCGGTTAAGTAATACCGAGGTTTTGTTGATTATGTGCTATTATTTGTAGTTTGAAAATCAATGTTGCCATCATGGACAAACAAACTCCATATTAACATTTTATAGTTAATTGTTACCCGGTGTGAAATCTAGATCTTTAAAAATAAAAAATAAAAAAAAAAAAGTACGCTTTCGCCAAAATATAATCTTTTTCTTCCGATTCCCTGCTTTTTACTTATCCTTCTTTGATTGTCCATATAGGGGCTATCTCTGCGTAGTGCTGTAATTACTATATATATATATATATATATATATATATATATATATAAATATTTTATTAGATTGTATATCATACATTAATGAATGCTACTATAGAGAACCATATCTCAGATTCATTGGCTAGAGATTCCGATGTTACGGTTTCTACCCGTCGAACACCACAGGCTGAGTATAAAGGCTTTGCAGCTCATGTGTTATCTGCCTTGTTCTTGGGAGTTTGGGTATGCTGGGCACTCTTTCCGAGCAGGGTATTAGAATTGATGGGTGTATATTATTATCCGGCGCGTTGGTGGGCACTAGCTATACCAGCGTGGGTGTTAATGGCTCTCGGCTATATGTACATTTTAGTTGCACTTGTGGGTACAGAGCAACTTACGCGCCCACTTGAGGATAGTCGGAGTGTAACGGATGATACTGGGGTAATCGCTGGCGGAAGGTGTGATCGAAAAAGCAGTGGAGTACGGGACGTGCCTCTTCAGAAAGTTAATACGATACTATATAAGGGGATAGGCCACGTATGATTTTTCCATAATAAATTAAAATTTCCTGATAAATCATATCTCTATACCCGTACATATATTATACTAGCTTAAATATTATATATTATATATTATTAGCCTTTTATTTTATTTTTTGCTATACTTATTGTTTATTGCTTATTGCTTATTGTTTATTTATATTGTACATTGTATATTGTATATTATTTATAATTACCTATTATATTTATTATTATTTATTTATTATATATATTAATATCAGGCGATTGTCACGTGGCACTATTTTGCGGACACCGCCGCTTGTATTTCTTTTATCAATTATTTTAAGAATCAGGAGCTTTCAATAATTAACAATAGATAATTTAATACAGCAT
Organism: Pichia sp. PB3310; assembly: GCA_023629255.1. Taxonomy (NCBI): domain Eukaryota; kingdom Fungi; phylum Ascomycota; class Pichiomycetes; order Pichiales; family Pichiaceae; genus Pichia; species Pichia sp. PB3310. The sequence goes on along the minus strand of JAMAJE010000038.1, from coordinate 26,343 downwards.
CATTGATTTTCTGGCCGATTTTTAGATCCGGATATTGATGGATATATTTAATAGTAGTATAAAAAGACTACATTTTCTCCAGTTTATTTTAATTGAATATAGAATCATATACTATTATATCATTTTTATAATATTATCTTACGATTCCCTTTATTATCCATACCAGTTATAATAATTTATTAAATAATTAACCTCCCCAACCCCACAATTCAAAATGATGAAAGCTTTATCTTATATTAAGCCAGGAAAAATTGCTTGGCAAAATGTTCCAAAACCAACTATTAGAAATCCAACTGATGTTATCGGTAAAGTTGTCGCAACAACTATTTGTGGCTCAGATTTACATATTTTAAAAGGTGATGTTCCAGAAACCACTTCATTAGCTGCACAATCTGAATCTAAAGGTGTTATTTTAGGTCATGAAGCAATTATTGAAGTTGAATCAGTCGGTGATGCAATTAAAAATTTTAAAAAAGGTGATGTTTGTATCGTTTCTTGTATTACTTCATGTGGTTCTTGTTATTATTGTAAAAAGAATTTACAATCTCATTGTAATGGTAATGAAGGTACTTCAGGTTGGATTTTAGGTCATGAAATTGATGGTACTCAAGCTCAATTTATGAGAGTTCCATTTGGTGATACTTCTTTATATAAAGCACCTGAAAATGTTTCTTATGATAAACTTTTAATGTTATGTGATGCAATTCCAACTTCATATGAAATCGGTGTTATAAATGGTAATGTTAAAGAAAATGATTCAATTGCAATTGTTGGTTTAGGTCCTGTCGGTTTATCAGCTTTATTATCAGCGAAAACTTTAAAACCGAAACAAATTATTGCAATAGATGTTGATGATACAAGATTAGAGCTTGCTAAGACATTAGGTGCAACTCATACAATTAATTCAAGTAAAGTTAAAGGTGATGATTTAAAAAATAAAGTTCTAGAAATTTCCTCTAATTTAATACCTGGTAGAGAACCCGGTGTTGATGTTGCAATCGAATGTGTTGGTATACCTGCAACTTTCGAAATGTGCCAAGATTTAATTGGTCCAGGTGGTTCAATTGCAAATGTTGGTGTTCATGGTAAAAGTGTTGAACTAAAATTACAAGATTTATGGATTAAAGATTGTAAAATTACAACTGGTTTAGTTTCAACTCATAGTTTACCTAGTTTATTGAAAAAAGTTGTTGATGGTTCTTTAGATCCATCCCCAATTATCACTCATCATTTTAAATTAGATCAAATCGAAGAAGCTTATGAAGTTTTCAAAGACGCAAAGAATACAAAAGCAATGAAAATTGTTTTAACTCCTTGATTAATTAAATAATTTAGGTAATTATTAATCACTTATTTAATTTACTTGTTTTATTCATATACCATCTTATTATTATTTCAATTTTTTTATTTATTTTTTTATATTACATATATCAAAAAATCTATTTAATTTAATATATTTTATTGCTATTAAATATTTATACACCTTTATACTTTTCATTAGCTTTTTGCCTTTCATCAGGATCAATATCATTTACTCCGCCTAATAAACTCTTAGAAATTGCTTCAGTCGCAGCAATTACAGGTCTAATGAATATTACTGGTGTTGCCTTAGCTAATTCATAAACCGCTTCACTAGTAGTTTCACTTTCACTAGCCTTTATGCTTGCCTCATAAATTGCATCTTTAGCTGTAGAAAAGTTTCTTTGAATTGATTTATAAGCAATTTTTAAGCCTTCATTAAAATTTTTTGGCTGATTAGAATACAAGCTAATAATATATTTCTCTCCGTTAATACCATTACTATTATTATCATTATTATTATAATATCCTATTTCACCATTATTATCAAATCTGATTTCTCCATCTTCACTAGATAGTTCTCCGTTTTCTCCTTCATCTTCTTTGCTTTCATCATCATCATCATCTATAGCATATTCTTCTTCATAATGAATCTGTAATGTGTCATTAGCTTGCGCATTTGGTCCATTTTTGCTAAAAAAGTATCTATGATAATCACTTTCGTCTTCGTCTGCAAACGATGTTGCTGAACTACGTCTGCGTAAAGCACTACTACTATCATTATTCGTAGTGCTCAAATTTTTTATATCATCTTTTGAAATAACGACTCTGGATAACGATCCAGTTCCACCAAGCACTTCTTCAGTATTTTCTAAAATTGTTTGAGTACCAGCAGCCAGTTTTGCAGCTAATTTTAAAATTTCAGTGCTGGTATTTTTAGTAAACTCGATTGCACCAACTTGTAAACTTCTAATAATCCTTCCATTCTTTTTATATTCTTTTATCGGCGAACTAACTAAGCTATTAAAACCCAATCCAATATTAATAATTGATCTAAATGGACCAATTCCTGATAAAACGTTTGGTAATTGATTCTTTCTAATATCCGGAGACCAATATCCATTTAAAATAGTATTTAGTTTACTGAAACCTGAAATACCGTATAATTTAACTTTGTTTAATGTTATTTCTGATCCGTCCAATATGAAAAAATTCATAAACTCATTTGTATGGCCCGATCTAATCCCTGCATAATCTATCTTTTTCGGTTTATAGTCAAGTTTTAGTTTAATTGCGTTGATAACTAATTTTTGAATGAAAACTTCTTCCAAGTCACAATTAGTTGGAATAAATCTTTGATCCTTAAATCCTCCAAATCTGGTGATAAAATCCAACGTATCCTGATCAATGTATAACCTCAATGGTAATATGCTGATATTCAAAATCATCTCAATTGCTGCTAATTTATTTATTGGTCTTACCAATTCGATATTTATTTTGATCATACTCTTACCGACTTCCCTTTCACCAAATTCTCTCATGTACCCGACAAACATATTCCAACTTGATGTAGGCACATTATCAAGTATTTGAAAATTATAAATACTTATTTCAATTTCATTAACAGTTTCGGAATTATTATCATCGATATTATCAAAATAATCAGGTTTCTTCTTCAAATGTGGCTCGTTTGTTGATTTTAAATTGAAATTAACGTCAACATCTTCCAGTTTAATTAACATTTTGTATTTATTCGATCTGTGTAGTTTCAATGGTCTAGATTTAGATTTGCCTAAATCAATCGTTTGTTCAAGTTTTTTATGATGTGTACCATTGATTTTTTCCGCCATTTGATTATAAATTTTTCTTGGATTATCATTTGGTCCCATTTCAACAAGTATCGATTGATATAATCGTTCCTCAATAACAAAATCAGGTTTAATTTCTTCAGGCACGTCATTCAGCTCATCGTTAATTACATTTTTAACATTTTTGGCAAAATCAGAAATTCTCTGAAATGCCTGTTTGATTTGTGTTCTTGTATCTTTCCAATCGTACCCATCGTATAAATTTAAATATATTTCTGAAATATTCAAATGCAAATTAAAAGGTATTAAATTATTATTGTTATTAGTACTTTGATTATTCCCCAAATGATTAGGTCCAAATGAGATAAAGTCAGGACTAGAAACAATATTAGGTGTTGCCAAATTGTTTATATTTGAACCAATCGATGGCTTATTTACCTGATCATAAAAATTTTCAACAATAGCTAAATCATCGTTTTCATCAATATGGGTATCTTGTGTTTCGCTTTTACTTTGTTTTCTAAAGTTTTTACCTTCCTTTGCTGCTAATAAGTTTTGTCTCGATGTATCAAAAAAGTTCAAATCAATATTTTTAAAAATGTCTAAATCTTTTTCATTTTTATCTTTGTATTTGTCATTGTATGAGAAAAAAACTGGCGTTTTTAGATCCTTTATCAATTGAATGAAGCATTGAGCAGAATCGCAACATAAACTTGATTCAACTTTTTCAATATTGAGTTGCATATCAACTAAATATTTCAGGGTTTCTGACTCACATGGGCGTAGATTTAATTTGATCAATATAGTGCTCAATAATCCAATTTTTATATATCCCATACTTTCAAATATTGTTGATATATCCCAATCCGAAATTTCCTGAGTTTTGGAGTTTTTCAAATTTATTACATCATCAATTAAATACAGATCAATTGAATTCGATGTCAATTGAATAATAATATGGTTGTCATTATATATGATAAAGTTTGAGTTTGCTTTGTTAATAATAATAATCCCTTCACTTTGTAGATTAACTGGCTTCAGACCAATACATACATCGGTCAAAGATACATAAATTTCTCTGTTTATTCTTTTTCTAGCTTTTCTAACAGTGGTATTCATTAAATTTGTGATTTTTGTTTCAAATGTTAAATTTTCTTCTGTTTTACCTTCAAACATAGATAACCATTTACCATTATAATTAATTAAAATATTATTTAAAAATATATTAATGGAATTTTGAAATTTGGCAAATAGCATTGGTGAATTTCCCCATTTATTAGGTTTTTTGATGACAATTTCTTTTTTATCATCAGCCAATCTGTTAATTAAGATATTCGGTATTGATAATTGAAAAATAGCTTCTAAATCAGAAGATTTTGTAAGACCAATACTCGAGCACTCACCAATTATACCTCCAAATGCTGAATTTATTTTAGTTATGGAAAAAGTAAAACTTCTAATATATAGGTATAACTCTAGAACTTTAGGCTTAAGAAAAAAACTAGCCATTAATTTATGTTGTAAACCTGGCTTGTCAAATTGAACCATTTTTTCTTTTATTATTGGTTTCGTAAACTTTAATTTGATCAAAGTTGCAATTTCCATAATTTTATTGACTACTTCATATGATGAATTGAAATTAATGGAATCTAAAGTAATTGTCTTTTTGGTATAATTAACAACAGATTTTGAAGAATTTACATCAAAACTTGTAAACTTAGCATTCTCTTCTCCATGAGCTGTATATCTTATCTTATTTATATCTAAATGTGATTTACCTGCAGCTGTAATTATTGTTAATTTTATAAAATCGATACTCAAAACCTTTTTAATTGAATCATAAATAGTTGGCGTAATCGAGAAATAAATTTTACTATCATCGTCAGAAATTAATGCACTTCCATTAACTTTATTTAACCTGAATGAAACTTCAACATTCAATTTATTATTTTTACCTTTATTAGAGTGATCTGGAGGAGCCCTTGATAAGGACTCTGATAATGGTAAAGTTTTATTCGACTTTTGTTTCTTTAAGTTTATGATTTTAAGCTCATCAATTTTATCCCATATTTCATTGAATTCATTATAATATTCAATTAACAATTTTAAAAAATCGTAAGGTATTTCAAATAGCAAAGGTTTAGAAAAAACAACACTTGTGATATGTGACTTGTCTTCCACTTGCATTTCAATTCTGATATCCGACTGATTTGATTGTTTATCATCAAAATAAAATAATTTTGTTCTACCATTATGAATTTCAAATGTCTTTAATGAACCTTGGATCAAAGTAGGACTCCTTTGTTGAAGAGAAAAGTCTGAACAATGTAGAATGTATGAATCAGGAACCACAAATTTACCAACTTCATTTAATTTTGAGTTTATGCTTACTTCCAAATCTTCTATTTGAAATATTTCAAGAACTATAGTAGGATTAGCCTTTTCTTTATTAATTTTTAATGGCTTATTTGCCACTATTGTTTTCTGTTTGCTAATTTGAATTAACAATGTGATAAACGCAGATGCTAAAGGAGGTATATTTACAAGTGATATTTTAATTTTTTCGAGCTTTATACTAATGGCCTGTCTTTGCTTCAACAATATGTTAATTGAATCTATCAAAAATAATATATCGCCATCTTCAGTCTTATTATTTACGTTTTGATTGGTTGATTTCGAATCAAGATCTCCTTGGGTTGCACTCATATATAAACTTTTCCCAGACGCTGAATACATGGCACTTTCCAAAATAGATCTTTCAAATTGTTCTTTTGATTCAGCCATAAATGAACTAGACATCAAGTCATCATTATAACCATTGGCATCTTCATCAGATTCTTTGCCATTATCCTCATAATAGCTATCCTTATCTTGCTCATGTTTCGGTTTAAGTACAGATAAAACAACTCCTGTAATTGAACATTTTCTATTTGATTTATCACCTTCAGACGCAATATTATTGATTCTGAGATTCAGTATAATTGGATCAGCAACAGTTTTTATATTTATTGTATCAATAGAAACAGATATTTTGCTGAGTATGTAATTGATTGCAAAGTTGATCAATGAATTGTTATTTGAAGATTTTTCTGCATTCTCTAAATTCTTCTGTAAATCTTCGTTTAGCTCTAAATCGTTTTCTAAGATACTTTTCAAAGATTTTGCAGCTTTTTCCACCATCTCTTCATCTTCTTTTTTATCACTATCATCGTCGTCATCATCTCTAATTTCATCCCCCCATTTTGTAGTTTCAGCCTTGCCATTTGAAGAAAATGAATTAATACCACTTACTGCATCGACAAACCCCACAACACTTTCCATCATACCTTCTAATCCTTCTAGAGGATCTTCCAAACCTTTCAGAATGACTGAGTTGGTAGGGTCTAACAATTCTCCGTTTTCATTTGTTGCCTTCGGACTAACAACACAATCAACTCCCTCTACTAAAATTTGGATTCCATTAGTATTTATAATAATTTTCAAATCTTTTACAAAAGCGTGTCTTATATTAAATGGTGTACTCGATGGCAAATATTGTGATTGTAAATTATCGATATCCAATATAATGTTTGTTAAATGTAAAGATGGACCGGAGTTACCCTTTAATGTAAACGAGGATTGTTGCGGGATATCCAATGGACGCAATGGTAATCGTGATAATAAAAAGGATAAGATATTTGATTGAATAGATGTAGTAAATATTGATGCCATTGGTTATTTATATCAAACTGCTTGTTTTAGTTTTTGCTGCGATTTATAGTAAATGAGAATATTTGTTTCAACGTATATTTTTCCGTTGGATCCTAGTCAATCCAGTGCTTTAAAAACAAGCACAGTATCAAGGTATATAACAGGTAAAATCAATATTCACTTTCGAGTGCAAAAATGCTATGTCTCTATTCCTTTCATGGGCCTACCATGAAGCTACGCCCTTTGCTCATCTTTAAATCTATCAAATCAAACCAACTCACTTTTTACAGTTCATGCTGCGCAGACAATCAAGATTGAAAAAAAAATAAAAAATGGGCTGCGCTATCCTTATCAATTTCCTATTATAGAAACTTTCAAAGCTTTTACAAACAATCAAGATTCTGTTGAATAAAATGAATGAATTAATGTAATTATATAAATATATATGCATATAATGTCTAGTAAGGAAGAGAAAACAGTCCGTCTTCATTTTCGGTGTCTTCGCCATCGAGTGCTTCAGAAATGATATTATCACGGATAATCTTTTTTTCTTGATTTTTCATAAAAAGTAACATACTGGATCCAAAGATCACAGTTAAAGCAACCAATGTAAAATTAACTGGAGTAGGATTGTTTTTAAATTGGAAATGTGTTGCGTTATCAAGTAATGTTTGATTTAGGTTCATCATACCACTGAAACAAATGATTGCACCATAAACAGTACCAAATGTTGCATAACCGAAAACTTTAACACAATAATCTGAAACTGCAGTGTAATAAAATGGTCTATAGATAACTAATAAGATAATACCTAAATATTGTAGTAATTGAATAGGAATCATACCAAAGACACCAATTGCAAAAGAAACACATAAAAGAATGGATAATACATCAAAGGTATGCAAATTATCTAAAATTAAACCAATAAATGGAATTGAAATAATACCCCCTAGTGGTAATGCAATGTCAAAAAATTTATTGATTTGGATAGAAAGTTTTGTATCAAAATAGTACTCCATCTGTGAAGCAATCGTAGCAACAAAGTAATTGATTCTAAGCATTTGAATAGTGGTAAATAAACACATAATATACCACCAAGGAGATTTAAATTGTTCAAGAATTGGTCTCGAGTGTAAAACCCCAAAAACTCCACCGGAAATCTCCTTTAATCTGCTGTCAGCAATTTCTTCAAAAACAGATTTGGTTGATTTGATGGAGCCACGACGTGATCTAATACGTGTTAAAGATTCGACTTCATCAGATTGATAACGAGGGTCATTTGGATCAACTGGTAAACCATTTTCATCAAGACCTGTCTCCCCAATTTTTGCAATATTTTCAATAGTTTTATAAGATTCATGTGGCATAACAAAAATTTGACATAGAAGGATAAAAAGCGGAACAATTAAATAATATGAAAAAAATCTATTGAGTGTTAAATTTTGAATATAATTATTCTGAAATACAACTCTGTAAAATAAAAATAATGCAGATGAAGTATCAAAACATCCAGTTAATAATGCCAGAATCAAACCAGAATTACCAGGAAATGAATTAGCTAATTGAAAACAACTGATGAAGACAAAGGGTCCACCAAACGCTAATGCGATATAACCATACAGATAAGCATCAAACATTTTAATTATTGAGCCATTAGCCAATAAAATAGATGCAAATGCAATGACAAAAGAACCTAATATTCCAGTAATTCTTGGACCATAATTATCAAGAATTGAACCAACTAATAAAGCTGTTGCATTAGTTATAACTGCTGCAAGAGTAAACATTAAGTTCAACTTTAAATCTTGTTCAACACATGCTGTTCCGCTGGAGGCAAATGCAGGTGGATCAACACTAATATCACAAGCTTCTTTATAAATACCTTGGGCAATAAGGACCGGTTTTAACGCTGCAAAACCAAAAACAGGACCTGCTGCAAACAAGCACCACAACATGGCGCATCCGACCTGTGTGACTCTCAGAGCCAAGGAGGGAAGTGAGGGAGATGTTTTTGTAGGTAAAATGAATGGTGTCTCTTCTGTGGACATTAGTTTATAGAAACATATAAGACTGTAGAGGCAATAAAGTATAGGAGAAACTCTTGAAAGGAAAAATAAATGGTCTGGAAAAGCAACCAAGCCACAGGCAAGATAAAGACTCGGAGAAAAGCGAATTTTTTCAATTTTCAACTATTTTTAATATTCTATTTACTCTATTGATTATTATAAAAAGCATTATAAAAAAATTTCTATAATATATAAAAATCTAAACTTTGCCAAGTTTCTCCATGTCTGCCATTAATTGTGCTATTTCATCATCGTCTTTCTTAGTGTTTTCAACTGTTTCTGTACCCTTTTCAACTTTATCGTTGATCCAAGAAACTTCTCTTTTTAAAAGATCTTTTGTACTTGGACAGTAATGACCACCAGGATGTTTCATAACTTCAGAGTTTTCACATATATCAGCGAATGCTTGTGATCTTTCATTAGAAACTAATGTATCTAACTCACCCATAACATGTAATGTTGGAAGAGTAATTTTTTTTTCATAAAAATGTTGAACTGATGGATTCTCAAACTTAAAACCAGAGTAAAGAATTGCAAATTTTAAGTAATCAAGTGCTTTATCATCTTTTACAACCTCATTAAATGATGATAAAATAGCACCTGCAATACCTGAACCTTGAGAAAATCCCATAATACCGACAAAAGGACCATGCTCTTCATAAGCTTGTTTAATAACGTCTAATGAGGGTTGAATATCAAATTTATCAGCTTGTGTATAAACCCAGCCTCTAAAGTCTAGCTCATCTGCCTTATCATCTGCACCCAAACTAGCTGCTGCAAATGGCAAATCTGCTGGTGTAAGTTTAATAGGTGCATCAATAAAAACTGTATTGTATCCCGCTTTTTTCAACATCTTTCTGATACCTGAAGCTTTCACGGAGAAAACAACACCATTTTGTGCAAAACCATGTAAACACAAAATGGTTCCCTTAGCTAATTTTTCAGACATCTCTTCAAGTGGTACTGGTACTGGCAATAAAAAATTCTAATTGTTTAACTAAAAAGAAGAGTAAAGAAAGTAATTCAACAAAAAAAAAAAAAACCAGAAAGAACAAAAAATCCGTGTTCACATTTAGGAGCTAAAGATACAGGGTAACAAAAAACTACCGTTTCTGGAAAATGTTAACGGAGAGTGGGCTATCACGCCGTTTCGATCAAGCTATAGGTTCTTAATGTTCACAATAAAATTCTAGATACAGATAAATTGGAAGAATATATAAGGTATGTTGCAGCAGTAAAAAGCAAGACAAAATTAACAAAAAGTAAAACTAACCCCTCCTCTTAGTTCCTAAGTTGCAACCTGCAACAGGCAATCTCAGCTTCAATTAATTAGTTCATCTTCCAACTTCCAACTAACAGGGGCTTACATTTCTCTTCGATTTAGTTGACCATTTATTTATAACAATTAGCTAATGTCAACATATATGCCCAACGGTTCTACGATTAATAACATTTCAGAATCCTGGTTTGATCCATTCCCCATTGATGATTATAATGCGTCCGTGGAGAAATCTACCCTCCAGTCCCTATCCAAACAAACCGCCTGCCCACAGGATTACACTTTAGGTGATTTATCAGTTTCTTGTGGTCCAACTGTCAGATTTTTAGCATCTCATGAAGATGATTCTAATAATTACAGAGGTTCCATTTTATTGATTGTAAGAGATTTTCCCGTTGGTCATCAAATTCCTAATATATTGTTTACATTAGGCCCTTCTAGCAAAAACGAAAGTGGTCAATTTATTACAAACAGACCAACAAAGGCTGAAATTATTTACAAAGAGGAATTGTTTACATTTTTCAGATTTTCTTTTAATTTTGAATTACAAAATTATGAACAGAAGGTCAAATATTCAATAAATGATGAAAGCTTACCACATTTTCAATTTTTCCTTCCATCAATTGATCAATCAATGAATGTCATGTCATTCTCTTGTAATGGTTTCTCATTGAATACTGATACAACAAAATTTAGGGGTTCTTTATGGTTGGATGTTATGCGTAAACATTCAAATCCTTCATTTCACTATCATGTAATGATTGGTGGTGGTGATCAAATTTATGCTGATAGTATAAAAAACACATCACCAGAATTTAATGAATGGCTTAAACATAAACATATTCATTCGACGGACAAATTGACTGATAAAATGAAAGAATCTTTTAATCATTACTATCTCAATAGATATATTGAATGGTTCGGTAAAGGTTATTGGGTTGGCCCAAATGGTAGAACAATTCAATCTGTTTTGCCAATGGCATTAGCTTCAATTCCTCAAATTAATATATTCGATGATCATGATATAATCGATGGATTTGGCTCATATTCTGATATAACCATGAGACAACAAATTTTTCAAGGTGTCGGTCAAGAAGCATTTAAATATTATATGTTATTTCAGCATCATACGCCATATGACGAACCACCTGAAAATGAAAGATCATGGATTTTCGGTAAAACTAAAGGTCCATATATTAATCAATTATCTAGATCTGTTTATGCACGGTTAGGTGCATCAATTGGATTTTTAGGTCTTGACTGCAGAACTGAACGTACAAAACACCAAGTTGTTTCTGAAGAAACTTATGATATTGTATTTACTAGACTTTTAAAAGAAATTAAACTGTCAAAAGATATAAATAAACCAATTAAACATCTGTATGTATTATTAGGAATTCCGATTGCTTATCCAAGAATGGTATTTATTGAAAGAATAATGGATTCTCCATTGATTGGTCCAATTTTATATTTAGCTCGTAAAGGAATCGTGGCCCGTGGTTTAGTTAATGAATTTGATGGTGAAGTTGAATTATTAGATGATTTAAATGATCATTGGTGTGCACATTTCCATAAAAAAGAAAGGAATAAATTTATGGAAAGATTAATGAAAGTTGGTGCAGAAAATAATGTTAGAATTACAATTTTATCAGGGGATGTTCACTTATCGTGTATTTCGAGGTTTAGAAATAGTGATCGTCAATTACAAGCACAAAATGATCCAAACTTTATTATTAACTTAATTTCATCTGCAATTGTTAATATACCACCGCCAAACGGTATGGTTAAATTTCTCTCAATGAGAGCCAAAAAACATTTTTTCATCAAATCTACCACTGAAGATATGATTCCATTGTTTAAATATGAGCCAAATTCGGTTGAACGCAAATACTCAATGTTTATGAACAAAAGAAATTTTTCTGATCTTATCCCAATATCCAATTTATCAAAAGAATATATCACTCAAAGATATGGCGTAGAAAAAGAGGGTAAATATTATATACCAGGTTTTGTTAAGGGAGAATCTAAGTATTGTAATCTCAATCAGAATGTTGTTGAAGCAGCTCATGCTAACGCTTCAATTGGATATTCATTTGATTATGAAGGAGTCCTTGCTACATTACATGTAGAAGTCGAAAGTGAGAATACTGACAGTAAAACAGGGGATTACGAAGTTTTAATTCCACCATTACAAGCAAAATAATCTATTCACCAATGAAAGATGATTTTTTCTCCCTCTTTTAATTTATTTGATTGCTTTTATAAACATAAATAATTATTTAACTAGTTCATAATTTTTTTTCTGCAAATATAGTCATTAAGGCAAACACAGAGTAAAACATTCCTAATGGATATGCAACCAAAGGTCTCGCATTTGATAAGTTTAATACTCTGACAAAAAAACCACTGGCAGCCCATGTACACCAACTCACACATATAACAGACAGTAAATAACCAAATATATTATTTAATTGTAAAATTACAGCAATTGCACTTAGTAAAACCAATGGTAAAAGACAATATCCCAACACACTTGCAGTTCTTAAAAAATCTAAACCACCATCAAGAGCAGAACTCATTAGTTTAAATAACCAATGCAAACTAACTGTTCCAAATAATGCAACACCGTAGATATAACCAAAATGAGTCTTCCCGCTTAATAATAATAATGTTCCAAAAAGTAAACAAAAAAGAATTGGACCTGCCATATCACTATCTTGGATAACATCTTCTTTTAAAGATGAACTTCTCATACTTAAAACTGCTAAAGTTTTAGCTCTAATATGACTGAAATTAACACCCAATTCTTGAAATAATGGAGGCTCACCGGGATATCCTGATGTAGAAAAGGCTGCTAGTATACCTTGTGGCAATGGCTGGTCATAATCAACCTCTCTTGTGGCCGCTGAAGCCATTGATCCAGATGGCATAGAAAATCCAGTATTGTTATTTCCTTGTTGTTGTTGATGTTCCTGGTTAACAGCATAACCGCCATAATTAGCCCCATAACCTGAGTAGCCACTGTTGGCATTGTACTGAGTATTCTGATATTGTTGGTAATATGACATTAGGTGGCTATAAAGTTGGGAAAATATCTAAATACAAGGAAGCTTGAATATTGAAGCAAATTTTTAGTAAGTAATTGCTGATACTCAGGTCCAAAATCTAAAAGAATATTTAATTGAGAAAGGAATAGTCGAGAATGCGTGTCACGAAAATAGAAGTTTTATGTTTTGCTTTTGGATTTACCTTAGCAAATCTAATTTGGTCTTCAATTGGAAATATTTTTTTTCAGAGCCTTATTATATCCAGATACTGCAAACAGATAAATTACAAAATGGCTATTTTTTCTGAAGAGTTTTTAGAAACGCATATCGAAAAACAAAGTTATACTGAACTACATGCAGCCCTTATTGATCTTGTGATGTCAGTTCGTACAATCAGACAGACAGATTTACTTTTTTATCTACAGAAAGCGCTCCTTACTCTGTATATTGATCTTACGGAAGATCCCACTAACAAGGAATCAATTCAATCTTTGTTAGAATCGGACGAACTAATACCAGATGTTAATTTAAACACGCTTTCTACAGTTTTAGCTAGCATAAATACACGTTTGCAAGTATTAGACATGGAAATTGTTGAATCTAAAGATATAGACAATTCGGAAATTAATTTATTCACTTTTGTTAATAAAAAACCAGCTGGGGCCATTCAGTTATCTACGAAATACTCTCAAAATGATATACAATTGATAAAGCATGTGATCGATAGAATATTTGCTTCTGAATATGTTAATGAAAATTCAGTCACTGACGAATCCGGTGATATTCACCAACAAATTAAATATCATGTTCCATATATGAAAATGATACAAAGTTTAAGGAATGGGCCACCTCAAGCTGAAGATGATGATGCTCCATTGATAACAAAACTTTCGTTGGAAGAATCTGAACTTTTTTTAAGAGATTTAGAAATATATGGTTGGTTAGAACGCGATTCAAATAATTATACATTAGCAACAAGAGGATTGGTCGAATTGAAAAAATATTTAATAGATACATATGGAAAATATCCGGAGGGTACGATAAGTATCTGTTTTGGTTGTGGTGATATTTTGACTCGTGGTTTCGCTTGTCCAAATGGTCATTGTAATGTTCATTTCCATCGACATTGTCAAGAGTTGGTCACTCAATCAAGAAATGATAATACTTGCCCAAATGATAAGTGCAATGAAGATATCAGAACTTTCTATTCCTTCTAAATACATAATTTTTTATAGCTCTCTTTCTTTCTTGTCTAAATATTTATTAATCGTATCATCGAATAAATCTAAAACATAATCTTCAATTGTTTTATCTTTGAATCTGGCTCCATATGCTTTTATAGATTTTTCATCAAACTCTTTCTGTAAACTTTGCGGTAATTGCCATATTTTCGGGCTTGTGTTAATCTGAACTGCACCACCTCTAAAACAACTAACCATTGGATAATATCCCAGACTTCCATCATCACGGTCAATAATAAAATCATCATGACTTTTTTTCAAAGTTTTAGTGTTTCTTGCCATTTTTTGCTCACTTGCAGGCGGTAAAAATGCAAATAGATTTTCAAATGGTTTTCCTACTCTTTCACCATTCACATATAATGTGATAGATGAATCAGGCAATATAGCAGGTTTAAATCTCTCCTTGTCCGGGATAGCATGTTCACCAAAAACGGTGACTGGATTTAACAAATGCTCCATGATCTTAGAACCAGTATATTCATATTCTTCAAAATACAATTCACTTTTATATTTAATGGGAATTCTGTCTCTTTCGATACCCTTTTCAATAAATGAACTCTCTAGTTTTTTAGTATCAATTTTTCCAGTATAGTTGGAACTAGGATTTGATATAGTTTGTTGTTCAATCATCAACCTTGATATTTCTTTCTGAGTTTGTAAGCTTGGTAGTTCTAATAATATACCTATAACATCGCCAACTTTCAAATCTGGATTTATAGAAGTATTTTCATTCTTAATTTCACTTCTTCGACTTAAATGAATTTTTTCGCAATTGATATCTCTAATACCATATCCGTAACCATCAAATCCAACAGGTGCTTCCAATGCAGCTTCTTTACGTGCAATTCCTAGTCGTACATGAGCATCAAAATTCCCGTTTAGCATTGGTGTAGCAGATCTAAATTCACTTGTCGATTCAGAATTGCCATTATTTTCTGCATTGATACCATTAATAATTTTATATTCAATATACCATTTGCCTTCACGGATACCAAATTCTGCTCTAGTGCTTCTCCAGCCATCCATTTCTTGTGTACCTACAATTGTAATATCATCGTTAATGTACATTTCTGGAGATCTATCAAAATATGACCAATGAGTCGAATATGGAGGTATGTCTGTTGTCGAATAAAGGATTGAATCTAAGTATGGATTTGGACGACATGGTATGTATTTAAAGCCTCTTTTATTGTTCGGCAAATCAGGTGTTGAATAAAGCTGGATTTTTGTGTTATTAAGTTTTGTTGACGGAACAAGTTGCGGTTGCTTTAACGTTGTTGATAAATCGGCCAACGTATATGGCACAGGTTTTAATCTGGGAATTACTCTTTGCTTTTTTGCCATTGTTGTTTTGCAGAATAGTCCACTATTTGTAGTTTTAAAGTAAGAAAAACAAAAGATCAACATGCATCGAGGCGGCTCTAATAATTCAGTGAATTATCGTGGGGTTTTTTTTGCAAGAAGCAGCGATGAATTATAAAATTACGAGTAACATTGAAAAATTTAGCTGTTAACATGCATAATTAAAGATGTGTCCAAGAGATCTATATATCTTTATAGGGATTTGTGTTGTTCGGTACTGATCAAATTAAAAGGAATAATGAAGGTTAATCTGAATCATATTAAGTCTGTCAATAAAAAGTATAATGTTTTTACATCTCTTCGAAACAAGGACATAATATCAGATCCTTCATTATCGTATTCGCCATTAGAAAATACGACATATGCTATAAAAGATAATTTTACAACAAGGAATGAACCAACAACATGCTCATCTAAAATACTAGCACCATATATATCACCATTTGATGCAACGGTTGTTTCCTTACTTAACCAATCTGGTTCATCATGTACTGGTAAAACGAATATGGATGAATTTGCAATGGGGAACTCAACAGTTTCGGGATATTTTGGCCCTACATTGAATCCAGTTTATGAGCAAGATCAAGATTTGGTTGAATCATATCAACAGGTTGATTTTTATACTAAAGATTCAATTTCTGAAACAGATGGGGAAGTTATTTCAAAGGAAATTTTAAATGATAATAATGATAACAATTCCTCTTTTAAAGAAAATACAACAACGGCATCATCATCATCATTATCATCACATTCATATTTTATTTCAAAGTTACACTCTGATTCTATTGAAAGAATATCTAAGAAACAAAGAATTGTTGGTGGCTCAAGTGGTGGATCTGCAGCGGCAGTTGCATTAAATCTAGTTGATTTTTCTATCGGTTCAGATACCGGCGGATCAGTTAGACTACCTGCATGTTATACTAACATTTATGGTTTTAAACCTACATATGGTCGTATATCACGTTGGGGATTGGTTGCATATTCTCAAAGTTTAGATACAGTGGGTATTATGTCTAAAAATGTTGATACTGTTTGGAAAGTTTTCACATCGCTTGATTTATCAGATTCCAAAGATCCATCATGTTTAAGTGATTCAACCAGAGAATTAATTGCAGTTGAACGTTTAAACAGTAAAAAGAATGTTGGCAAGAAGTTCAAAGTTGGTATTCCAAAGGAATTTTTGTTAAATGAGTTAAATGATGATGTTAAAAAATCATGGAAAGACTTGTTAACTAAATTAGAACAATCTAAGTTGATTGAAGTTTGCCCAATTTCTATTCCTTCAATTAAATATTCATTGCCAACTTATTACACATTAGTTACAAGTGAAGCATCATCCAATTTAAGCAGATATGATGGGATTAGATATGGATATAGGGCCAATGAAAATGAATGTAATTTTGATAAAGAACCTGAATTCATAACAACTAGAGATACAGGATTTGGAGATGAGGTCAAACGTCGCATCATTTTAGGTAATTATGCATTGAGTTCTTATGGATATAATAGTCATTTTATGAAAGCTACAGGTGTGAGAGGTATGTTAATCAATGAGTTTAATAAAGTTTTTAGAGACCGGAACTGTTTAATAGAAAGTAAAAGTTTCCAGAGTACGAATGGTATAGATATGATTATCGTTCCGACCACAGTTTCTAAACCACCTTTAATTAAAGATTTTTGGCAAACAGACCCAGTTACTTCATATCTGAATGATGTTTTTACAATTCCAATGTCACTAGCGGGATTACCAACCATGAGCATTCCTTATGGTGGAGAATCTATGGGATTCCAACTTGTGGGGCAACATGGGCAGGATTACAAAGTTTTAGAATTTACTAGATTGGTTGAAAGTGTACTAGAAAATTAAATATTAATTAGGATTAATCATGTATATAGAAGATATAAACATTATTTAAAAAGTTTTTAACTTTAATGCAAAGAATGAAATGAAACAGAAATATAGAAAGTCATAATAGTAATAATAGTAATAACATATAATATATAATACAACTTAGGATGAAAATTAAAAAAACATGAAGAAATTCTTAAATGTCCATTCGTAACTTCGATATTTTAAATTGGAAGAACTCTAACACCTGCAAGTTTGTCTATGACTGGCGCAACCATTGGATGGGAAAGGAAAGGTCCAATTATAGGCATGGATCTGAGAAACTGGATTAAGGTCGCAAAAAACTCACCGAAGAGAGCCAATATACCGAATGTTTCAATCATAAATCCAAAAAAAGAGTGTTTAGATAGAATGAGCAAAATACCAAAAACAAAACAGAGCGTTCCGCGTATTTTCTGTGGTCTAGTGAAGAAATAGAATGTTTTGTGAGTGCCAATAATGAGTACTATACCGATGATAAAAAGAATGTTAGCCATGGCCAACAAACCGGCGTCAAAAAATGACATGACGCCGAGAAAAAATAAGAGTGTTCCCACAGAGGTAAAGAAGACTCCAAACTTTTGTGTCTGTGTAAGCCAGAGCATCTTTGTTTATAGAGAAGTACAGGAGAATACATCAAAAAAAAAAACATAACAAAAAACAAAGAGAAAGATCAACAACAAGGATAAAAAATCATGTCGCCAAATTTAAAACCAATGGCGAGGGCTTAGAAGTTAAAATGAAACTTATAAGAAGTTAAATCCTCCTGATTTCCAGTTGCTATATCCCTATTTCTCTAATTACCCTTTTCATCAAACTTGTATTTATAATTATTCAAGTACAATCCAATTTCACGTTTAAATATGTCAGATAAAATGACTTCAAATAAAATTCCAACTGCAGACCAGCTTAATGTATTCGACCCCAATACCGATATACCTTCTGAACCACCACCTTCGTACGACCAATCCATGGCAGATCCATCCGTACCAACGAATATTTCGAACAACTATAACTATAATGACCATCAAAGACCGTCTGCATCACCCCCACAGCACAAATACCAAAGACCAATGGCGCCTCCTTTCAAAACAAATGATTTTAATCCTACTTCTAATCCTAACTTATTATACGTTCCAATATCATCGCAGACGACGTCATCCTCAAGCTCTTCCACTTCAACAAGTTATAGTTTCCCCGCTACTGGATCAAGCCAACAACCTTTACCACCACAAAGACCCCCAATACCTCCAGGAAATTATAAAAACTCTTCGACACAAACACAGCTACCTAAACCAACTCCAATAAATCCCAACCCTTATCTTCCATGGAGATACCCAACTTCATACAGGTGTTCAAAGTGTGAAAATACTGGTTTTAAATTGAAAAAGGGTAAGCCATGTAAAAGTTGTTGGAAGAAGTATCGACCTGGTGTTGTTCCACCAGCAAGCCAAAAAGACTTGGAAATGTTAGTTGATCACAAGCCTGCTCCTAGACCTATTAATAATAATGTCGTCAAATTACCACCTGGACAAGTTGTCGGATATCCTTCATACCCTCAGGGAAATGGACCTACAGTGGTAAAACCTGGTGATCCAAGAATTGGTGGTATTCTTTGTCCACGATGCAATGGCCGTGGTATGGTCCATTTCTTTTTAGATTTAGAGAGATGTCAAACTTGTAATGGATTGGGACGAGTTAGTTTTAACGGTAGACCTTTGTAGTTTTTTATTAACGATAACCACTTATAATTTTATAATCAATAATAATATACACAAAAATATAAAATAAAAACACCATTTACATAGACTCTAATCATCAAATAAGTTGTTAACAGCATTATAATTAATCTTTTTACTTAATGTTTTGCTAGTTAACAATGCCTTAGCATTATCAGAAGCTGATAAGTTACCTGATAGATTAGCTTTCATGAGTCCTGCTAATCCACCCAAACTTTGTTCATTAGTTGCATTATCTGATTCTTGAGCAGCGTCATTTTTCTTCCGACGTTTACGTGTTTGAGTTGTATGACCAGCAATTTTATCAGTCTCCATTTTTAATCTTTTCTGTTCTTGTTGTAACAAAAATTCTTGATTCGATCCAACCCACAACCGCTCTTTTAATTCGCTTTCTTCCTTTGTCAATATAAACGAATTTAGTTCATCATCATCTATTAGTTTATCAATTTCTTCCTCCTCATCGGGTATTCTTTTCAGCAGATCCTCAGTCGTTGGTAATGATTTACTCAAATTTCTTGGCCTATTGTTTTCAATCATTTTTAGCAAGTCAATATCTTGATTTTTTGCTATATTTTCATTAGATTCAGATCCAGCAAAATTAAAGTTCATTTCTAAATTAGGCTCCACAGTAATTTGATCTTCATTTTCATTATCAATTTGAAGTTTTGTGACACCATCTTTATATACTAGTCTACTTGTAGATTGTCGTTTAAAATCTTTTTTTTTTCTTTCAATAATTTTCCTAATGTTTGCTTGAATTTCGTCTTCTTCAATCTCTGCATCTTCTAACATCGCATTTAAAATTGGGTCATTAATCATTGTTTCTTCCAAATTATCTAATTCTTTACTTCGTTCCTTTCTTCTTTTTTCATCTTCCTGGATTTTTCTAAATGACGGCGGCAAACTTGATTCAGGTGCATCCTTTTCCCTGAATTCTTCAATTGTCATCTTTGAAGATGTAGTTTTTTTGAATTCTAATAATCTTTTTTGAATTGTATCACTACCTATATGGGTAACAGCTACTATTTCCAAATGAGTTCTTCTAAAATTATTCATACGTGCTGCTAATAATAAACATGCACCAGCAATACCTGCCGGTCTTCTACCTTCATATATCCAATCGTTTGACATTCTTCTAGCCAATTTTTTGGCATCATCAATAACTTTTGCAGTTTTTTTTCCAAACCCTAATTTATCAGCAAAATGTTGAATAAATAATGACGGATCAACTAATGGTAAATCAGTTATATGTAACGCTTTAACCATTTTTAAAAATGTTGCACCAATGGCATAAACACTAACTTGTAATCTTGATGAAAAATCAATCAACATATGATGTGTATTATATTTCCTACATGCAATATATAAACATGCTGCAATAACATTCTGACTCCTACGACCTTGAACAAAATTATTAGTTAACGCTAATTTAAACCATTGATGTGCAGAATCTGAAATATGGTCAGGTATACCTAATGAAAGTGCAACATTTCTAATCCTTCTTTTACCATTTTGTATTGTTTGTTCTCTACTTTCTAATGATCCACGACCATTTCCAAATGTTGCATGACTTTGATCATTACTAACATATGAACCTTGAACTGTTGCTGCACCTGCAGCATTTTCTGCAAATGTGACTTCAGAGACAATTGGATTCTCTTCCATAACTGAACCACAATTTGTACATGCTAAATCTCCTGATGCAGTATGGTATTCTCTTGAAAAGGAAGTACCACCGCATGTCTTACATATCATATTTGCCATGATGTGTTTAGTTTGATTGTCTTATGATGGAATCTAGAGAAAGTCTGACGGTATAGAAAAAGAAAAAACAAGAAAAACATGTATGTAATTATTTGGTTCTTTTTTTTTAAAAAATCAAAGGCTTACTTTAAACGCGGTTCTATTTTACAACTATAAGATTATTCTATACTACAATATAATATACTATAATATGACATACTATACTCTATATTGTACTATATAAATTATATTCTTTATCATGCTTTTTTACATTCGTACTATCGAAAATATTGGTCTTAAGTAATTATTTGATTACATATACCCACCGGCACCCACCCAGTCGAACCAATGCTTCACATTATCACCAAAAATGAATTCGTTGTTGTTAGTATTAATACGGTCTAATTGTTTAATAACAACAGCCCATTTTTCAGCATTGTACCTTTTGAAGAAACACCACTGATTCTTCCCTAGTTTCGTTACTTTTTCATTGACTATCCAATTTGCTGAAGGCGTAGTATTATTCTTAATAAGCATTTGTAATTGTTTATCCTGCATCAATGATAAAAGTCGCAATGTTTCCAAACTATTGTGTTCAGTACTCAAATCGATATTCAGGTTACGCTCCAGTAAAAAAATGCGTTGTGGAATTTGATGTATTAATGTATCATGATCTGGTGGGATGTTATCAACACTTGTCCAATATTTTTCGTCATCACAAATAATATATGAAAACTCCTGATTTTTACCATTTTTGATTTCAACTTCTAATGAATCGAGTTGATTCACAATTAAGTCTTTAAAATACGTTTCATAAATTAAATCAAGTTTCTCAGATAAAACTTTATAAAACGTGATCTTATTCAAATCTGAAAGCGCTGAATCATAGAAAAGTACAAACAAAATACCATTAATTTCATAAATAACTAAATTTACCGCTTCCCAAATCTTGTTCTCTTTATCATACACTTGATATTCATGCAAAATAATGGACCCTTGTTTTGTAAATCCTAGCAAATAACTGCCAGAAGATTGTGCCGTTTCTAAACTTTCTTCAATAGTTGTGTGAGTTGTGTGCACTGATTCATGTCTTGATTCAACAGGTTCAATCTGCTCAACCACTTGTTCCTCTTGTTCTTCTTGTTCCTCCTCTTGTGATTGTGGCCTATTCCAATATGATAACATTGAATTCCATGGATGCTGTGTGAGATTGGAGACCGTTGAAATAGACGGAACATATTCAGAAGCTTCTTTAATTGTATTCATAATAGGCACATATGATTCCATTGTATTAACAATGTCACTCAAAGGATTGAACACATTATTGGTTAATTTATCTTGTAAATAAATTGCAGGTGCCATTATTGATCTTTCTAATAATCCACCATTGGGCTGAATAGATTGAATTCGTCTCAATTGATCAACATATTGTTTAAGAGATGGTAAATTCCCATATGTCAATGCATATGTACTTAATCCAAATTTCAAATCAGTATCTTTTAAGAATTTAACTATGTTAGTTAGACTAAAATATGAATATTTCGAAAATTCATTAATATAAATGGCCCCCCAATTTTTATTTGGTGTCCAATTAGTATTTAATATAAGTATGTCGTTAAGTCCATCGTTTTCAGAAATAACTGATTTCAATCGTTCTGATATATTTTGATTAAATCCAAATGGCTTTTCAACACAAGAATATCTTATTCCTGGTAATAATTTAAAAAAAGAATCATCAGTTATGTTAAATGAAGATTCGAACTCAAACTTATTCTTAAGCCAAATATCCCACCATTTAATGGTAATTTCACGCACTTTATTCACCTCAAAAATTTGCATCAATTTTAACAACGATCCATATTTTAACATGAATAAAGAATATCCGTCAACGATTAATTGTTTTAAATATTCAGGCGATGCCAAACCACGATGTGAATATTTTATTGAATTATCATTCATTATTAATTTTGTAAATTGAAATTCAACAAACCACCAAAAATTTCCATTTAAATCATCATCTGATATAAATTTTCCAACAATTGTCCTTGATTTATCTGTATCAATGTAAGAAATGCATGTCTGATTATTACCATTGAATTTTCCAGACATGTCAGCAATAGCTTGTAATAATCCAATCGTTTTAACAATTTCATTATCTGAAACTTCGGGAGTGAAAGTAAACCCCTCAGAATCAATTTCTGAATTGTCTTGTTGTGTCTCAGAAGTGCTCCATGGAAATGTCCAATGATTTGTATCCTGCTTAATTTCTCTGCAATTTAAATAACAAACGACTTGTTTAATCAAAGAAGCTGTATCTTCTGCTCTGCTAACGGTACAAGTTGCATTGGAATCTATGATCCCAAATGCCAAAACTTTAGGACCTTCTTGTTGTACCACATTGTGTTCCATTGTTCATACATAATCTATTAATACCTTAACATATTATTACCTTGTTAATCATTTCAATACATGATAGGATATATATATATATATATATATATCTATATATAGTGTGAAAAGTAACTTTACTTAACAGATTAAACTGCGGTGTACAGATGCCGTTGAACGAAATTGGATACAAAACGGAAAGAAGAGAAACTATCAATCTGCGCGTTAAAGAAAGGTGAAATGAAATTGGCCATTTTATATTTCCAGAATTCCTACAATTCAAAATTTCGAATGGAATACCATTATTGATTAGTCCGATAAGTGTTTGCTAACAGATCATCAAAAAACCGTAAGCATTATGGTTTTAGCAGATTTAGGAAGACGTATTAATAATGCTGTTTCTGATGCAACGCGATCAAGTGTTGTTGATCAAACTGTGGTTGATACTTTATTAAAGGAAATTTCAAATGCATTAATGGAAGCTGATGTTGATATTAAATTAGTTATCCAACTAAGAAAAAAGTTAAAGAATACGATTGAAGCAGAAGATAATAAGCCTGGAATAAACAAGAAAAAAATAATTCAAAAAGCTGTTTTTGATGAATTATGTGATTTAGTTGATGTTAAAGATGCAAAAGTTTTTAAACCAAAGAAGAAAATAAGCAATGTTATTATGTTTGTTGGTTTACAAGGTGCAGGTAAAACTACTACATGTACTAAATTAGCAGTTTATTATCAAAGAAGAGGTTTTAAAGTTGGTATGGTTTGTGCAGATACTTTTAGAGCTGGTGCATTTGATCAATTAAAACAAAATGCTACGAAGGCTAGAATTCCATATTATGGTTCATATACTGAAAGTGATCCAGTAAAAGTTGCAAAGGATGGTGTTGAACAATTTAAAAAAGAAAAATTTGAAATTATTATTGTTGATACATCAGGTAGACATAGACAAGAAGAAGCATTATTCAAAGAAATGATTGAAATTGGTGAAGCTGTTAAACCGAATCAAACAATTATGGTTTTAGATGCATCTATTGGTCAGGCAGCGGAAGCTCAAGCTAAAGCATTTAAAGAATCATCTAATTTTGGTGCAATTATATTAACTAAAATGGATGGTCATGCAAAAGGTGGTGGTGCAATTTCAGCAGTTGCAGCAAGTAAAACACCAATTGTTTTTATAGGTACAGGTGAACATATTCATGATTTAGAAAGTTTTACAGCAAAACAATTTATTTCAAAATTATTAGGTATTGGAGATATTCAAGGATTAATGGAACATGTTAAAACATTAAATTTAGATCAAGAAGACAGTATGAAAAATTTTCAAGAAGGTAAATTTACATTAAGAGATTTACAATCACAAATGAATAATATTTTAAAAATGGGACCATTATCAAAAATTGCTCAAATGTTACCAGGTGGAATTGGTGAAATGATGAATCAAGTAGGTGAAGAAGAAACATCTAATCGATTTAAGAGAATGATTTGTATAATGGATTCAATGACAAAAATTGAACTTGATAGTGATGGATCTTTATTTATTGATGAACCATCAAGAATTATTAGAGTTGCAAGAGGTTCAGGAACAAGTGTTACAGAAGTTGAAGCAGTTTTATTACAAAGAAATATGTTTGCAAGAATGGCACAAACTACTAAAAATATGCAACAAAATATGCCAGCTGGTATGGGTAAGAATATGAATCCACAACAAATGCAGAGAGCTATGCAACAAATGCAATCAAATCCAGGTATGATGGAAAATATACAGAAGATGATGGGTGGAATGGGTGGAATGCCAGGAATGGGTGGAATGGGTGGTATGCCAGGAATGAATGGTGGCATGCCATCTCCCCAAGATATGATGACTATGATGAATGATCCTAAAATCAGACAAATGGCTGAACAAATGAAGAAACAGTTCGGTTTAAGTTGATTGATTCATTCAAAAATTTACTACTGTATATTCTGTATTCTGTATTTATTTACTAAGAAAATCAAACTCAAGAAAACAAAAAATATGAAAAATGAGAAATTATTAAATTATAAAAAAAATCTATAAAAAAAAAAATAAAAAATTCCCGCTCAATATTATATTATATTATAATTTTTAGAGTGGCCAAAAGATCAGGCATCATAAACCTAAGGCGTATGGTATGAGTTTGAAATCAAATTTTAACTTGATTAAGTTTAATTTGATTAATTCAGATACTCTAATAGCTAAAGAAAACTTCTATTTCATATCTATATGTCCTTTGCAAGACTTTCAAAAGCTAATTTCAGAGCCCTTTCTGTTTTATGCAGACCATCTACTTTTAGAGTAACTGCATCAGTTCTAAAATGCAACACTGAAAATATGATTAAATCATCAGTTTTCGAATCTAATAAAATCACTAATACTAATATTTTTGGTAATTTTGGCATTAGAAAATATTCATTAATTGAAAACCAAGATGCAGCACCATTAATCGATTTTACACAGATGCAAGATATTGTTAATAAACAAGAAGACGGCGTTGATTCTAAATATATTATTGTCGATGTTAGAGAACCTGATGAATTTGTCGCAGGTCATATTCCAAATGCTATTAATATTCCAGCAAAATCAAGTCCAGGTGCATTAGGTCTTGATCCAGAAGAATTTAAATTAACTTTCGGCTTTGACAAACCAAGTACTGATAAAACTTTAGTATTTTATTGTTTAGCTGGTGTTAGGTCTACTATGAGTGAAGAATTAGCTTATACTTTTGGCTATCAACATAGATTAAATTATGTTGGTTCATTCAGAGAATGGTT